>CAAE01014999.1:1330495-1374777 GCA_000180735.1 Tetraodon nigroviridis
CCTTCTGTCCTTTTCTTTCTTCTCTAGCTTGTCTGGCTTTATCCAAAAACTCGGTCTTGGAGCTTTGAGGAACTGTAAACATTGTGCTCCCTGGAAAAAGAGTAACACAACCAGCTGTTCAAGATATCATTCGCATTTTTGTATTGCCATCAAACACGCAGGCGTTTAAGGCCAGGACAGGAGTGATGGTTTCAGTAAAGTCTGTGCAATCGTTACTGTATTTGTATTGCGTATAAATGCATTTCAAACACCACAATAATAAACTTACCTACAAAGCAAAGTTATTCCTCCAGTAAATATGTTCTGGCCTTTAGGCTCACCTGGTCCAAAACCTCATAAGTTGTTCTGATGTCCTTGAGGTCCAAGCAAGAGGAAATCCAAAAGGATGAAGACTAACTTGCCATCATCGCTGAGGAAAGGAACACAGTCACGGAACCGCAATAGTTAGCACATTTAGCTAGTTCGTCGCCTATCGTCTTAACACTATCTCATTAAAAATATTTCAATTAATTTAACGGCGTAAGTCGTCGTTTTAGAGAAGTATTGTCTCTTTCATCAATGACAGCCTCAAAAATCAAGTCTGCATATCATTTCGAAATGTAAACAATACAACAGATCCGTCCAGACTGCAGCCATTAATCCCAGTGTCGCATTAATGACCACGGGTGGATTTTCTCCAAATCTAAAAATCGTTACTTGATTAGAGTCAGAGAGAAAATTTGTCTGGTATTTAGCAACATACCTTCATTTTTGTTGTAACAATAACAACTCAATTTGTGGTAGTGGAAAACACTTTCCTCTCATTCGCAGGGTGGATTGCGAGGGACTCTTATTACTGTTACACATTTCACAGCGGAAATGAGCGTAATAAAGCCAAAACACTCAAATCTAATTTCTGTGTAGGATACTATTAGGTCGGATTACGTTTCATTAAATAACAGTTTGTTGTTTACACGTGTAAATATACCACTAACACACTGTAAAGTGTTAGTTTAATGTCCTAATATCTTAACTGTCGCTTTAAACGTAGGTCATGACGTCATCTTAGAAATACGCAGCGTCAGCCCGGAAGGAGGTGGGTGTTAGCTGACTAGCGATAGCGACCTACAGTGAAAGTCTGCTGCTGGTTCTATGGTAAATAATCTTTCATTTTGTTTTTTAAACATAAAACGTGGGTGTAGAATTATAAAGCAAAGTTTGTTTAATAGTCAGCGTCAAAGCGTGCTCGTATTGTAGGCAGTGTTTGTAAACTAGTGGTAACAATTGTTGATGCTAATGTTTAGCCGAGTTTTTAGATGTGATGATTAAAACCTAACGCTTCTCAATTTAGTTAGCTACTAGGAATAAAATATTTCATCGTGTTAATGTTTAAAGCTGCTAAATACACTTTTTTACTGATGGTTGTAAAAGGGTAATCTGAATTCCGTGTATCAGTACTTTCCATTTACCTCCGCCACTAAGTTTACGTTGACTTTTCTTAAAGTCACCAAAGCTATTTCATAAACTACTCCACAAGTTAGGCTAAACTGATGCAAATGAATAATTTACCAGATAAGTGAGGTGTAGGGAAAAACTAGCAGGAACGTTTTCCCGGGGTTGATCTACTAGTGTTGGAATGTAAACTCCAGGCTCAACTCCGACTGTAACTAAGACAGGGAAGAAAGCTGATTCCCTTTTCTTCTTTTTACTCTAGTCTTTAAAATGTTAGAAATGTTGGGTCACCTGTTTTTGTAAACTCTGACTTGGGTTGTACTCTGTTCTGTGAACATTGCAGATAAAAGTTGAATTCCATATAACTTGAGTGTCAAACTGTGAAGGTGATTAGTTTAGTCAAACCCTAAACTCATATTTACAAATCATTTTTTGACAAGTTTGGGAAAAGGCACGGATGGACAGACTTGTACTTTGCAGTATTGTCTCCCTGAATCTGTTCCATCTTTTGGTTTTACCTCATGTTGTCTTTCTTTGTTCTTACAGGAAAAGATGTCAGGAGAGAGAGTGGTGAGCTCGGCAGTGCCAGCAGCTACAACCCGGACGACATCCTTCAAGGGTTCGAGTCCCAGTTCCAAATATGTGAAGTTAAATGTGGGTGGGGCTCTGTATTACACCACCATGCAGACACTAACCAAACAGGACACCATGCTCAAAGCCATGTTCAGTGGCAGGATGGAGGTTCTCACAGACAGTGAAGGTGAACCCCGCTAAGACGCTTTGTTTGCTCTTCTACGGCTGTTATCTTCAAGATTAACAAGTCTTCTCATTTTCAAAGGTTGGATTTTGATCGATCGCTGTGGGAAACATTTCGGAACAATCCTTAACTACCTAAGAGATGGTGCGGTGCCGCTCCCAGACAGCCGGCGGGAAACAGAGGAGCTCCTCGCTGAAGCCAAATACTATCTGGTCCAAGGCCTAGCTGATGAGTGCACAGCTGCCTTGCAGGTACCATCACCGCAGACCACTGTCATATAGCCTCGTTAGTACCTAATCTGCAGTCCTCCTGGTGAATTAGTCTCATAATAGTTTCTGTTGCAAACCTTTTATTTCGTTTTAAATAATGGCCAGTTTAATTTTGTTTTGGAGCTGCCTCCCTTTCTTTTAATCTATATTATTATTTATTTATCTACCCTATTTATTAAAAGGGTCTTATAACTAATGACTGCAATTATGTTTATTGATAATAGGTCATTTTATTGTGACTATAAAATCCATTCTAGGCCAGTCCTCACATAGAGCAGCCCTCAGCTCTGCCCCACCAGGTGGCATCCGTTCGCTTAAGATCAGTCGTTTCTCTCAACAGAATAAAGAAACGTACGAACCGCTTTGTAAAGTGCCTCTAATGACATCCTCCAAGGAGGAGCAGAAGCTTATTGCCACCTCTAATAAGGTATTTTTTAATTTGTTAGACGTACTTTGTTGTTAAATAATGTGTATTTCTCCTAAAAAAGCTTCTTCATCGTTGCAGCCAACCGTCAAACTGTTGTATAATAGAAGTAACAACAAATACTCATATACCAGGTGAGTCCTGTTGCGCCAGTGCGAGTGTTTGTCAACTTCTTAAAGTGCAGCCTGGAAATAGTTGTGGTATTTAATCTTGTGAATTCTGCTCACAGCAATTCTGATGACAACATGCTGAAAAACATCGAGCTGTTTGACAAGCTGTCTTTGCGATTCAACGGTCGGGTCCTGTTCATCAAAGACGTGATTGGGGACGAGATCTGCTGTTGGTCCTTTTATGGCCAAGGCCGGAAGATTGCAGAAGTGTGTTGCACCTCCATTGTGTATGCCACAGAAAAGAAGCAGACTAAGGTACAGACCTAAAGGGAAGTCCCGGTTGGGTTTTGGTCTGTCTGGTAAAACCTTGTGTCTTCCTCTGGTAGGTGGAATTCCCAGAGGCCCGAATCTATGAGGAGACCCTAAATATACTCCTCTATGAGTCCCATGATGGGAGGGGTCCGGACAATGCCCTGCTGGAGGCTACAGGGGGTGCAGCAGGACGATCCCATCACCTGGATGAGGATGAAGAGCGAGAGCGTATCGAGCGAGTTCGTAGGATTCACATCAAACGACCCGATGACCGCACTCACCACCACCAGTGACCTTTGTCCCTCGACTCGTCAGCCCGTGTCTACGACTCCGGACGGTTTTAGCTCCACACTTGTGCCTTACGTAAACTAGCACCTAGTCAGTTTGAATTCTGCTCTTTTACCAGTTTTTTATCCCAGAAGCTACTAGAGATGAGGTGAGCATCACGGTGATGTGACATTAGTGTCTGTTCGTGTCTACTTGTCTGTGTTGTGCTGTTTCATCACTTTTGTGCTTGTGTTGAACAGTTGTGTCAAGAGAAACAGTACTATACTGTAGGTATAAATCTTATTCCATGAGTCTTCAGATATGCAGATGAAAAGTTCCTTCATTTTCAAAAGTCTGTTCCAGGTCTAGTACATCCATTCTTCTTGTCCACAACACGCTTTTGATGGCTCTACAGAAAAAGGCTGTTTTCAGACCTTTCTATAGAATGTGTGAAATCAGTCACAGTCTTTCTGACAAAAAGCTCTTGACAGTAGTTTTGTGTTTTAGCTCACGGATGTCTTCAAATGGACCACAAGGTGACGCTGTTTTACTCACCATTAAAGGCTGTTTTTGCCTTCACGTCATAACGGTTACTATCTTATCAAATGTAGTCATTTTTGATATATTTAAAATGCCACAAGTAGGTGTTTTTTACAGTATTGCTTCTCCCCTATTTATCTTTGAAATGTATATTAAATTTCCTTCATTCCGCTACATGATCATCACTGGGAGGGAACCTGAGCTGTGGCCTGAGATGTTGAATGTACCAGGGTGATTAAATGATGGAGGCTGAGGTTGTGGTGAGCGGGTGTTAGCAGGGCAGACTCCTGATTACAACCCTGTAACGGAGAGAGATGAGACCAGTCCTTCACCGCAGCCGTGATCGGAGAACGTTGAGCGCGCACACAACAGGCCTGAGATCAGCCATGAGCAACAATCACAGTGCTTGTAGATCTGTTCTTAAAATGTTTTATATTTATACATACTTTATCATAAATAAATTTATACACATTCTAATGTTGCTGTCTGTCAATCACCTGAGTGTAAAAAGATGGATACAAATGTGTTGTTATAAAACAGTTGAGCCTCACTTGAAGCGCTAGAAGAGCTCAGCTGGTGGTGCTGCAGGGATGTTTCCTGTTAGCATGCTGACCTGGGGGGCTGGTGGACTGATGCAGGGCCGTCTTAGCGTGTCCTGGCTCGAGCAGAAACCTGCAAGGACAAACAGCCGGAGCCTTATAATGATCCGTCTCCATGGAGACCGCTTTCAGACCAGCACCGTTGTCTTACCACCATGAGGTGTCCACTCTTGGCCTTGTATATCATCGGTTCTTGCCCGGCGCTGAAGTCCACTGTGTTCTCCTTACCCAGCTGGACTTCGATCCTAATGCTTGGAATTATTACAGACGCATTTGGACATTTTGAGACACATTTTCAGCCAAGCTGCTGATGTTATCTCACCTGCCCTGAACCACTTTGACTGCACTTTGTTTGTTCGCGATCACACAAAGTTTGGTTAAAAGCTCGAACAAATGATCACACTGCAGCACGAGATCTCCCTGGAACAAACACATATACATTCAGGAACATCTAGGTATATTACACCATTTAGTACACAAACATTTTAATGTTTTTAATCCCACACTGAAGTATTATATGTAACACATACCTTCTGTTTAGGGTCTTCACATGTTATGTGGAACACAATGATGCTGTCAGTCAAGTTGCTGACTGAAATACCTGCAGTGAACCAAACACACACACACAAGCATGTATCCTAGGTAGGAAGCAGAGGGTCACATGTTCGCTAAGCTGTCCTGACCTTTGAGGAAGGTGTAGAGAACCCTCTGCTTGATCTTGGCCTCCTCCACCACGTAGGCAGCCGTCTGCGTGAGGATGAGCTGGCGCGCTCTGGGTTTGAACCCGTTCCTGTTGTATTTCACCACCGGGACGCTGTACTGCACCGCGGAGGAACACGTGAGTCTGCGGTGCGTTCCTCAGAGTGAAAGGTGGCACTTTCTAACCTTAATGTGCTCATTGCGAATCATCTGCAGGACCCTGATGTTGATGTCTTGCTCGCCTACAGATACAAAAATGGCTTCAGCTTCACACACACACACACACACACACCAAGTGAGTTTCTCTTACTGATTCTGGTGTCCACGAACGGCTGAGCAACGCTCTGAGGGTAGCTGTCCTTTTTGCCTTTAAAGACGGAGCTGGTAATAAACTTAAGCTGAAACTAGAACAAAACAGTCATTACAAACCAGACCAACCCACCGTCCGTCAGACGTTCTTGTGGCTTTTACCTGAGCTTTTTTCTGGGGCGTCAGACCTCTCACATACTTCCGCACCATCAGACGATAGTGGAGTTTACGCAGAAGCTCCGACGTCTGTTTAAAAAAAAAAACATCCAGATGGTTGCCATGGTAAGATGTCTGGTATGAATTTGTATTTTGAGGCCTTTGTGCACCTCAGCGAGCACGGCTGGAGGAGGTAACCAGGTTGTTTTGTCTAGAACAGTCTTTGGCAGGTTGTCTTTGAGCCTGTTCAGGTAGTTCTGCCTGACAAAGGCCAGGTACTCGGAGTTGTCGGTGGTTTTCGCCTGACCTCGGCTCATGTAGCCCTTGATGAACCTGAGGGTAAGAAAACATCAGGGAAACGCCCACAGGCGCGTTGCGATGACCAGCCCAGCGTTGCTTTTCATACTGTTTGATGACTTTGACAGCCCAGGCTCTCCTCTCCCTCTCCTTCCTCGCTTGCGCTCCTCGCCAACAGGATTCAATCTTTGTGGCTGAATATAGAAAAGGACAAGGTGTGTGTCTCCAGTGGAAGCAGAGACAGCAGGGTTCGCCTTGGCAACACTGTCTTTTGTACGTTTACCTGCTTCTTTTTGTTTTTTGAATTCGCCGTGCGCTCTGTATCCTTTGTATTTGGCCTGGAGTCTCGTGGCTGCAGATTCGGGCCATCTGGTTCAATCCTCACTTCCATAACGATCAATAAAATAGATTGACACTCACCCAACTCGTGTTTGCATTTCTCGAACGCGTCCTCTGTGGCGTACAGCGTCCTGGGGTGACGGATGAATATTTTGGTGCTGTTGAGAAGAAAACCCAGCGGTGTACTCTGGATCTAACGTGTGCTTGCTGTCTAGCTGCAGTCGTGTCCTCACCGTCCCATTTTGTACTCGTTGGGCAAGTAGCCCAGATGTTGAACCAGTACCTCCACCCCATCCGCAGGCACCCCGTTCCAGTGAGGCCAGGTCGCGGGACACAGTGGTTTGTACCTGCAAGGTGCACCAAACAGTCGGTAAGATTGCAAGAAAAAGAAAAGTAAATTCCGACTCTGGTGTCCTTCACACCTCTTCAAGAAGACCTCAAATTTACGTCTGTATGCGAATCCGGCTCGTCTGACCCGCAGGTGCTCCATCAGCCCCAAATACTTCACCTGGTGCCGGATCAGCACGTCGTCAAACCGGCCTGCGTGTGAGAGCAGACCGTTCACACAGTCGTATCCCCGACACCTGCACAGTCGCTCCGGCCGGTCGGATCGCGTACCTGGATGCTTGGATTCATTTGACTTCAGACAGCGGATGTACCACGCCTCCTTGGCCACCAGGATCTCCGTCAGCTTCAGCAGGCTGCTCTTGAACTGAGTGGCCACCTACAGACACAGTCAACACATTCAGATATGTGCTTATCAGTCACGGTGTATCACTGGTAAATAAAAATATAATAATTTACGAAGCACAAGACAAATTCGGGACCCCAAACCTGAAGAATACTCACTGTTTCGGGCCTTCGCCGGCTGTCTCGATCCATTGTTGAAAAGCACTCCTTGACTATGGCGTTTTTAGATTGGCAGACCAGCTGGAGGAAGGCGGGTTTGTTAGTGTTATCATCCTTTACTGATGAGCACTTTCAGCGATGGCTAAAATGTGGATCTGTGGACTTACGTCTTTTATGTTTCTGTATAAGAGGTCATTGTTTTTGTCCAGAAAACCTGAAATGGAACCACAACAGACGTCGCGTCAGTCAGTCAGTCGTTCAGTCGTTCAGTCGGTGTTGGCTGACTGTGTCTGACACTGTTTCTTTTACCCACAACGCAGTAGGTGACCTCCCCGGCATAATGCAGGAGGCGGAAATCTCCCCTCTCCAGAGACTTGCGCGTCATTTTGTCGGCCAGTTTGTGTCTGAGAGATGGAGGGAGACAGAGAGATGAAGAGAGAGGCCAAATTCTCCACCTCCATCAGCTCAGTGTCGGCTCTCAGGCAGCACAGCGCTGATGATGACACACAGAGATTAGTGCTGAGTAAACACTGTAGCTAACCCTGAAGCTGAACCTAATTGTGTTTATTTAAAACATGTGTTCACTTGTTTCCACTGTTATGATGCCACGAGCTGATGATAGGCTCAAACCTACGAGACAAAGTGAGGGTGGTTTCCCATTTTCTCCTCCAGCCTCTCCAGGAAGGTGAGGTCTGTCGCATCTCCTGGTCGTAAACACTCCTCGTCCTGCGGATATTCCACCCGGGCATGCTTAAATGTCCCATTCAGCGCACGGCCTTTCTGGAGCGCTCCATCCCAACTCACCAGAATTGAGATGATTCCTCTGTGCTTCTCCTCGACCAGGTCGCAGATGATCTTGTTGTTGAAGAAGTGAACAGGCTCCCACTGAGCAGGGGTGACAGTACGAACACAGAATACAGCTCTCAGTCAAAGGTCTGCATTCGCTCCACCTTTCCTGGATTACCTCGATGTTCTCCGCCTGATACTCCTCCTGCTCAGCCTTCAGCGTCAGCTGGATGAAAAGCTGCTGCAGCTTCTCGTTGCAGTAGTTGATACAGAACTGTTCGAAACTGAGGAGAAGCATTAAACCACAGCCCGGCAGCATAATTAAAACACTGTTGTGTTTCTGTTCTCACCTGTTCACACAGAACACTTCAAATCCGTAAATGTCCAACAGACCTATCACAGTCTTCTGTGAGGAATCCTGATGAAGATGATGTCAGAAAGGAAACATCAGTTGCTGGTTAGGACGTGAACTCGGTCCTCTGTCGCCCACTGGTCTCCTCACCTTGTTCTCTATAGACGCGTTGATCTTATTGACCAGCCAGGTGAACGTGTGTCCGTAGATGGCTTTAGCCAGAGCGTCTCTGGCGTAGAGGGCGTGGTCCACCGTGAAAGGGCTGAGGACCTTCCAGACGAGAGTTTCATTACTAGGAAATTTCACTAAACTGAAGCCTGGCTGAGCTTAAACACACCTGGTCGGTTCTGGCCTCAATCTTTCGGTACGTCAGCCCTTCCTGGAGGCTGAGAGCGTCCACTCCCAGGAGCTGCAGGGGAAAATGGCACGATAGGTAGGAAAGAACCTGAAACCTCTGAGCGCACTTGTTTCCTTCTCACATCTGAGACCCGGTGCAGCTCTGCGTTGTTGTTAAGGACGGCCTGGCCTGCACTGTCAGAGCCAAAGCGAATGTTCCCCAGGTGAAGAACGCTTGCCACGACCCCAAACAGCTCCTGCCCAGGAGGAAAAAAGCGGTGAGACAATGGCAAAGCCAGTGGAGAACATGTCCGTAACTTACTTTGGTATTAATCTCATCGATATTGATGATTTGCAGGGCGTTTTTGACTGTTTTCCAGTCGTTCCTGTCATTGATGGACGACACAACAGCACACTGCCCCTGAAACACGGCAGAGAGCCAGTTTGAAAACTTTTCTGGAACATCTGAAGATGTCGGGCTCTGCGCCAGAGCTGAAACCAGACACAGTCGTACCTGGGTGAGGTACTTGTACTTCTGGGGGTCTCTCTCCAGGCCCAGCTGGTGCAGCAAGTCGTCGTCCCCTCCTTCCACTATCTGATAGAAGATGTGAAAGTTCCTCTCTCCGTGATTCTGATGCACGACCCTCGACTTCTCCAGCAGGTAGTTTAGGATATGGCCCCCGACGGCGTCCCCCTACGGGCGTCACCATTTTAGAGACAGCACATGTGCAATTTCAGAAACAAAAACCGCCGATCTCCCAGTAGACACATTCATTGAGTAACTAGTTGTTTTTCCTGCCTTAGAACTACCTATCTGATTCTTACCTGGCTGTCAAACTCAATGTCCATGTATTTTCCAAATCGGCTCGAGTTGTCGTTTTTTAGAGTTTTGGCATTGCCGAAAGCCTGGGGGAAACCACGGTGCGTCAGTACAGCTTCGATTTTTTGCCCCAAGGCATCAAGGAAGATTATCAGACCTCGAGGATGGGATTGGACATGAGCATTTTGTCCCTGACAGTGTTCAGTAAAGCCGTGCTCGGACAGCTGACAGCGTAATACTGCAGAATCTTCTTGGAGGCCTCTGTCTTCCCAGCTCCGCTCTCCCCAGAGATGAGGATGAAGTGGTTGTTGAACTCGGCCAGCATGGTTTGGTAGGCGTTGTCCGCCAAAGCATAGCTGCAGAGATGTGGAGCTATGGGATATTTGTTGCACGAACATCACAGATAAAAGAATCCAGAATGGAGTTGGAGGGCTTACAGGTGCGGCGGCAGCTCAAAGAAGTTGACCCCTTTATAGAGCTCCATGTCCTTCTTGTTGTAAATGTCCAGCTCTTTGTAAGGGTTGACGGACACCAGCAATGTGCCGACGTACGTCTGCGCCAGCCAGGACAAACAATCGATCTTCAATCATATTTGTTAAAGGTGGTGTTGGAAAGGATCCAGACTCACATAGATGAGGTCTTTGCTGAAGCGCTTCTTGAGGTTGCCAAGAAAGGCTGCCTCTGTGGTTTCATCCAAAAGGACGAAATCCTGGATCCCGACCCGGTCCCTGGCAGTCAGGGCGCCCTCCATGTCCAGCTGACCCTGTGCAACAAGTTCAGCTTTAAGTCTGCCAGAAGTGCTGCCTTGGGAATCAAAATACCTTGTTGCATCTTAACAAAGACGGCCTTATTCCTGAAAACTGAACCCTTGGTGACGGTGTTGTTCTAAACTTTAAGGGAAGCACACTGACAGAGTTGAAGTATTTGTGTGAGCGTGGCAACGACTGGTCCAAATTCCCGGCCGTCCTCTTTGACAAATGTAACAGGATGATTAAATGGCTCTACGGGAGAGTCTGAAGAGGAGAAAAGGACCAGAAAAAGCACAAACATGGGCCTTATCGGTTCTATTGAAAGAAAGGGTCGTGAGGTCTTATGTGTCTCGAAGCAATGTGCTAAAGAACAGACAGAAGCTAATGATCGCCATGCAGAACACAGGGACCTTGGCGGGCAGCCTGTGCTTCGCCCAGACCAAACACGGCTCGGCGTGCAAATGGACTGGGGGAAGACCCAAACAGCGACGCATTTGAGAAGCCTAGTGGGAAAAATTCCACCAGTCTGTTCTGCATTCTCAGCAACCAACACTTAGACCAAAGGTTTTCACAGCTTTTGTTGGTTTTGTACTTTTTCCCCCCTCCTTCTCTCCTTTGGAAGCAGGAGTCCTTTGATTCTCAACTCCCTCTGTAAAAACATTAAAAAAGATAATCCATTGGATCTAATTGACACAAAGCCCTCGACACCCCCTCCTCACATGCCTCTATCCTCCGCCTATGGCCCTTATTTCTTCTGAGAAAGGCCAAAGTGGTTTTTTGTCCTGTAAATACCACGGAGCGAAGACAAAAAAGATGTCTTTAAAATGCAGTCTACAATCCATTACACAAATTCCCCCTGCATATCCATTCAGTAATTATTCATTAGAAAACATTTAACGTCACAGTGAATTTCACACTAGGCAGTCGAAACACAATGGAGGAGATTTGGCCTATTTTGGGGGGTGAGGAGCTGGGGAGGGGGGGCCTGGCTGTACAGAGGAAGGGTAAGAGGGAGCGAGGGTGAGGAGGGAGGAGGGCAGCAGCATTTGTCTGATCTGAGAACCTCTGAAACGGGGCCGTCTTGAGACAACGGGGCAGGCTAAATAGTGCAGTAACGGTCCGTGCCCCGCTGCTCGCTGTGACACTCATTTAGTGTTCCCTCCGCACGAACAATAGGGGCTTGTTCTTCGCAGTCCTGTGCTGTAATTTGGACTTCATTACTTTGCTCACACAGGGCCCCAAGAAGGAGAGGAGGCTAGTCCGAGTGTTTTCTTTTTCTTTCCACCTGTCAGCCCCTCGCCCCCCAGTGCTCTCACCCCTCTCCTCAACAATGCCCCTCACCCCGTGTCCCCACCAATAACCCTCACCCAACCCTCTTCCCATAGCCGCCCCTCCCAGCCACCCACTTTAAGCCAATGAGACAGGTGAACAATATCATTGAAGGAGCCCCTTTTTGGACGTCAGAATCAATCTGCCGATGTGATGCAGCGGTGTTGCTGTGGGGTATCTGTGACACCCTCCCCTATGCTTCATGGGAACAAACTTCTCCCGGAGCTGCGAAAGCAGACAATATGCTGGGACAGCGTGACTTAGGGATCTGCCATACAGTATTACAAGTAATAACACGAACAGATAAGCTGCTGTCAGGAGAAGGATTCAGGAACTCAGTGTAATAATGATAACGTTCCAGAGGGTCCATTCAGCAAACTGGGGTTTTCTTTGGAGCCCTGCAGATATTTTTTTTTAAAATACCAAAGCTGTGACTGTGACTAAATGTCTGTATTATTAATAGCTTTACATTAAATGTAAATCTAGTTCTAATTAAAGATGGACCAATCAGAACAGTGGAGAGACTGATGATACACGAGTTGCTCAGCCTGATGTCACGTCGGGAGTATTAGCTTCAGCCTCAGAGCCAACAGGTTGTTTTTTAATTAAAAGATTGTCCTCACCTCAGTGTAGAATGTCACCGCCGCCCAAGACCGAGTTACCTCATTTGAGCGAAGAGCACAAAAGAGGGAGGGGGTGGGGGCCGATGACAAGACTTTCAACAAACAAGGTTGACAAATGTCTATTTCCTGTTTATTTCCATTATTCCTGCACAGGTCACATGGGCCGGGGCTTCCAGTCTCAAAGAAGTAAAAAGGTAAAAGCTTCTTTCGCTGTCAGACATTTTAAGATGGTAAAATACTGAGTCAACCGTCGTTCACCTTACTGACCATTTGGGCCACAGGTGATCAAATTCTATCAGTTCAGACTGTTTCCTGGTACTTACTTCTTTTTTGGGCAAAATTAGCCCGAATGTAGGAGGGAGTCCCGGGGCCCAAATCCGACATATGATTAACATACGATTGCATCGGGGAACGGATACAAGGGAAGGAGAGCGCGACAAAGAGGTCAAACCTGCATATCTGAGGTGGTGCTCAGCTGTCAGAGATGGGATCCAAACCTGAAAAAAAAACCCCTAAAAATCTCTCCCCTCCAGAAAAGTTAGAAAAGAAAGTGTCCTGTGTCTGCATGGAAACAACCACTAAAACTTTTAATGGACAACTTGTCCAACAGGTCACAGATTCAAGAAACAAAAATAAAAAATACACGGTTGCTGCCCTGGTTCCTCTGGTATCAGCCGTCCAGGAGGGTTGGTGGCGAGGCCTCCGTGCATGTAAGCTCCTCCGGGTCGTCCTCGCCCGGGCTCGCAATGCTTAATCATTCATGCTGTGGGAGGTGGAGATCTTATTCGGTGCTTACCTGGATATCTACTGCTCCACTAAGTGTAGCATAACGATGCAGAAACAAGATCCAAAACAGTCCCAACCGGCAATCTTCTCTGTTGGCTTCCACGTTTCATCAGTTTGATGAACTTATCAAGCATTTCAGCGTCGGAACTCCTCCGCGTGCGCCAGCTTTTGGTGCTGAAATCAACTCAACAGACTGAAGGAGGAGAAGAACAAATGTTCAGGTGAACCACAAGGTGTTGGTGGGATTATTAAAGCATCATGGGCTCTGTCCTCTGCTGGAATCACCAGTTTATCAACATTTCTGAGACGACAAACGGGCCAGTTTGAAGATGACCTATTTACTTTTTTGTGTCAGGATACCTGGGAGTAGTTTTCCTGGTTTGTGGAGTGTGTTTTCAGTTCACACATTCATGCTGTATTCCTGCTGAGGTTATCATATAAGATCTATTCACTTCTGCAAGCGTGAAAGCGATGCAGCCTCAGGATGGCCTGTGTCTGCACAGCTTGGGAAGACTGAACCCACTGAGACCTTTAGGAATCTTTCACTTGACTGACAACCTGCTGGTGAGAAAAACAAAGGTGATTCAGAGAACCTGTAAAGATATTTTAGTTTACAACCAAATTTCAACAGTTGCTATAAGAGAATATACAGTTATTACACTGGGAGATCCAGCCAAGGTTTTAATTTCTTGTTGGGGTTTGAAGGATAACACCCATTTATCTGCTTTTGTACGGAACAATGCACCTAGTCTGGCCTGGACGTGAGTAACAAGTGTTTACGTCTGTAACCCGGTAACCGCTATAAGAAAGCACGCACCCTCTGAGGTAACTCAGGTGTCCGTTTTCTTGGCTCTGGCGAGCAAAATGCAAGAAAAGATCAGGTTTCACTCCATGAGCCGGGTGATCAGGGTTTGGAAGGCACTTCTCAACTGTCTTTGAGTGCTCATCATATTTGAATTACTCCCTCTGCTCTCCAGAGAAGTTGTCAAGGTTACCTCCGACGTCGCTCCACCTCTGCGTGGGCGCAGCGGCCCAGCAATGCTTGTCCCATCTTAACAAGCTTTGTGCTGCCCACTGGGCTCTGATTCAGCACGAGACCCGGCAAATCCAATTACACAGGAGTCAGGGAGGTTGATTTTCCCATTATAGAATCCATGCTGAGAATGAGCACCGATGATAACACTCACAATCACACCACTACTGCCCCCTCTCTTTCTTCTCTCCACTTATTTTGTCTCCATTTCACTGTTTCCCTCCTTTTATTCCTCCCTCTCTTCCTATCTAATTCCTCTTTTCCCAAAGGCTTGCTTTCTTCCCCCTGTCCCTTTTCTTTGCATCCCTCCCTCTTTCATTGTCCATTATTCTAATTTTTCCGAGCAGCGTAACGAAGCCCGGGTGCTGTCATCGTTTCAGACCCGAAACCACGGGGTCACCGGGGGAACTTCGTACCCTGCTTGAGACATTTTGTCATCAGAAAACTTTTTCTGTCTTGCCTCAGCCTGAAGAATTACGCATATACATGCGATTTACCCTCATTTTCCCCTCTAATGTCACCTTTAACGTGATCACACAACGTGGTGATCATTGTTGACGAAGAACTGATGATGGTGGGCGGGATGGGGGGGGGGCATCACTGAAACTGAGCTTTTCCCTTTTTTTCTCATGCAGATAAACCCTTATCCTGCCTTTTTATTCTCCTCAAACAGGATTTAATAACATTAAAACAGTGCAACTTACTGAATTATTCTTTTCTATATTTTGTAAAGCGTCGAGTGAAGGACATCAAGGGAGACCCCCCCCACCACCACCACCACCTTGTATCCAATCACACACCAGGAATAGAATCTTCGTCCATGCGGCCAACCTCCGAAGGTCACTGCAAAAACCCAATGCACAGTAATTCTGACAACTTGACTTCGTAGCGTCAGCGAGTCATGGCGGGGGGATGTGGCGTGCCCGCTGCGACACAGAAAAGTTAGCCAGAGATCTTCTGGAAATCAGGCTCTTTTGCACTCAGTCAGCCATGAAAATGAAGAGGACTTTTGCTCCATCTTTAGCCCTCGGGGCACCGAGGAGGGCTGACCTCGGCTCAGACCGGAGGCTTTGGTGTTGCCAGTGGTCACGCAAAGGTCAACACTATTAACCTCTGCGGCCCTTCCAGACAGGTTTCTCTGTGATCAGGACAATGGGATTGTCAAGTCCAGCGATCTCTGCAGAGAAGTCTGCCGTGCAAGACGGACATTAGTGTTAAGAACCCCCCCCCCTCCTAAAAAAATACATTTGTAGATAATAAACAGAAAATCAAATGACTGCTGCATTTCCTTACTGATAGCATGTTGCACCCTTTTTCTAAAACTTCTGAAGAAAAAGAGTTTTTTGTAATCCCCATCCTGACAAAGGACAGAGATAGAATGAAGTCACATGACATTAGTAAGCAGTCTGGAGTTGTCATAAACAAAACTCGTATTTACTTGAATACCATCCTAAGAATGGCTGCGGCAGAAAAAGATCTGATCTAAAAATGAAATCTACACACATGTGGGACCAGACCCAGAAGTCCGTGTTTAGGTGTTGGACACTCGCGGTCACCGTTTTTTTGGTGGGGAGGGCCAGCTGGGGCCTGACACTCACAGATCTGGCTGGTGCTTCCATCAGCTGTGCGCGGCGTTTGGCAGGACCCCGGCGCTGCGCTGGGGCTCAGCGTGCCTGACAGCAGCTTCCGCTGCGTGGCCGGAGCATCGCTTTGGCTGAGATGTTGTCCTCCGGGGCCACGGTGTCTCTGCCTGCGGGGGAGGTTGGACGGGTGAGCTGACCTCATTCTTAGAGGGAATGGTGTGTTTTGAGTAAACATTTGGTGCGAGACAAAAACGCAGGCTGCAAACACGGGCCAAGCCTCAGGCAGTGATCCTATTGTTTCCCCATTACCCCGAAGAGGGCACAAGCAGGAAGAGCCTCCACTGGGTGTTCCACAGCTACGGGGAGTCCTGCTCCCTCCTGAACACCTCTCACACAGCCGGGTCAAGTTTGTGGAGCCAGCCAGCAGGTCTGTGGCTTTAAATGGATACCAAACACACCAGGAAATGTTTGCAAAGCACTTATTTACTCTGCAGATGGATCAGATTTGACCAGTTTGTCTCATCACAAGGATCTTCCAGCTCCTCCTCACCACATGTCTGTGGAACACACTGAGCCTGTGAAATTGGCAAATTAGTCCTTATGGTCAAATCTGTGTGTGTGTGTGTGTGTGTGTGATTATTTCTGCAGACAGAAAGCATTTTTTCTATACCAAAATGACTTGTTTATTTGCTCCTGAGATAGTATGAGCTGTCATAAGATTTAAAAAAGGTGTCTTCAATGCAAAAAAAATTAAATATATTTTAAAAATTATCCATAGTTATTTGTTGGGATCTCATGGAATTATGCAAATATATTATGTTTATTATACAGAGATCGTGCGTTTAAAAAAAAAAAGTTAATATATCTTATATCATTTATCAATTAAAAATACTTGGTTGCCGTCCTACACATTTCCAAACATCTGTATCCCACCATCATCAGTCATCATCCTCTCAGGCAGCACTGATCTTGAAATATGTGCGGCCGGGCTGCGGGCTCTAGGACCCCAGGACCAGCTCTTGCTTTTTGTCCGTTACGTTTCTGCATGTAATCATTGATTGTGTCTATTGTGACGGGCCAATTTGCCATCTGTAGGGTCCCATGGGGCCGGCAGCCTACTGCTGTCCCCGCAGCTCCCTGCAGTTGGAGGAATTCACCTTTAATTGCCGACCTGCAGGTTTTACTGTCAGATTTTACCTGTTTGTGAAATCCCCCTGCAGCACCACTGCACTCACTTTGGTTTTTCCACCGATAAAAAAAATCGATAAAAATATAAATATATATATATATCTACTTTTTTTTTCTTGGTAATCACCTATTGCTCTGGAGGTCTATGGAATACCTGCCCCTAAACAAATACCTTCTCCTCCGTTCCTGATTGGTGAGGCTCCCAGCCGCCAGCCTTGGCCGCCTCCTGTTGCAGCCCACCGGCCCCCCTCAAAGCGCCTCCCCGGCCCTTTTTCCCCACTGCTGAGAGGAGCAGGACGCGGCCCCAACGGCGGGAAGCAAATGATCTACAAGCACTTCCCTTAAAAAAAAAAAATTCACACACACATACACAAATGCCAGCACAAGTAGAGACTCACACCATTTTGGAGCCGATGGAGGAAGCTTCAAGCCGGAGAACCTGTCAGGAGGAGCCAACGCGGATATTACATTCATTCTTCCCCTTTTTGTTTGATTGACTTTGTTCATGGGCTCTTAGTTTACTTCTACTACTTATTTAATATTCCTATTTTTTTTTTCCACAATCTTTGCAGCACTGGCAGGATTTTGGGGCCTGATTCACGCGTTTGTCTTTGGCTAAGACGCACCTGCTGAAGGAACAAGTGCGCACCAAATAAAAGACAGTGCGCACAGAAAAAGTCACCCAAATCTCCAAGAACGGCCCATTTACAGGACTTGGTTGCGGTGGAGCATGGCCTGACTGCTTGTGGCTGCCGTTGGGCGCACTTAAGGGGGTAAAGTGAGGGGGCGAAAAAATTAAATCTCATTCGCTGGAGAGTGGATGCAGTCGGGATTGTCAACAGACACCGCATTAGGAGCAGCTGTCAGACCCGGGTCCTCCTGCCCCTCGGGCGCCTGGGAGCCCCGAAGGCTCCAGTGCGCATGTCAGAGCGCTGGACAGCTCCTGAGAGGGAAATTTAAAAACGGAATCTGGAGATTCAAGGGCAGCACAGGCAAATACAGTACAGGGGGGGTCACAGCCAACAACCAGCAATATCCTTCAGTATCTTAGAAAAGAGGTGAGTTTTCCACCATTTCTGCGTTTCAGCATCGTTTGTTGTGATTCTGCTGGAATTTAGTAGGATTTGGAATCTTTTTTAGTGGGATTCTTTAGTGTGGGCTTTCATCGGGAGCCACCATTGTAGTTGCAACAAAAGGTGCTTTTATAATGAAGTATTTTGCGACGCTGTCAATGTACTGCGCAAAAAGTTCTTGTTGATCGTTTTAGGATGGTTAAGGAAACCCTGAATTTTTAATCTAAACGCTTACTTTTTATCATGTATATTTACATTTGTTTGTTCCACCATGTTTGTTTTCCAAATAAGACTATAAACAGCCACATTACTCTCACATTAGACAGACATGTTCCAGATTATTTTTAGATTAAACGAGGATATCTCTGTTGATTGTTTAACTTTTTTCCACCGCAGTGGTGGCACATATCTCAGGAAATGATAGAAGGTGGAATAACAACCAGGATGTCGGGAATAATCGAGAACGCTGGGCATCATCCATCTCCACAGGACTACAGGTAAGATTTGGGATTTTAAATAGAAACACCAGGACAATCAGTTGGAGATAAATATCTGCTCAGCTTCGGTTACAGATTGTCATAAACACTCGGGATCACTGGTTTGAGACACCGCAAACAGATAAAAGGAATATTTTCCATTAAGGGAAGCTTTTTGGATGTTTCTTAAATAGCCACGGAACAAAATGTTGAATCTAAAGGTAGATGGACAGCTCTTTTTGTGCACGAGGGGTTTGGTGAAAAAGAGGGGGGAAAAATCCTGAAGAATAAATGATTTTGGGTCTGAATGGAACTGTCAGAAACCATCAGCTCTGTTTACACTCCCGCTGTCGAAACATGGAGAGCCTGAGCCTCTGGGTCTGCCAGCTCAGGGGGAGACGGGGCACTCTGGGTCACCAGCGTGCACAAGTGGCTCCCAGTTAGGGAAGAGGAGGAGGGACGATGGGAGGAGGTGCGATATTTTGTGTTGTTAAACCTTGAGGAAGACTTGGATGATACACAGAGACACCAGCTCAGTGTGTTTTGGGTCAGTGCACAATTCACCAGCAAAGAGAGAGAGAAGGGGAGAGAGGGAGGAGGGAGGAGGGAAATATCACTCAGATTATCGGTGTCTGCCAGAGTGGTTGAAGTAAGAACAGCAAGAAGTGCCGTTAACACACGCGTTTCTGTGACTCTCGCTGTGCAAACACACTTTAGACCTCCGCCGCAGAGCTCGAGTTAAGACAGCTCAACGCTCAAACGCTTCAGATGGTCTGCTGCCACATGCAGAACATGCACCGCGCTTTCCTGCTGCGCCGGTGTCACCTCTCCAGCTGACAAACCTGCGGTTGCGAGCTCAAACCACGTTTGCTGCCTCCGGGGCCACAACCACAGGCTGAGTGCAGGAAGACGGGGAGGGTGGGGAGGACGGAGGCTGGAAAGGGACAGGGAAGCAGATGGTATCCTATTTGTCCCTCTTATGTGAGGCCTGTCATTCCGGCAGATTAATGCAGGGGTCGCCCAAAGAAAAGAGACGACAGAGACAATCAAGGAAGGGTCTGGCCGAGACAAAGGAGCCACGTGCCACTGGGCAGATTTGTCATTTGGGACACAATAGGTGATCATTTTTCAATAGACAGGCCCAACTGTTGCAGGCAACATGTGCCGCCTTCCCATGTTTCAAATGATCTTGTGCGTTGTTTACTTATGATTCAGCCAATGGCGAAGGCCAGAGCGTGATCACCTGACACGGGGTTGATTTTTTTTTTTTTTTTTTTATTAGATGGTGCGGGGGTGGGGGTGTACTGGTACACCATCCACAGACACGAAGTAACTGAATGGCATGTGTTGTCATGGCGACCCCAATTACTAAACCCTTTCCAGAGAAGGAAAGCGCGTGTGCAGAGAGTGGAGAGGATTCAAGAGGATTCCACTCTCTTCTCTGGGTGTCTTCCAGGTTCGCCACACAATAGATTGGAGGCTGTTTGGTGATGGGGAGCACCAGTTAAAAGCATTTCCAAATTTGCTGAAAAAGCAACCGGAAATTAAACATTTCTTTAGAATAAACAGGCTTTTGAATCTGACTTAGATGTCTGTATTCATTTCCTAATTTGTTCTTAGGACAAAAGCAGAAAAGAGTGATCCTCAATCCTGAGGCCAAACAACAACAAGCCACCAATGAACGCTTGTTTAACCGTCCAACTGTTGATTAACGTGGCCCCGGCTGGATGACACTTGCAGTAATCTCCTTAAACGAAACCCGGTGCTGACCCTCGGCAGCTTTCATCTCCTTCCTCACGTTTGTTCTCAGCTGTTGACTTCTAGAGAACAACAATCCCTCATCGAGTGTTTAGATTTGAATTCTATCTCTGGTGTGCCCGTGTGTGTGTGTGTGTGTGTGTGTTTGTGTGGGAGATGAGAGCCGTGTTAACACCCCCAAACCCCTCCTCCTCCCTTCCTCCCTTCTCCTCCTCCTCCTCCTCGTCCTCATCTCTCTCGTTTCCCCCCCCCCGAAGGCTTCTGACCACAGACCCCTCCCAGCTGAGGGAGGAGGACCTCCCTGGGGACCTGCAGTCTCTGTCATGGCTCACCTCTGTTGACGTGCCCCGTCTACAGCAGATGGCTGATAGCCGGGGCCACACCAACGGGCCTTCCCAGGGCAGCTTGCTGGAGCAGCAGACAGGTGAGGCGGCGGTGCCACATTCAAAAACCACATCCCCTCTCTGATTGGTCTGATCACACGCGCAGATGAAAAGCAGAGAGTTTCACCCATCAACCCTGTCAACACAATCCATTTTCCTCATTGTGGGACAGTAAAAAGATATTCTATTTTATTCTAAAGTCTTGGGATCTTTGCTGGTCTCCTCTCCCAGGTCCTCTGAGCAGCATCACCATGTCGGCAGCTCAGAGCTCCATGCTCCACCTGCAGAGCAACATGCAGCACAGCCCTCTGGGAGTCAGCATCATCAACACGCACAGTGGAAGTGTGAGTTTTCAACCAGATGAAAAGAAGGAAATCTGCTCAGACGACATCTTTGAAGCATCCGACTGTCAAATCTGTTTCTCAGATGTCTCCGTTCTCCATCAACGGGCTGCCCTCCCCAGGGTACCAGTGTCCCACCACAGTCTTCCAGCCGACACCCCAGCAGGTGTACTCACTCACCCAAACTGGACAACAGGTACAGAGGGCCGAGGCTTACACCGATTTTAGCGTTTAAAGGCTGAAGCTATGAGCTGTTTGGAAATTCGAGAAACAGCTCATTCCTCATGCGCGTCCTCCCTCTCTTAGTGCACAACTGGTGGGATCTACAACAACGTCTCATTCAACAACCAAAGTTTATTCACACAACCTCGCCTGGCTCCGCAAGAACAAGATCTGCAGCCGAAGACCTTCCCCAAGCCCATCTATTCGTACAGGTCAGACAATCGGTCATGCACGAACCAGTCAGCAAGTCTTCACAAGCACGTTCAAATGAATGCTTATTTTATGTCAGCTGTTTGATCGCCATGGCCCTGAAGAACAGCAAAACAGGCAGCCTCCCAGTCAGCGAGATCTACAGCTTTATGAAGGAACATTTTCCTTATTTCAAGGTATAAATGAAATGTTTGTGGTTAGATACCAGTAGATTTTTAAATTTGCCCGATGAAACATTGCTTCTCGTTCTGCAGACGGCGCCCGATGGATGGAAGAACTCGGTCAGACACAACCTGTCCCTCAACAAGTGCTTTGAGAAGGTGGAAAACAAGACGAGCAGCTCGTCCCGTAAAGGCTGCCTGTGGGCGCTGAACCCAGCCAAAATTGACAAGATGGAGGAGGAGATGCAGAAGTGGAAGCGAAAAGACCTCCCGGCCATCCGCCGCAGCATGGCTAACCCTGGTCAGGAAGGGGCTTCCTGTCCAACGTGTGCGGGGTCGAATCCCCTGGCGTCGACTTCAACGTTTATTTGCGTGTTTCTCCACAGACGAGCTGGACAAGCTGATCACAGACCGGCCGGAGAGCTGCAGGCGCAAGGCTTTGGAGCCCGGGATGACGCGGCTGCCCGGCTGCCCCACCGGCCTCCCGCTGCCCATCCCTGCGCAGGTGCAGCCTCCACCCGTTGTCACGCTGTCCCTGCCCTGTCTACCCATGCACCAGCACCACCAGCTTCAGGCGCAGCTCCAGGCACAGGCCCGTCTGGGGCCCATGTCCCCAGCCCACGCTCAGACCCCTCCTCTCCACACGGTTCCGGACCTTTGCCACAATCCTCTCGCCCAAGCAACCGGGAAAGCCCCCGGATGACTTCTACGGCGTGCACGGCGACACCGCGCACACAGAGGTGGACGCACTGGACCCCAGCATCATGGACTTTGCTCTTCAGGGTGAATAAATAATCTTCTCAGGTCTCGGTGGTGCTTGTGTTGAACCGGTCGAATGACATCGTTACCTCTCTCCTGCTCTGATTAGGTAATCTGTGGGAGGAAATGAAGGACGACAGCTTTAATCTGGACGCTTTAGGCACCCTCAGTAACTCACCTCTCCGACTATCAGACTGCGACTTGGGAGGCGCCGCCCTCCCTCCAATCTCCACCGGAGCGAGCATGCCGCTGTCAGACGTGCACGTGACTGGCCTCTACACCTCCTACCCGTCCCAGGAGCCCCTGTCCGCCCAGTACATGGTCCCAGCAAGCAACAGCAAGCCCATCGCCCCCTTGTAAAGCTTGTGAACCGTCCTTAACGAGAACAACCTGATGAAATCAACCGTGCAAGGACGCCGTCTGAGGCCACGTCACCACTTTTCTTTGGGCGCGACTGAAAGAGCAAATCACAGTCAGCTCGGACCTACTTGGGAAAGAAAGTTCACTGCGAGCAGCCGACCAAAAACTGATATTTGAGAACCGCAAATACAGAAACTGGCTGTAAAAATGTGCTAAAAATACCTGTGACGCAATGTATGTTTACATTAGCATCCACCAGTTCGTCCACTGAGTTTGAAAGCCCCGTCGTACTGTAGCTCCTCTTTCTCTGTTGTATTTGTGCTAGATATTACTGCTGTGCTCTATTATTTATATTTATGAAAAGTCAGCTGGAGATATCTCCACCGGCCTTTTGCTGTACACTGTATGATTGAATGTTTCGAAACGCTACAACCACAGAACAGCTTTGACTGTATTTACCCACATTGTGCCAGATCTCAATTTCACACAATTAAATTTTTTTAAAGTCATCTGCAAAACAATCCTCATTAACGTGACTGTGGTTATAACAACAGATGGGTAAATAAATGAAGCTTACCTTGCCAAAACTGTTAGATATTTATTTAAACAGCCTCTCAAACAGGAACGTTTGTGGATTTGGTAGAAGCATTAGCTTGTAGGTGCCTTTCAGAGGTTCCTTTCTAACCTGAGTGTTAATATTTCTTGAGTCTTATCAGCAACACCAACAAAAACAGATAAAAATACCATTTAAAGCCTAAAGTTATAATGTGTCCTCTCGTTGTCAACACAGACTGAAAAGCAAATTTACACTGGGACATATGTACACAACGTTATGGCACGCCAAAACACCTGGCTCAGCTGTCTGAGCGACACTAAATGAAATTCATGGCTTCAATGGTTTTAACATCAGCACCTAAAAGATGTCTTTCACATGCATTAAGGCAATTCAAACACTGACAGAGTTTTATGTGCGAACGTCCCCTGTGAAGGACGTGTGACCAGTGAAGATTTTAGCAGCAGACTGGTGTTGGACTTCCTGAAATGGATCATTGATTGACAGGTCCCTGCCAAAGCCCTTTGAGTTCCACACTGGAGCAGATTATGATGTAAATGAACAGAAAGTGGTGGTGATTGTGCATTTTTTAGCATTGCACATTGCATCTCTGTGCCGAACAAGCATAACATGACTGGAAAATGTGATCAACTTCATAACCACCGCAGAGGTGTCCCTGAGTTTAACTGTTGCTGGTATTGTCCATAGTTGTGAGAAGGTGCAAGAGCTTGGCCCTCTGGGATGGAGTGATGCTCTGGCTCATGTGTATGATGCAGTCCATGGTTATGTCAGGATTATCCTGCACCAGGCTGCAATAAGCAGAGCAAACATAAAAACACACTTTTTAAACCTCAACAGATCATGTTATTTACCAACTAATAAATGCTATATGGTCCTAAGTGCTTTGAGGTGAACATACAGCAGACCATTGTTGCTGCAATTTCCTCACAGCAAAATGAGTACCTGCGGATATGCTTCAGAGTGTTTTCTCTTTTCAGATACTTGATGTTCTCTCGAATGGCTGAAGGCGTGCCGTCCTCGTCGGACATGTGCTTCTCTAGCCACTCAACAACAACTTGGTTATTATCCCAGAGGTAGGCCTGCAAAAAATAAAGAAACCCTTCAAACTTTGGCTTTTATCGTTGAAGTAAACACACCTAAACTCAGGGCATTTGCAAATACCTTAACGGTTCCCTCCGTTTCAACAAACCAGCGGCGCAGCATGGACTGCATGTGTCCATCACTGAGGTCCGTGTTCGCCTGCAGGATCTCACACTTCACCACCTGCTCCAGCAGCAGGCGACGGAGGCGCCAGTAGAAGAAGGCCCGCACGTTCTTCCAATCCAAAATATCCTGTTTGGAGCAAAGCGCTAAATGGATGAAGAGCTCGGCAGAACGACGTCAGAGTGCTGCTGAAGAGTTCACTCACGGTGATGACGCCCTTCTCCTGCATCCTGCCTGGAGTGTCATGAAGTTCAACAAACTGCACTGCCACCTGGTGGTAGATTGGCAACAGGAACTCCTCCCGAGCTCGGAGCTTGGATTCTAGCTCTTTGCTCCGTTTATCAGACACATCTGGGGAGGCTGATGAGAGCAGACAGGTCGTTAAATGCCCAAAGATACCAGACCTAAAATTATTAATTTACCAAGCTGTTCGGCCAGACCAGCATAGACTGAGTCTAGCCTTCTCATGGCCTTCAGCAGGTCCTTCCTCCTGAATTTGATCTCCACTGTTCCCTCAGCCTCCAGCACACCACCTCTGCATAAAGAAGCCGACATTGTGGATGACAAAAGGCAGGACTTGACGGAGAAAGAGCAACCCTAAGGAGCTACCCATTAAAAGGCCATCTGTTCAGTTACCTGCTCTCCCTGTCTGCATAGAGCTCCATACACAGAGGGTTAATAGTGGGGTCTATTACCACCCATGAGCCTCCTCTCAGCTCCGCATGTGGAGGGATGTAAATCAGCACCGGCTGACGGAAAGTCCGGAGGGCATCTACGATGTAGGCCCCAAACTTTAACACCTGGTCATACATATCTGGAAGGAAAAAAGGACGCAACACTTTTAGCTCCACACTGCAACATCGGTTACTGGCTCGGTGCAAAGCTGACCTTTCATTCCACCAGAAAAGCCCCTCCAGTTGGCAAAAACCATGAGGGGCAGGCGCTCGCGGTTGAAGTCACAAATGGCCTGAGAGGTTTTAAAGGCTGAATCTGGAAACCAGACCTGACCGGCCTGCTGCAGCACCTGAGGCAAACACACACAACCGTGAGAACCGGGCGAAACACGGTCTCCTCGCCGTCTAAAAGGCTGGACACACCGTGAGCTGTACTCACTCTAGATTCTGAATCCAGGTTTGCTGGATCTGCTGGGACTGTTAACTCCACTGTGCGTGTTTCGACAGCAATCACACCAAGCGGAATTCCTCCCAACCTGTTTCATTCAGCACTCTTGTTGATCACTCTACAGGCCAAAATTCACTCAAGTGTGTGTAGATGAAGAGTAGACGTACCGCGCTCTGCCCACCACCACCGTCTGAGCCCAGGAGCCCATGATCTCCATGAAGGAGCCATGATCAAAGAAACCACTCTGCCAGGTGCCTCTCACCGCTGGACACGCAACAAGGACATTAAAAAACAGTTACTATCGACATTCAAAGGTTTCTGTCTACACTCACTGGGGTGAGGCCGTCCTGCCAGCATCCAGCGAGGGTCGTAGGGAGCCTTTGTAGGAGTAAAGTCTATCTCTCTGTCCACGGAATCTGTGGTTGGGATAACAGGGACAGGACTCTGCTGGTTCTGCAAGACAGAAAGGGGATGGATTGAGAACGGGGATGGTTGAGGGACTTTAACCGCTTCCCACAAACCTTTGGCATGTAGGAGAGCCACTGGAGGATGGTGAAGACACCCTCAAAGTCATCCGGCACTGTGGTGTGCGTGACTCCATTATTGTGCATGATTTGGATCCCTCCCAGCTGGTTGTTGGAAGTATAAACCTCTCGGCCTAAAACCTACCCAGAAACACAAATAATGAATTGAATATTTGCATCACTTGCTCAGTTTGCTTCAGAACTTTCAGCCCACATTTTTCCCCCCTCAGCCCCAGTGCACTCACTAATTACTTCTAAATTTTCCACCCTGCACAAGATTTATTGGTGTTCATTCAAATTTTGCAAAGATAAACAACTTAAACAGGGGGAAAATACACACCTTGTTAAGAGCTCCTGCTCCGGTCAAGATGATGTGAGAGTTTTCCACCTGGATCACTCTCTGCCCCAATCGGACCAGATAAGCTCCAATCCCGATAGCTCGACACGTGACCTGAAATGCAGAGGGAGCGTTTCCTCACTGCTGCTGAAAATCCCAGATTCTTCCCACTCTGGCACCTGGGTTCCCACCATGCTGATTGTAATGATCTCCTCATAGGCCTGAGAGGTTTCCCCAGCAATGGTTCCAGATCCTCTCAGGTTCTCCACCCCGAGACCGTCGTCCTTCCCGATCACATCGGTGATGATGTACCTGAGGGGGCGAGAGATGAGCCATATTCCCACAGGCCATAAAAAGGTCATGGCTTTCAAGCAGCTTCATTCACAATCAAAATATCTGCAGCGTTCAAGGATCTAGTGGTGGGTGCACGAACCTGGACTCCCCTGCTTCCTCCACGTGGCGACAGTGAACAGCGTTGGTCGAGCTGATGCGTGTGTAGTCTTGTGGTGTCAAGTAAAGGTATTTGAAACCCTGCAGAGAAACAAAAATGACTTAACACAGAAAGAACACAAACCCAGCCACAGAGTTCCGGATTCCTAGGGTCACCTTGTAGGGGTCGCATGGATCAATCCAGGCCACCTGGAACATGTGTTTGATCTCCTCAGCCAGGCCAATGCGGGCTCCGCTGTTGGCAGAGATGTAGATGCGGGGAATGCCCTCGGCTCGAGCTAACGCTGAAGCCTTGAGGAACAGTTCGTCCTCCTGAGGTCCAAATGAGCCAATCCTGTGAGTGATGTCATTGCAGATAACGATGATGTCTCGGCCCTCTGGGTACTCCGGGGTCTTCATCTTCATTCTGAAGGCAACCATTCCCACCTGAGGACCGACAGCACTCGTCAGTATTCCCCCCAGCCTGCCCTGACACAAACGGACTAAAAGGGGACCTACGTCGTTATCGCCCGGCAGGCGGTTCATCTGCACCAGACAACCTTGAGGATCCAGCACCAGCTCAGTGCACATCAAAACATCTTTGGGGTGCCTGTTCCCCGGACCCCACAGCTTAAACAGCGCCTGATTTTCAGAAAGATTCCCAACAATTATCAAACAAGATATCTTCAAGTGCACAAAAAAGGAAATGAGTGAAACCCAGAGACTCACCTGTCTGAACATCTCAGGGAAATCATAGACGTATGTGGTGCCGAGAGTTTGCGCCTGGAAGCGCTTGGCCTGCAGGAGGTCTTTGGTCACATAGGGAGTGTTGATCAGCATGCCATGCAGAGGGCCCTGCTTGTCTCCATAGGAGTGGAACATGATCTAAGATGGGAGAAATGAGCTGACACTGAGTTGTGTGCATTCCACTGCCTTTAAAACTGCCTAATGCGTTCTAGGCAAAAAATCTTTGTACTTGAGCACATTCGGTAGATAGAATTAAGTGGTGTTAAATATTAATACCGTAGACTAGGATTAAATTCCCACCTGGCCTGAGCTTGGGTTGGTGGCCTCCTCGTAGATGCTGATGTCCAAATAATAGCCAGACTCGTTAGTGAGAAAGAGGCGGACAGGAATGGCTTGCCCGGTCGGTGTCAGGCGGATGTTGATCTTCAGTTCGGCTTGCAGGACCCTGAGCTTCCACAACCGGCTGCCATAGCGCATCACCATGGAACGAACTGACTGCTCAATCTGAAAGCAGCGGCGGAAGGAAAGGCCATTCAGTGAACCTCTACGGCTACTCTACGCACTCGGTGATGAAGTGAGGAATACCCAAGGACTGACTTTAGAAGGGTCCATAATGACAGTTGGCACAAAGTTGAGGAAGATGTGGTTGCAGTCTGTGCGGACGCTTGTGTTGCTGAAGGCCACCTCCAGCTCATCCATGGCCTCCAGCAGAAGACGTTCTCCCTCATTTTGAAGGTACTCGAAGGAGGCTTCCTAACAGCATATAAAGATAATGTCATTTCTAACAGTATTGTCACTATTGCCACCATTATCCTTAGTAAGGCAAAAATACATACTAGCACTAGCAAAACATTGGTGGATTCTATCTTCTACTCTGACCTTTGTGATGAGATCTGAGTGCCGAATAATGGCCCGTATGAAGAAGCGGTAGTCTGTGACCTCCACTCCCTGCTGCACACGCGCTGCACCGAGGTAAAGGTGCATCTTGTGGTTTTCACAGGGAACAGCTGTCAGGTCAAAGTTCTTCATGCGGTTTAACTCCAGCTGAAAGGCTAAAGCTGGCTCCAGGTTACGATAAATACGATCCTCCTGAAACTGAACCACACCAGTTGTTTCATTAGTCGGCACAAGTTCAGCTTCAGGCTGATAATCCCGTCTACAAGCACAGGACATTTTTAGCTACTAAAAAAAACTCACCACATCTCGAGCTCGAAATGTGAAAAACTTGGGAAACTCTCTCTGTGGGAATGACAAACCAAGCTCGTCATAATAATAATAATAATAATAATAATAAAGGAAATGATAACGCTCTTTTAATGAGCACAAGATAAAACGAAAGGCCTGTTGTTCATTACCTTTTGTGCAATTAAAAATGTTATTCTCCTGATTCCATACTCAAAGAGGACCGCTTTCTGTTGATTTGGACAAGACAGAACAAGTGTCACATCGATAAATTGAGTTCATAGTTAAGTTGTATAGCTGGAAGAGGAGCCTGACCTTTGACTGGGCGAAGGCGGCCAGAGCTGTGACCAAGGCATCGTCGTCCTCCGTGTCTGCTGTTTTTATAGACACATTAATGATGTGGATGGGGTTCTCCCTTGTGTTCTGTAGACGGCAGAGAGACGTGACGCTTCAAAGATGGAGATGACGGATCAGACGTTTCACCAAAAACACACATCTACAAGCTGACCTTAAAGTTCTCCTCGTCATAGAGGCCAGAACACGAGTCTGAGAACAAAGCACTGTCCGACAGTGGCTCCGCAAAGCTGCAGAGGACCTCATCAAAGTTCCTGCAAAAGAAGGCCATCAACAGGCACCAGCTAATGTCTCTGTCACCCATAACAACAACAGAAAGAAAGGTATTGTCTTTGTGAATCCGACCTTTTGAAGTCATCGAAACACTGGAAAGCCACCATGGCTCCCATGCGCTGGCAGGGCGGCGACAGAGCTCCTTCCAGGAAAAGCTCGCTGCTGCGCCTCCTCATTTCAAACTGGCCCGAGCCGCTGACCGGGATGGGAATTCTAGAGTGGACAACAGAGACAGAACAACAGGAAGATGAAACTGTTTCAGCCAAGCCAGGAAGGGAAAAAAAAAAGGCCAAATGGATAAAAACTGTATATTTTTTGAGCAATTAAAGCTGAATCTTCTTCCTAATTATTTACAAGCAATTAGTTTTGAAGACCCTCGTATTTAATTATAATTGAACATCTTTTACTAGAGATTTTCATGGACTGAACTGAAATGGATAGTGAATAGATGGGGTCAAAATTACTGTTATTGTATCGGACTGACAGTCGCACCAGATTAAGATTCTAAATTTTGTGATGGATTCAGGATGCTCTATTTGATGGCATTCAACAAGATAGCATTCAACGTTTCCTTCCATTTATTTCATTTGAGAAAACAGTAAAGAATAGAACCAGGCATCTCTGTATTACAGGTAAAAGCAACAGAGACATGAAGAAACGCGTCGTGAATTAGCAAAGACGTGTTAGAGGAGTCTTTGAACGGTTCCAGTTTCACAGGACAGAAGGAGGAAAAGCAACACAGCGCATTCAGCATGCATTGCTGCGAGAGAAACACACGATGGGCGGTCTGGCTGGTTGGGGGAGCTTTACTCTACCTGTTCAGAGTACGGCTGCTCCCTCTGAAATAAGATGATTGACAGGTGAATGTCAGCAGTGGGACGATCATGAAAACACATCTGCCTAAAAGCATTATGATGGGATTAGCGCACTTTTTGGGAAACTACGCACATTCACATTAATATCCAGAGGGAACCATCAGTCTGCACTCAGAGTTAGCCATTCAGCTGTTACAGCGGAGGTTTCCGAGTCACCGATGACAACTAACATATTATCTCTGCTCATCTGCCAAGTGCGCCGTCCACCTGCCTAGAGAGTCTCTGTCAGCGCGTCAAAGCGACAGAAACCCGTTACCTGTTTGGATGCGATGACGGCAACATGAACTGGAAATCTACAGCGCACGTCCCATCCTGCAGCTGGTGATGCTGAATGCTGTTCAGCTCATATGCGATGTAAGCTCGCCGCACGTACACCTGCGGGTCACAGGGAGCTCGTCGGCATATATGCAGTCATCTAAACTCATAAAGATGATCTGGGAATGCTCAGACCTCCAAGGCAGCCATGCAGACGACCTGATTGGCGTGATAGAAGAAGTTGGGCAAAACGTCAAAGATGGAAGTTTCCGACAGAATAAGTTTCTGTAAAGAGAAAAAAAAATGCTTTTTTGTGTTGATTCATATCTCAGCTGGTGAAAAAAAAAATTCAAAGGCATTTCTCCACAAACCTTCAAGTTCTCTGGACAAAACTGGTGTCCGTACATGTCGATGGCGGACAGAAAGATGGATTCCACCTGATTGTGCCTCAGCTCATACGATGGTAAATGGGAAGCAATCAAGACCTGACACAGTTATAAATGGTGTCATGATTTTGAGAAGGCCCTGCATCATGTGTACCACCTCAGCTGAACCAGGTTCAGGCGGTAGTAGGTAGACGTTACCTGTCTGGCTCTTAAGGCCACCTTTGAGTTCTCCATCTTGCTAAGCTGCGTGAGTTCATTCAGAATAGCCATCAGCTCGTCTGCTAGTGTCGGATCCCTTCCACACAGCTGGTCCTGCAGCGTACAGAGTCTATTAATCAATGTCATCAAAGGACATGGTGATGAAGATCTGCTCTACACCGCAGGAGCTGAGGGGGAGGGTTAGGGTTAGCGGCTTACTATGAGCATCGTGACTAGGATGTTCTTCTTGAAGACCTGGGCGTGGGAGAAGATGTACTCCAGGACTGGACTCATGTCAGGTTTGTACTGCTCTCTTAGGTTGATGACGCATTTGTCATAGTGAGCTGAGAACAAGAGGAACACGTTAGCGTTTGCAAATAAAACCATCTATCTCAGCGTTAGTCAGTGTCACCTTGTTGGAACTGCGTCTCAACTTGGAGATATCGTTTCAGCAGGTCCAGCACCACAGACTTCATGTACCCGCGAATTCCACTGCGGTACCTGAGACAACACAAACGTTAGAGCAGTAGTATTATTCTTGGTGCAGCTCATGACGGTTTTACAAGTTAAAGAAAAAGAAAAAAGAAAAAAAATCGACCTCTGCACCAGCTGTACGATACTCTGGGTGTTCATGAAGAACACCTCTCTGTCTGCCTTCCTCTGCAGGGTCGCCGCATGGTAGTCCAGAATATTTGCAATCTAGAACAATAAATTATAACCTATATTCTTCTCTGTTCTGTTATTCTGTTATTGCACCTGTTGGCTAGCGAGCCATCAGCACTCACCTTTTGGCTGGGGAACTGGCAGAGCACAGAGGTTATGTTGCTGGCATACTGAGCCATGACTTTACGAATGTCTTTTTCCACACTGGGAGGAATCCGACCTGCCACACTCGTCATAATTTCCTGGAGTTCCAACAGCGGCAGCGAGGGGTCCCTTAACGTCTTCATCAGGGTGGCCACCCACTGCTTGAGCTTCAGACGGGACCACAAGCATACGCGTTTGTACAGACAGAGACAGGTGGCATACGGGGACAGAGGACAGGGAGCAACGTGGCGTACCTTGTTGCTGAAGTAAGGCTCCTCGAGGCAGTATCCGTCCATGACTTTGATCAAGTTTTCTAACACACTGTGAAACACCTGGTGTAACTTCTCCCCAATGATGGGCAACGGCTGCTGGGGCGGCAGCGTAGCTGTGTTGGGCTTCACCTATGACGACAAACCCACAATGTGCCATTAATAAAAAATAATCAAATGTAAATGTTCTGATCTTCTCTTTGTTTTTTTACCTGATGGACACTGCTGGGATCATCCAGCTCCATGTGGGCCATGATACAGCCGGACTGCAGGACAGCACCGGGTCTTTTGACAAAGTAGATACATCCGGACTGCTGCACATTCAGTGCCATTACCATCTTCATCACCTGAAACCAGAACACAAAGAATCAATAAAACAAACACGGAACGCTGTGAGAAATCAATCAGGACAAGCGAAATCAGAGTTCACCTCGATCTCCGCATAGGTCTCTCCTGCACAGATGTGACTTCCGTCTTCCACCAAATACTGCAGCAGTTTGCCAGCAGAGGGAGACCTCAGCACCGTGGGGTCTTTCTCCTTCTCGAAAATGCAGGTCTTGTTGCCAACAGTGATGCGGTAGCTGAGGAGGTTTGAGAGATTCAAAGAAAAGTCAGCCAAACAAACAAAAATAAAAACCCCGATGAATCTGAATAAAGAGACGCGAGTGCTCTTGCCTGTCCACCTCCTCTTTCATGTAGGTGGTGTGACTGCTGCCATCGTAGGACAAGAGAAGACCGCCATCACTCAGCCTGTGGACGTCTATCTCGATGTTGGAGCCATTCATAATGATGACGTACGTTGTTGGGGACTGACGAGCTACCTGCAGGACAAAGAAGGGATCAACTCAATCCTAAAGAAAAGAGAAAACACAAACTACAAAAAAAGAAGAGGATACCTTGAGGCAGTATTTAACGCTGTTATATACGAGGTCAACATTGACAGAATTGAGGAGGCTGGCAGCAGGAAGAACTTGTCCTCTAGAAAAAAGCGCAAAGAGTCTTTAAAAACTAACCCGTCTGAAAGAAAATAATAGATTTGCCAACCAACCTTTCCAGGGAATGCAGAAAGTCAGACATGCTCTTCCTGAAGCTGGCATCAGCGACATGCAAAGCCCCACAGACTATACCCAGCATGGTGTCTGGTCTCTCCGCCTACCAGGAAAGAATAAGGCTCAGTTGTTCAGAGAAAGGAAACAGCTACTGGTGGACCAGGTGATGATGGAGGTGTGGTCTTCACCTGCACTTTCTCTGCAATGAGATAGTCCAGCCAGCCGGTATCGATCTCGTTGCTCCTGAAGCTTTCCGTCTCCAGTAACTTGATGAGGTACTCAACCGTAGTCCTGAAGTCCCCCCTGATGGACAGTTCCTTCATAGCCACCACCATGTTCCTGACACGCAGACGCCGCAGTTTTCTCTTTTCATTACTTCCACTAATGAAAGCTACGACTGCTAAAAGGATAAAACCGAGACTTACGAAATGGCCTCTTCGCGGTTTTCACCCCAAGAGAAACAGTGTCCAAACTGCGAGTCTGCAAACTCGTGAAGTCCGCCAGTTGCCCCCACACTGAAATAACCCCAGACGTTTTTACTGCTGCGGAAGTTCAGCTCCTGCACAGTGCCTGAACTGGGTTTGAAGCCCTGGGAGTGACACCGAGTCAGCACAGAAGAGCAACAACAGGCCACAGAAAAATGTGTCATTGGCGCGGTGACGGTGTCACACCTCATCTGGGTTTTCACTGGTGATCCGAGCGGCTATCACATGTCCTCTGGGGCTTGGCACGCAGACTGGATCCTCAAAGTTTATGATGGTGTCACCCCAGGGCGCTTCTCCATAAAGCAGACGGATGTCCTTTATCCTATGAAGGGGAATGCCCATTGCAATCTACAGGAGGTGACAAACACGCCGTTGAAGCTAAAAGGGAATCCGTTTTGGGTTTTTTTGGTTCTACTGACGGAGGTTTACCTGAAGCTGCGCGGCTGGAAGGTTGACATCCGCAACCATTTCAGTGCAGGGATGTTCCACCTGCAGACGAGGATTCAGCTCCAGAAAGTGGAACCTTCCGTCTTCGGAGAAGAGGTATTCCACCGTACCTGCGCTCACGTAGCCCACCATCTTGGCTAGTCGCACAGCAAACTGGGCCAGAGGGGAAAGTGAGAGATGTTGATCAACAGCAAGACGGGGAGGGGACCCGAACGCAGACAGTGACGGGAACTGACCCTTTCCATCTGCTCAAAGGTCGATGGGGCCGCTACGGTTGCAGGAGCCTCCTCAATGATCTTCTGGTGCCTCCTCTGGATGGAGCAGTCTCGGCCGAACAGAGAGATGGCGTTCCCGTATTCATCAGCAAGAATCTGAACCTCAAGGTGTCTCGCGTGCTGAGCCAGCTGCATGATGAAGATAGGCGAGCCGGGAGCCTCGGACTGAACCTGCATGCAAAAAACACAGCGTTCATGAGACAGAGTTGATACCTGATCAAAGGCAAGGACACAAGTCCAGCCTTCCATTTTCTGCAAATTTGGCAACCAAAGTCACTTCCTAGTTTGTGGCTGCTGATATTTCACATTAACTAACAGAACCACTGACCAAAAGAGAAAATGCGTTTATGTAACTGTGAAAACAGGAAGGAGCATGTTCAGCACATAAGTATGACGATATCCAGCAGCAAGCATTTGATTAATTAGCAGAAATCTGACCTTATCCAACTAACCTGTCTAAAGAAACCTGGAAAATCCTCCGAATTTTCCACTTTCCGGATGCCCTTTCCCCCTCCTCCTTCAGAAGCCTTGATGACTACGGGATAGCCGATTTCTTCAGCTCCCTGCCCAGAAACACCACAGACACCAGGCAGAGTTTAACACACACCGATGAAACATCGATGTGTGACTTCTCAGTCATATTAACGACATTTCTAATCGCTTACTGCCAGGCCCATGTCGATGTCCTGCACACAGCCTTTGGCGTACACCTCTGAAGGAACGCTGATTATATTGCCCTGCCTCTGGTCCTCCTCGGCCCAGTCCACCCTCAGACCTGCAGGGCCACAGCACACGAGAAGCACATGAAAACCTCACCAGGAGACTTTCCGTGAACTGAGAGGATGCAGGCGGCCAAGCCTCACTTGATCCACTCCACGGCAGAGTGGGAATACCGGCAGACTGAGCTACAATGGAGGAAGCCACCTTGTCCCCCAGAGCCCACATGGCTTTACTGGACGGCCCTAAGTCAAGAGCAAACTCAAATATGTAAGAGGGGGAAATGAAACACAAAGCAGTGGTGTTAAACTACATATTATATTATAGCATTTTACCTAAGAATGAAATGCCTGCTTTGTCCAACAGTTCAGGTAGTTTGGGGTTTTCTGAGGCGTGGCCCCATCCAGCCCACACAGCCTGTTAGCAGAACCAGATGGTCATCATCAGCCCCAACGTTCACATATTTACCCTGAAGGTGAGGCTGCAGAGCACCTGCACGGGGATTCTTTTAGCAATGTCCACGATTAGCTCTACGTTGGCGTAGTTGTTATTGTTGGGTCCCCCGGGTACAGGAACGTAATGGTCAGCCATTTTTATGTATTCTGCAAAGAAAACAAATTCTATTTATCTTTATATATATATTATTTTTATGTTTAACATAACCTTTTAGAAGGAGCCTTTAAACCAGCTGACGTGCAGCCAGGACACAGTTTTCGATAACTGCAGGGTAATAAAGAATATGATAAGCGTCAAGTTTGCACCAACCTGCGTTGGCTTTCAGGTCCTCAGGGGTGACCATGACTACAAATCGGATCGTCCTTTCATTGCGGAACATCTCGTAGGCCCAGCGACGGATTGAGCGCATGCATTTGACCGCAGCTATGCCATTGTTGGCTATTAGCACCTGTGACAAAACGAGCAAGGCAGAAACCAGAGAAAAATGCAAAAAGAGTTGGTATAAAAAAAATCTATGATTTGGAGGTTTATTCACCTTCTCGATGACACGGGTGCCCCCGAATCGGGTGACAAACTCGGCCGGGGAGGCCACGGTAAAGTCCCTCTGTAGATCCATTTTTCTTTGTTCACGTCCTCTTTTCACCAAGTAGAGACCAGACATGCTGGGCCTGCAGCGAGAAGCTCACGTTAACCTGGCTGGCGCACAATTACACGGACGGCCCGCGGCGCTTCGCTGCAGGTACAGTGGTAAAAAAAGCACAGGTGACAGACCTACATTCACTTTCAAAAAGACAAAGTTCAGCCTTTGTCATAACAGGTAGGACAGACTCTGAAACAGTCTTACATTTAACAAAAATACATAGATTTCATTAAATGTTCATAAATGCTGAGCCAGCAATTAGAATCACTCCTAAGAATAATAAAATCGACCACCTTTGACAAACAGTCAGGTCAGTGAGCTGGTGAAAACAAAACAATCAGCATATGTGAGTAACGTAATGTAACACCCACGGTGCCTTTCAGCCATCTCATACCTTGTTTATTCAGAGCCTTGCTGCAGCGGTGTCCGGCCGTGTTTCATTCTGTCCCACATTCTGTTATCGCTGAAAGCTGAATTGCAAAAGGAGCTAATCTGTGAGGTTGGAGTGCATGTGTGCACATCCTGTACGAACTTTAAACTAAACACGCTGGAGGCATGGCGCTTGTTTTTATTGACCTCTTCCAGACTCGAGCACACTCCCTGGGTTTCTTGCAAGACAGGCGTGACAGGGTAGGTGTTCTGCACTGACCACAGCTCTGCACCTAATTTGAACAGACTTCTGCTTTAGGCTCAGTCCTTTCTTTACTATTTCCTTAGGACGCTTCCTGGTAACAAACTGAAAATGTCCGTGCTGGAGTCTGCTAACCTGTTCTGACTTACTTGTGTCTACGTGCAGTTAGTAAGCATAACTAGTTTGCCCATTGTTGTTGCTGCAAGAGTCCCTCAAGAGCTGAAGTATCGGATTTCAAAAAAGAAAAAAACTGGCGTGTGGGGAGGTAGGTCACTTGCTTACCACTTCCTCTAAAATACAAACTCTATTCCTTAGTTTCTTAGAAAACCTGGTTTTTGAACACGAGACCAAAACACAAATGTTTCTTGTGAAGACCTGCCTCCTCCTTTCCTTTTCTCCTCCCACACCGCAACGATCAGCAGAGCCCTGGAGCTTCACACAGGCTGCTGCTTGCAATCACACAAAGATCTCAGACCGAAGGCAGGAAAATACGTGTCCGATCTGTTTTGCAGTTCTACTTTTCATATATATCTGAGCTGCAGGTACACACTTCTTACGTCCCCCCGTGATTCCTGAGAGAAGCCACCAGTCTCTGCTTTTACCAAGAGCAACTTTCCGCACAACTTTCAAATTAGGCAGGATCAAAAAATAAAAAACCTGACCGCCCTGTCAACTCTGCAGTTCTCAGAGTCAGTTGGTCCAGACTGTTGCTCCAATAATAGAGTTTGAGTGTTTGGCATGCGACCATGCTGCAGGTCACTGCGACGCAGCGATAACACACAGCTTGTGGAAACAGCCGAAGCACGAGCGCAGCACAGACACGCGTTTCAGTTTAGAATCACAGGACTATTTGGCAGATGAGAAAAGAACCCTCCCACCCCCCGCCAGAGTTAGAACCTCCAAAAAAGGCTTCCCACCTCGCTATCACATGACCCACTGCTGCGGCTTGTTGACATCTGACAGTATGTTTACTTCAATCCAAACAGGGCTTACTTGATGGTGGAGGAGCAGGAGGCCTGCTGGGGAGAAGACGTTCGGCTGGACATCCTGGGCTGAGGGGCACCGCTGGGGGGTTTGGCAACTACAGGTTCGTCATCTGACGAGTTATCCTCCGATGCTCCCAGGATGAACTTGAGGCGTCCCCTCGCATCAGGTCCAGCGCTGGGCTTTGGTGTGCCCTAGTGGAAGGGTTGACAGCTGAGGGCACCTGCAGGGCCTCAGCACCTGTGGTTTCGGCTTTAAGATCCCCACACGTACTCACAGTCTGAGGCCTGGGACCCTCCTTCTGCTCTGAGGTGGAGGGAACAGTCGACGGGGAGCGTTCGCCTGGAGGTGGAGACTGAGCCGTGGTCCGCTCCTCCCTGCCTGAAGGTGGCCCACCATCAGACTGTGTTTTGTCTTCTTTCACAGGGATCATCAATGATTTGGTGTTATTCCTCCAGATTAAATATAATATCCATAGGATAAAACCAATTAATGGTAAATGGAGCATTTACAGACATTCTTCTGAGGCTGCAACAGAACAAGAAATAAAAATAATTACGGTAATTAATTTTGATAAGAAGCTACTTTCCTTTAACAGTATCGCCTAGAATACATCTGACTACTGATATGAACAACTGCCAAAAACTATTCAGTCATAGACCTAATATGTTAAACTTTGAGCCCAATAAAAGCAGATATGCAGTTAATTGGTCTTCCTGAGCGTCAAGGTTTTCCAGCCAATGGCTGGTGAACAAACCGCTTGTGACAGCTGACACGAGAGCCAAATGTGGCTGCTTCATTTGGGTTAAGGGTCAGTGCCGTGGAAATGGTGGCCCTACACACAAACAGTAGGTCTATGCAAAGAACACATACATAAAAACATATAAATGAAGAACAAAATGCATGAATGTGGACACAGGATTAAATTTTTTTTTATGTATATTTAAAGTTTTACTTTCATCATCATATCTGTAAATGCATTGTCAACTTTTGGATGTGTGTTTAGCAGTTTAATTGCTGTAAGTTATTTTTAAAGGTGTAATATGCACTTACCTTAGGCGACAAAACAAAAACTGGTTTACTCCTCTTTAATAAACTAAAAATTAAATAATAAACTTTTTTGTCGTTACGTTATCACACTGTTAAAGCATGCTTTTTCACATGTGAAGGACGATTAGTCGCCCTTGTTGCTGCTAACCGTGCTATCGAGCTAGCTGAACACCAAAACACGGTTTACTTTTTATAATATCCAGCAAGCTATTTTTGCCACAGCAGATTCATTTGGGTCGAGAACACGATTCTGTGCCAAAGTGAATCGCAATGTAGTCTTTATTGACGTCGGGTAAATGACAGTAGGGACAAATGTTACAGCAACATACCACCAGCTCAGCCCGTCTCAGCCCCCAAAACAGCGAGCTGCCCTCCGGCAGAGTAAACATGCGGTCAGGGTGCGAGATAAGCCCCGCCCACACAGAGAAACGCTCTACGAAGATCGTGTATAGTCATGATGTTTTAACCGTTAAAAAAAACCCCAAAACTTTGGACAATTAATGATGTCCTATAGGTACGTGGCAGCTTAACATCCCTAGCATAGTCCATTTTATAAATACGTTTAAGCTGTGGACGATATTGCGGAACATCTCACCTTTTTTTTTATATATAAACACAAAGGTTACGGTGCAGGCAGATATTTGCTCCTGTACATTTTAGAAATAAGAGAAATAATCGCGTTTGATGCAACATCAATTGATAAACATCGTTTGGTTAGTTTAAAATGGCCATCGCTGTAGTGGTCCTTTTAGAGTAGGTCATCTTTTTTAACGAACGATCTTTGGTCTTCTACTCTCGCGGCAACTGCGGCAGAAACGCGCCAAAATAAGAAAACAGCAGCAGCGTCAGTGTCCGAAATCAGGAAGACCGACTTTGTACACAAAATCTAAAGGAAATTACTCATGTGGCTGTAGTGACGGGCCTACACTTTAAACATTGGTGTGGTTGCTGGTAGAACCGGACAGAAAATGGTTCTGCAAAACAGTGGAAGATACAAGGCGGACCGAGGACGTGACAGCGGTGGAGATCAGGAAAATGTGTAAGTTTTTTTTTTTTCGTTCGGACGTTCAACCTGACAGTTAATCGACGCTTTTAAGTTGGTCGAATTGTAGTTGAGCACATTTGTGTTTCAACCAGGGACGATGGGTCTTCCATGTCCGCCCTCAAGCGGCTGGAGCGCAGCCAGTTCGCCGACCAGATGGACGCCCGCTTTGGGTTCGACCGGATGAGAGAACCAGGAGAAAAAACAGGCTGGTTGATCAACATGCATCCAGCTAAGTCCAATTATTATCTGCCACTAAGATGAGACTGAGTATTGACGTGCACAATTTCTGGCTATCTAACTGAAGACAGAGATCCTGGATGAAGACAAGAGGATGATCAGTGCTGTGGATTATTATTTCATCCAGGAGGATGGAAGCAGGTTTAAGGTGAGCTCACCTGCACTTGAATGCAAATGTGCACCATTCCAGAAGTATCCCACGTCCTTTAACACATCCACTCCTGGCATGTCTGTTAATAGGTGGCCCTCCCCTTTAAGCCCTATTTTTACATTGCTACTAAAAAGGTAGGTTATATGGTTCATGTTTATCTAAATATACATTTGGAGCCTCTTTACTTATAAGGAGCTTTATTATTTTACAGAACTGTGAGAGAGAAGTGAGCTCATATGTGTCAAAGAAGTTCCAAGGAAAAGTGGCAAAGCTGGACATTGTGCCAAAAGAGGATTTGGACCTGGTGAGCAGTGGTTTTTTTGGGGTTCAAATTGATGAATAATGCCTTTCTAAGTCACCCTGTACTTTCTGTACAATGGGTAGCCTCATTTATTTATTCTTATTGTTCTGTCCCTGCCGCTTCCTGTAGCCGAACCATCTGGTTGGACTGAAGAGAAGCTACATCAAGCTGTCGTTCAACACTGTGGATGACCTTATCAAGGTTAAGCGCGAGATCACCCCGGCTGTGCGCAAGAACAGGGAGCGGGAGCAGTCCAATGACGCTTACACCTCAATGTTATCAAGGTACCGTCACCCAACCGGTCCTCAGATTCAGCCAGTGGTTTTAGCCCAAGTATACCAATCATCTAGATGTATTTCTTTGTTCTCACAGTGCCTTGTCAGGTGGACATGTGACCTCAGCAGATGATGAGGGGATGCTCAAAAACATCTCAGATCAGTTACACAACATAGTGGATATGAGGGAGTATGACGTTCCCTATCACGTCCGATTGTCCATCGACCTCAAGATCCATGTGGTAAAAATGTGTTGGCTTTGTTGTTCTCTTTTGGAAGGCCGGATATGCAAGAAGCTGTTGTAATTCCAGCTATGTCTGTCTCTCAGGCTCACTGGTACAATGTTCGGTACAGAGGCAGCGCTTATCCACCAGAAATTGTCCGGAGAGATGATCTGGTGGAGAGACCGGTACAACGCCTTTATGGAACAAGCATTTTGCCCCTAACTCTGTGTCACTTGTGTCTCAAATGATCTTTTTGATGATTATTCTTATTTTTTTCATCCTTCCAGGACCCTGTCGTGCTGGCTTTCGACATCGAGACCACCAAACTCCCTCTGAAATTTCCAGATGCAGAGACTGACCAGATTATGATGATCTCTTACATGATCGATGGGCAGGTGTGTGCTCCTTGGAGATTGTGGTATAGTTGGAATAGAAAGCAATTTGTTTCTTTTATTTCCAAAAGGGGTTTCTAATCACAAACCGAGAGATCGTCTCTGAGAACATTGAAGACTTTGAATTCACTCCAAAACCAGAATATGAAGGCCCTTTCACTGTTTTCAATGAGGATGACGAGGTAAAAGCCTGTAGCCAAATCGCTGGTATCAATGTCTGATGCATCCCATAATGTGTGTCAATTTGACTGTGGCTACAGGCGGCTCTCCTCCAGAGGTGGTTTGACCACGTTCAAGAAACTAAGCCAAACATCTTTGTGACCTACAATGGGGACTTTTTTGACTGGCAAGTTGTTTAATATAAATATATAACATGGCTCCGTGTCTCCTAACTACCCTGGTGTTCACATCTCTCATCGTTTTTCCTCTCAGGCCCTTTGTTGAGACCAGAGCTGCCCTCCACGGACTGAGCATGCACAGGGAGATTGGTTTCCAGAAGGACAGTCAGGGAGAGTACAAATCCAGTCAGGCCATCCACATGGACTGTTTAAGGTCTGCCATCCTCCCACAGTGTGTTAAACGATACAAACAGTGTTTGTCTGTTAACAAACTCACGCCAAAGTTTGTACATGGATTTGATTATAGCACATCCACTCTATACTAACCTTGGCAGAGGTTCCCACTCTTCATGTGCATTGATCATCTTTCTGACATATTCCTGCATGGCAGGTGGGTAAAGAGAGACAGCTACCTGCCGGTGGGAAGCCATAATCTGAAAGCAGCAGCCAAGGCCAAGCTGGGCTACGACCCAGTGGAGCTGGACCCAGAGGAGATGTGTCGCATGGCAACCGAGGAGCCACAGGTACTGAAAGAGACTTTTCCTCTATGGAAAAATCCCTCATTTTGTTGAACATTTCTATCAAATTCAGATGACTTTGTGTTTTGTTTGTGGTTTTTTTTTCAGACTTTAGCCACCTATTCTGTGTCTGATGCTGTGGCCACATATTACCTGTACATGAAGTATGTTCATCCCTTCATCTTTGCTCTGTGCACCATCATCCCGATGGAACCAGATGAGGTTTGTGTCGTGTGACTATTCAAAGGAAAACACTGAAAATAATCACTCATTTTTTAATTCTTCCTTTCGTAACTTAACAGGTGCTTCGTAAAGGTTCTGGGACTCTGTGTGAGGCTTTGCTCATGGTGCAGGCTTTCCACGCAAACATCATTTTCCCCAACAAACAGGAGCAGGTCTTCAATAAACTGACAGATGACGGCCACGTCCTGGACTCCGAGACCTACGTGGGCGGCCACGTGGAAGCGCTGGAGTCAGGAGTGTTCCGCAGTGACATCCCCTGCCGTTTCAAGATGGTCCGCTTGAGTTTTGCCTCCAGAATGATCCCAAACCTTTTACCTGAATTCAGTTTGACGGTTGGCTGTGGTGTGTCGACAGAACCCAGCTGCTTTTGACTTCCTCTTGCAAAGAGTTGAGAAAACTATGCGTCACGCCATCGAGGAAGAGGAGAAAATTCCCTTACATCAAGTCACCAACTTCAATGAGGTTTGTTGGCTTCCTGTTTGGTCCTTGTCCCCCCAGCGTTTCCAGCTGAACGTTGTAGAACGTCTGTGGCGTTTCTTTCAGGTTTGCGACGAGATCAAAACCAAGCTGACTTCTCTGAAAGAGGTTCCAAACAGGATTGAATGTCCTCTCATTTACCATCTGGATGTCGGGGCAATGTACCCGAATATCATCCTCACCAACCGCCTGCAGGTACACAACTAAAGACACACACTCAAAGGATGAGAAATGGAATTCAGTGCCTTTGTGTTTACCAGCCCTCCGCTATGGTTGATGAGGCCACTTGTGCTGCCTGTGACTTCAACAAGCCCGGCGCCGCATGTCAGAGGAGGATGACCTGGCAGTGGAGAGGCGAAATCAGTAAGAGGCATTTCTGCCGCTGCTTCAGCGTGATGGGCTGAAAATCAAAGCTGTTTCCGCCCTTCCTCTGTTTATTCGTCTGCAGTGCCTGCCAGCCGCAGCGAGTTTCATCGCATCCAGCAGCAACTCGAGTCTGAGAAATTCCCGCCGTTTTTCCCAAACGGCCCACCGAGGGCGTTTCACACGCTCAGCAAAGAAGAGCAGGCCAAACATGAGAAGAAACGGCTGGCAGGTCTTTCCCACCTCTCCTCTTCGCTCTCAGGTCTCCTGACAGATGAGTCGGGGGATTGAACCGTGTGATTCTGTCTCAGATTACTGTAAAAAGGCCTATAAGAAGACCCATGTCACCAAGCTGGAGGAGCGAGTCACCACCATCTGCCAGAGGGAAAACTCCTTCTACGTCGATACCGTAAGAGCTTTCCGAGATCGGCGTTATGAGTTCAAAGGACTACACAAGGTACCTTTCTGAAATCCCGTGTTTTTGCGGTTTCTAGTTTGTTTTCTATTTTTTTACCTAAAAGAAGATTATGATGTCGATCTAAATTTCCCCTTCTTTTGTCTGACCTTCAACCCAGGTGTGGAAGAAAAAACTTTCAGGTGCTCAGGAGAGCGGAGACGCAGCTGAAGTGAAGCGCTGCAAAAATATGGAGATCCTGTACGACTCGCTTCAGCTGGCTCACAAGTGTATTCTCAACTCTTTCTACGGCTACGTCATGAGGAAAGGGTAGGGTTTGCCTGTCTCTGGCCCTCCTGAACTCATAAT
>CAAE01014999.1:1374904-1385968 GCA_000180735.1 Tetraodon nigroviridis
CTGCCGTGCTGTCAGGCTGTATTAATTTTGTGTCCAACAGGGCTCGCTGGTACTCCATGGAGATGGCCGGCATCGTGTGCTTCACGGGAGCAAACATCATCACTCAGGCCCGAGAGCTGATCGAACAGATAGGGTGAGTGCCTTTGCTTCAAAAACTCGGCGTTAAATTAAGTAAATAAAACCCTTTAAAAGTCTATCTAAACCCTGTTTTCACCTTGTTCACACACACATCCTCAGGAGGCCACTGGAGCTGGACACAGATGGGATCTGGTGTGTGCTCCCCAACACGTTCCCTGAGAACTTTGTGGTGAAGACCAGCAACGAGAAGAAGCCCAAGGTGACCGTGTCTTACCCTGGAGCCATGCTGAACATCATGGTGAAGGAGGGATTCACCAACGAGCAGTACCACGAGCTGGTCGAGCCCGCCTCTCTCACGTACAACGTCAAGTCGGAGAACAGCATCTTCTTCGAAGTGGACGGACCGTACCTGGCCATGATCCTGCCCGCTTCAAAAGAAGAGGGAAAGAAGCTGAAGAAAAGGTATCTCCTCACCCAGTTGAAGAAATCTGCTGTCACGTTACACCGTTTTGTAGATTTTTGGTGACATTTTGAGGTTTTCCTTCACTGCAGGTATGCTGTGTTCAACGAGGATGGATCTCTGGCTGAGCTGAAGGGATTTGAAGTGAAAAGAAGAGGAGAGCTCCAGCTTATTAAGATTTTTCAGTCATCAGTGTTTGAGGCTTTTCTCAAAGGCACCACTCTGGAAGAGGTGTACGCCTCCGTGGCCAAAGTAGCTGATTACTGGCTGGACGTACTGTACAGCAAGGTAAAGGAAGCTGAAATCTCTGATCAAAACAGCCCTGTGGCTCTTTGCTAACAGTTTTATGAGTACAAAAGCCTCAGACAAAATGTAGTTTTCCACTTTTTAAATTTTATTTCCCAGGCTGCCAACATGCCAGATGCAGAGCTTTTTGAGCTGATTTCGGAGAACCGATCGATGTCCAGAAAGCTGGAGGATTACGGAGAACAGAAATCCACTTCGATCAGCACGGCTAAGAGACTGGCAGAGTTCCTGGGAGACCAGATGGTCAAAGATGCCGGACTGAGCTGTCGCTATGTGATCTCCAGAAAACCCGAGGGTTCACCTGTCACAGAAAGGTGCAAGAAGAATCCATGTTTGTAACTGTGGCCAGCAGTGACGATAATCGATTTTCTGCGTAACAGTTGAAGGAAACGTGTTCAAATGTGTAAGGATCTATTTGCCTCGAGGTAGGGCGCAGCACAAGGTCTTGCAAGGTGCTTTGCTGTCAAAGTCCTACACTTTCAACATTCGGTGTGGAGAAGCCTCGGGTTAAAAATGAAAAACTCTGTTTTCTATGTCGGTTGTTTCTCCATATCATATTTCACATTGGAGCAATAGGCTTCTAGTTTCCAGGGTTGTTCTCTGGATGCAATAAAATGGTGTCCCGATGTCAAATGGTGGCGGAGAAAGCGCTCTTTATAATATTACCAAGAGGAGTTTGACACTGACTCTGTGATTCCATCAGGGCCATTCCTCTGGCCATCTTCCAGGCTGAGCCCAGTGTGAAGAAGCACTTCCTCCGGAAGTGGCTGAAGATGCCCAGCCTGCATGATTTAGACATCCGCTCTGTGAGTCTTTTAATGACCTTCAACAATCCACCTCAAACCTGCTTGTCTTCACATGTACTTTCTTGTTTTCGTTATTCCAGATTCTTGACTGGAGTTATTACATTGAAAGGTTGGGAAGCGCCATTCAGAAAATCATTACCATCCCTGCAGCTCTTCAACAGGTAAAAAGAGAGCGTCTGTCACCGTTCTTCCAGTCAAAGATTGGTATACACGCTGGAATATGTGTTCCATTCAGGTGAAGAATCCAGTACCCAGAGTGAGACATCCCGACTGGCTTCATAAGAAACTTCTGGAGAAAAACGACATTTATAAGCAAAAGAAAATCAACGAGCTGTTCACCAGCGAGGGCAAACGACAGGTCTGTCCACCTAAGAGCCCACCTCACATCCTGTCAGTTGTTTTTTTTTTAATTAGCTATTTTTTGCTGTTATTTTAGGTGTCCCATCAACCCCTTGAAGCTGGCCAGGTTGCAGACATGGAAGACTTCGGAATGCCAGCCAGACCTCTGCAGCCAGCCATCTTAATCAGCACCAAGCGCAAACGCTCGTCTCAGGGGGGTGACAGCCAGGTGGAATCTCAGGATGTGGAGCTCACTCAGTCCTGGAGAGAGATCCTGGGCCCACCTCCACCAGTGGGGAAGACACGAGTGAGACTGAGGCGATGGCCATGGTGCCATGCAGTTTTTTTGTTTTGGTTTTTTTTCCTCCAAGTAACATTTCTTCATATTTCTTCACGCTGTGTGATGTACACAGGAGGAGATACTGGTGTGGCTGCGTTACCACAAAAAGAAGTGGGAGCTTCAGCTGAAGCAGAGGAAGGAGAGGAGGAAGAGGCGGAAATTGCTGGATGGTGAAGCTCAGCCTGTAGGAGGAGGTGTGATCAGAGATGGTCCGGTCACAGGCCTGGGGAGCTTCCTCCGCAGGACAGCTCGCAGCATCCTCGACATGCCGTGGCAGATTGTGCAGGTGGGTGAAAGCTTATGTTACTATCATTCTATTATCGTTCCTTTTATTGGTATTGGTACAGATCTATAACAATCACAAATCCTCAGATTGCAGAGACGAGTCACCCTGGTCTGTTCAAGCTGTGGGCTGTGATTGGAAATGACCTCCACTGCATGAAGCTCAACATCCCACGAATCTTCTATGTCAATCAGAAAGTACCAAAACAGGAGGAGGGAGCCACTTACAAGAAGGCAAGTCCAGAGAAATGACATCAGCATCGCTGTAACAGCTTGTGCCCTTGTGGGCAATGACCTTCACGAGGATGTTTGGTTTCAGGTGAATCGCATGCTGCCTCGCTCCAACATTGTCTACTACCTTTATGAGTACTGTGTACCTGAGGACATGTACCAAGAACACATCAACGAGATCAATGCTGATCTCTCCGCTCCAGATATTGAGGGCGTCTACGAAACACAGGTATCAAAGTTGTGTCCGGTAGTTTGCTAGATCAGATTCTGCGTGCTGAGCGGCATTAACGTGAGTTCTCTCAGGTCCCTCTGCTGTTTCGTGCACTGGTGCAGCTCGGCTGCGTGTGTATGGTGAACAAACACGTGGTTCGGGATCTGGCAGGCAGGGAGGCTGACACCTTTGACCTGGAGCATCTGGAGATGAGGTCTCTCGCCCAGTTCAGCTACCTGGAACCAGGTGAATTCTCACACACACTCAACTGTTTAACCCAACAGATTTTTTTTTTTTTTTGCCCTCTGTTTGTTAATTTTTTTTAATAAAAAAGCTGAAGCATTATTTCTAGCCCCGCTGTGTTTCATCCGTCCTTAGGAAGCGTTCGACACATGTACCTGTATCATCACAGTCAGGGACACAAAGCTTTGTTTGGTTTGTTTATTCCATCTCAGCGCAAGGCCAGCATCTTCATCTTGGACACAGTGAGAAGCCATTTTCTCATCATTTTTGCTCTGATTCAGGCCTTCTCTCTGCCTCGTGTTGGTATTTATTGTATTTTTTCTCCTCTTCTCAGGTCAGAAGTAACCAGATGCCCAACTTGAGTAACCTCTACTCAGCCGAGCGCACCGCTCTGCTGGACAAGACCACGGAGGAGCTTCTGCCCCCAGAAAAACACAACTTCGAGGTCCGCGCAGAGAGTGACATAAAGGCCATTTACCGCGCTCTCCAACGCATACTGCTGAACTACAAGGTAAAATACTCTTATGCCTATAATTAATTGTGTTTTAAGTAGCGAAACACACACTGTGTCTACTTACAGGAGGAGCGTCGTGGGCCCACCCTCATTGCGATGCAGTCAAACTGGGAGTTGAAGCGGGTGGCAGCGGGCATGCCTGTCCTCGAGGAGTTCCCAGTGGTACCAGTGCATGTAGTAGATGAGATCAGCTATAATGTACTGGACTGGCAGCGCCTGGGGGCCCGGCGGATGATTCGACACTACCTCAACCTGGACAGCTGCCTTTCACAGGCTTTTGACATGGCCAGGTATTGGCCACCTTTAAACTCTGTTGCCTTGACTTCATTTTTGTCTTTTTTATTTATTAAAACAATCAAGTGACGATTGCACTTTCTTCTTTTTTTTTGGTGTCAGGTATTACCACTTACCGGTTGGGAACCTGCCTCAGGATGTGTCCATCTTTGGTTCTGATTTGTTCCTGGCGAGGCATTTACGGAAACACAACCACCTGCTGTGGCTTTCGCCCACATCCAGGCCCGACCTGGGAGGGAAAGAAGCAGATGACAGTCGCCTTGTCATGGACAGTGATGACAAGGGATCTGTGGAGATCAACGCTCAGGGGTGTTACTCCACAGGTACCCAAAACCGAGACGGAGGAGAAATCAGACCGATGCTTCTGTATTTTGGGAAGCAGCGTTTGTGTGTCTCAGAAAGTGATGTGTTTCCGTTCAGCATGTGTTGAGCTGGACCTGCAGAAGCCTGGCCGATAGAACACTATACCTCCAGTCGCAGCAGCGTCAGATGACATGGAGGGCGGAGCCAGTCTGGGGGTCAGTTTTGATGTGATCCAGGCAGGCCTCCTTGGAGGAAATGATGTCAGGAAACCGAAGCGAGCCAGCGGCTGTCGCGCAGCTACGACGAGACGGCTCTCTGACCTCCAACACCTTGACAGTGTGATCATAAACCATCAGTTCATCCCTCCCGATTGCTGTGTGTTGTGTTCCTGCCTAACCTGTTTTTTTCCCCTGTACGTCTTGTAGAATCTTGAAAAGCATGGTGGTTGGGTGGGTCAGAGAGATTACCCAGTTCCACAACGTATACGCAGACAACCAGGTGATGCACTTCTACCGCTGGCTGCGCTCTCCCAGCTCTCTGCTCCATGACCCTGCCCTGCACCGCACCCTGCACAACATGATGAAGAAGGTGTTTCTGCAGTGAGTCCTGTACCGTCCTCGTGCTGCTTCAGCCACTCTCCCCTCATAGTCACATTTATACTTTATAACATTCTATGTTTGCTCACATCAATTTTTCCAAAGCCGGCTTAAATGTGCCTGTCTCATACCTTCTTCCTTCGTTGTCATCAGGTTGATTTCGGAGTTCAAGCGTCTTGGCTCCACCGTGGTCTACGGAAACTTCAACAGGATCATTTTATGCACTAAGAAACGGAGAATCGATGATGCCATTGGCTACGTAGAGTACATCACCAACAGGTCAGGCACACTAAGCGCCTTAATACGTCTACAGATGCACTGGAGTGGGCTCATTTTTTGTGTTTTTTTTTTTCATCGAGCATCCATTCCAAGGAAATCTTTCACTCTCTGTCCATCTCATTCTCCCGATGCTGGGAGTTCCTGCTGTGGATGGATCCAGCCAACTATGGCGGAGTGAAGGGCAAACTTCCATCCAGCGTCCTGTACGGAGAGGTAATTAAGTACGGTAGATCTGTGTGGCATCAAATGACAGAACAACACAGGATCTGTGTGGCATCAAATGACAGAACAACACAAACTTGTGCACGCTTACATTTGTAGGAAGGGGCTAAAAAGAACAAAAAGGACCAAGAGGAGGAAGATGAGGAGGGCAGCGAAGATGAAGATGAGCCAGCTGAGGAAGCTGATGGCGATGGAGAGACTGATGAGGTGGAGGAGCTGATTGAGAGTAACTGGAATATCATGCAGTATTTACCCCAGACGGCCTCTTGTCAGAAATACTTCCTCATGATCATTTCTGGTAAACCGATCGATACACAGCCCACGTATTGCTCTTTATTACCGCCATTCTTTATTGACACAAACACTCTGTCTACCATGCCTAGCCTACATTGCAGCGGTCTACCACAGCATGAAAGAGGAGCTGCGGCGAAATGCTCCTGGAACAACACCAGTGAAGAGACGTGGTGGCAGCCAGGCTTCCCAGCAGGCAGTGGGGGATCTGAGTGCTCTTCCTGGTGCGGCACGTTTAGGAAGCTGCCTCCATTGCTCAAAATTTCTCCCCGTGTGTCTTATAAATCATATTGTCAGGATTCTTTTCTTAGTTTAATTATATTCACCTTTGTTCCACAGGAATGATCTCTTTCTCTCAGGACTACGTGTCCAGTGAACTAACGCAGAACATTTTCACCATTACTCAAAAAATCCAGAAGAAGGTGACGGGAACCAGAAATGTAACGCAGCCCTCAGAGATGTTCCCTGTGCTACCTGGCTCTCACCTGCCACTTAACAACCCAGCACTAGAATTCATCAAATACGTCTGTCAGGTATATTACCAGAATCCAAAACTCCTGTCTCTGCGTGGGTGGCCTCACAGTGTAGCTGCTAATGTACTAATGCTCGTGCTTTTTCTATCCTTTGTCCTTTTAGGTTCTTTCTCTGGATGCCAATATAATAAACCAGATGAACAAACTGAAAAGGGACCTCCTGCGCCTCGTGGATGTGGGAGAGTTTTCTGATGAGGCTCAGTTCCATGACCCTTGTAACTCCTACATCCTACCAGAGGTCATCTGCCACCACTGCAACTTCTGCCGTGACCTGGACCTCTGCAAGGACCCGTCTGTAGCACAGGTGGGAGCAGAACAGAGCTCCCCAGGGACTAAAACTCTTCATGAACTGATTTGATTGATTAAATGGTATTTTCTTCTCAGGATGGTTCTGTGTTGCCTCAGTGGTTCTGTTCCAACTGTCAGGCACAATATGAGACCAGTACCATTGAGATGGCACTGGTGGAGGCTCTGCAGAAGAAGCTAATGAGCTACACCCTGCAGGACCTGGTGAGGACAAATTTAAAATCATTTTTATTCACATACTGAATTGACTCTTGTTGTCCTCTTTCAACTGAAAAGGGTCTTCTGGTTTCTGCTCTCAAAATATATACACCTCTGTCTTACTTTAGATATGCAGAAAATGTAAAGGAGTAAAGGAAGCAAACATGCCCCTGTACTGCACGTGTGCTGGAGACTTTGAGCACACTTTGACAGACAAGGTTTCTCCTCTCAAACATCACTGAGCACAGCGCGATGTGGTTCTCACACCTGTTTCTCTTTTCTTCTTCTCCTCTTGTCCGTGAAGAGCTTCTCCGAGCAGGTCACGGTGTTTCGGAACATAGCGTCTCACTACAACATGAGCTTCTTGGAGGAGACGATTGACTGGTTGCGTGCCATGAGTCCGAACATCTGCCCAAATTCTCACTATGTCTCAGCAGCGCTGATGGAAAATCCTTAAAACTCGGGGAACTCTTCCACACCATCGGGACAAAAAGTGGAGTGCTCTTCTTCTTACATGTGTGTTGTAATGTGCTGTGTCTGAATTTTATCTTTTTGTTAATAAAGTTTTTTTTTTTAAGGATGATCCTTTCCAGGGTTCCTCATCACTGCTGCCACTGACCTTCCCCAGATTTTGTGCTAATATGCACTTTTTTCTCTCCTGGTGAATCATACAGTTCTTACCCACAAGTGAACCTAATTGACAATCACAGTTTATGTAATCAGTCAACTATATTACAGAGTAGAATACTTTTTTTTTCTAAATGCTTGAAATATTTATCAGACTGTAAGCAAGGTGGTTTAAAAAAATCACTTTAGCTGTGCACTTGCTAGTTTCTATATGGCTTACTCTGCCTGCTGGGTGGGTTTTTCCCTCCAGTAATCACATTTCAGACTGATGTGAGCCCCATATTAGGTTAACTGCCCAGAAATTCTCACTGACACATAGTGTACTTCGGCAAAATTGTTCAAAAGTGGTTCAAATAAACTAGCGTAGGTTAGATATGCTGAGTTGAGTAGAGGACTAAGATGGGAAATTCTACTATACCTTAGATACACCTTTGAGTTATAAATTAAAGAAGTAAACCATAAAATAGATGATAGTTGATCAGGTTTCTGCAGTGATATATATTAATATTATTGAGAATACCAATTATCTCACTGCTGTCCCACTGCATTGTGTTCCCACCCACCCTTCATGGTACATATCTATCAGTCAGCCTTGACTTAAGGCTGTTCACCGCTGACGTTTGTATTGCTCTCAGGCATCAAGATGGATTCACACTTTCCTATAATCTTGTTAGAGAAACCATTTGATGGGAAATGTGTCCATTATTTGATTACGGCCCATTGCTCTCTGAGTGAGTACCCTCTGGTCTTCCTCCTGGTACCGCGGCTGAGAACACAAGGTTGAATAAACCAACCCTGAACCCAAAACTGGATTTTTGAACGTTGCAGGTTTAGGTTTGCAATAGCACAAACTCATCACAACAAAGTTTTACCATATGCTGCTGTAGTAGGTTTTATGTTTGTAACTTGACTTATTAGAGGACAGTTTTTGCAATACACTGGATTTTATGTGTTTGTCATAATGTTCTGAAAGTAGCGTGAACAGTTGCATCTTTTTACATTTGGGGAGATTCTTAAGAGGATCAGCTGTTTTTTTGAAGATTCTCTCTGTCAGTGTGGTTTTGTGTTCATTTATATGCCCACTATTAACAGCAAAGCACCTCCCAGCAGGCAGCAGTTGTGTAACAAGCAGCTAGGAATCCTCTTGGGTTGTTGTCCGCTTCTGACAAAAGGGAGTCCACACTGTAGCTCCAGTGACTGTTACAGCGGCACGCCCTCTGACAGGTCTGAGTGATCTGAGCCGTAGCTGTTGATAAAACTTAGTTCTGTGGAAACTGGCACCGAGGGCTCCTTGATAACCTGCAGAGGAGACAATTCCTTCACTCAGCACTAAAAAGTTTTAGTTCAGAGTATGCAAGAGTGCTTTAAAGCTGGCTTGCACTTACTTCGTCAAACTTTCTCTCGCTGTAAACTTCATTCTTATCAATAAATGTTAACATGATCCAGTCACAGATCATGGTACACTTGAAGATTAAAACAAAGAGACAAAACCAGATTGTGGCACTAATGATAACAGCTGTGAAATCACAATCTCAGTCTCAAAATTTGAGAAAAAAAAATGCAAGAATGACTCACAATGCCCACTGAAGTCATAGCAGTCACTGTGCTGATGATGGTCGGGATTGGGCTGAACTTACCAGCCTGAAAAAGACAAAATGTGAGACAATATAATGAAAACTGGGAGATACCACTGTTACCGACGAAGGAGGTTGAGGGTTGTGCTTACATGTCCGTGAACAATGACATCCAAACGGATGCCGTAAGCTTTGATAAGAGTTCGCGACTCCACTCCATCCTTGTTGTAATACTTGGCAAACCTGCACAAAAACCCACAAATCATCCCTGCAACACTGAGAAGGTTACAGTTACAAAAACACATTATAACTTGCCTGTAATAGTAACCGGCGTTGGCCTGATCCTTTCTGAGATCTAGGCGACGAAAGGAGTAGGTGGGTTTGCAGTTGGAAGGGTCAATGTCTCAGGTTACATTTCCAGTTGATGAAAACACCAATTACCCCTCCCTATTAAACCAATCAGTGGTAAACATCACATCCAGATTAGGAACATCCCAAATTCCAGCAGCAGAGATCACTGAGCAACACTCACAGTCCTGCAGAGATCACTGAAATTCTCCCTCGCTTGGGTGGCAATGTAGCCCAGGCGGAAGTTTGGACAGTAGGGCTCTCTGTCCTTGTGGTAATGACACTTGCTGAGGTATTTCTGCATGACACGCTTGTTTGAAGCATCCTTGATATTCCCCCTACCAAACAAATGAACACAATTATGAAGAATCTATGTGTGTGTGTGTGTGTGTGTGTGTGTGTGTGTGTGTGTGTGTGTGGGCTGTACCTAAGCACTTTAAATTTGGGGAAGTGGATAGAGTTCCTAATGAAGACAGTAAAATTGATGGCCTCCACTAATGCCGGTTCTCTGGTAAGGACAGCAAACAGTCAGAATTGTGGTATCTTCACTGGCAAACACTGGCATCCTATGACCCCATAACTATTTTAACTGGAACATCATCATCTGAAACCTTTTGTAAAAGTTTTTTGATCTGCATCAAAACTTTTTTATAGGTCGACATCACTTTCTTACCGTTCTGCAGCAAAGCCCTCGATTGGACACCAGCTCTGAATCTCACAGGTTTTAAAAGTGTGGTTATAGTACTGAACACATCTGCCAGTTCTCCTGCCTAGAAGAAAGTGTCGCAGATGTTGAACTGAATTCATAACTGTAAACTGACAGTTGCTTGAGCAAAGAGTTTGAGACTAAAAAAGCCATACCATGACCGTCAAAGTCCACCTCTCCCTGGATGCAGTCTGAGTCTGTCGTGCAGTTGGCATTGGTAACATCAAAATACTGAAGTAAATACAGGTGCTTAGTCAGTAATAGAGATTATCTTATGTAACTTTATAATATTTAATCAAAAAGACTTTGGTGACCTCTCACCTCTGCACAGGTTCCTTGCTTCTGATCATAAGTAAATTCTCTTCTTAGTATTGTACTTATCACGTCACCTCCCTGGAGGAAAATGGTCTAGTTATTATCAGCTGACGCTAATAAATGCACACAGAGTTGAGATGCACACAGCGTCGTCATAATGAACCATTTTGTTCTGCAACTACCTCTGATGGTTGTGCGTATTCCACAGTGTCGAAGATGTCATCTCCATGAACTGCAATTCCTTTCATGAGTGTATAAACTGAACTCTCGGGACGGGTTTCGATCTCTTGGTAAGCTTTTTGACTTATAAACACATACCTTCAAGAAGACACAAAAGACAAAAGATCCATATCTTATTTTCTGTTATGACCTCAGTTAATGTTCTAAGCATATGGTTACATATATTATACATTTACCTCTCTAAAAACAAGAAAAAGCTACAGTTATTCACATAACTCATAATATTTAGAAGAATGACTAAGATCATTCACATCTTATTCTCACGTTACTCGTAGGACACTTTTTATTTTAACTTGACACTTTGGAGTTATTATTTACAAAATATTGTCGATGCAACATGGTGGGGTTAATCAAGTGATAATTCTAGTGCCTAGACATGCAAGATGGAGCTTACCAGATGAAATAGGTGATGACAAGAAAAA
>CAAE01014999.1:1389255-1399378 GCA_000180735.1 Tetraodon nigroviridis
CGTGTGTGTGTGTGTGTGTGTGTGTGTGTGTGTCTCTCAGCACCCAACATACGTTGACTACAGGGTAATGGCAACTTTTACAGAGGTGTACACTACTCTCTTGGGGTTTGTAAACTTCAGACTTTACCATTCCCTCAACCTGGCCTACCCACCAAAGGTATATTTTGGTCGTAGTATTGAATAGTTACACCATTGTGATATTAATAAAACTGTACAACATTTTAAGAAAGCAAATATTTCACACTGTTAAATTGATTCATATATAATTCTGAGCCAGTGACATGTCACTAATCTGCATTTTCCTTTCTCTTTCTTTTAAGATTGACATTAAAACAGAGTCACAGCTGAAAGAAGATGATGAGGACTATGCCATGAACTCAGAAAGCTATTTGGAGGTGAGTCTCATGGCATCTTAGTATATATAAAACTACTTGGAAATGATGTTGTGTCTTGGCCTTGTGTGTTTTGTCTTGCTCACTGGCTCTGAAATGCTAAATATTGCTTACCTACTATTACACTGCAGATGGATAAAAGAACAAAAGACAACTATTTCATATGTTGCCAATGAAATAAAAGCTGTGTGTCAATCGTTTTTTTTCCCTTTGTGTTTTCTCATTCTGCAGAAACTGTCAGCTCTGAGTGCCAGTCTTGCCCGCGTGGTTTCCGCTGAGGATGAGGAAGCAGAAGTTGACCAATTTCCAATAGAAGGGGTAAGAAAGTGATGAGAAATTGCCTTTATTCCTGCAATTAAAATGTCTCTGTCTTTAGAAACATGAGTATGGGACAACTTTTTTCTCATATGGAATTCTTACATTAAATAGCGAATAATTAGTTCAGTTTGATTGATGGGGATTTGGCATATTCAGATTATTACACTGAAAACAGTTGTCCGGTGCATAATCTGTATGCATTTCAAAGTATAAGCATAGAATTGAAGCTGCAATAAATAATGAGTTATAAATTGTAAAAAATGTTAAGGAAAAACAAGTTATGTGATGAATTATCCCTTTTACCCCAAGTACTATAATGAGCTGACACCATCCAAACATGCAGCACTTGATGAACTAATTGGTCTCTAAAGACAGAGCTGAGAGGTAATATCTTTAGATGGGACTAGGAAAATTTCTGCTTCTTGTTTTGCTCTCTATCGTGTCTGTTTTTCTGTATGTTTAAGCTCTCATTTACTGTTTTTACGCACAACCTTTGAAATATCACCAGTTATAATGTGTCTCAGTCCATTGTGATGGTTGTAACCAATAACTGATATTAATAAATTGGTTAGATCAGTTGGTGAATGTTTAGCCATTGTTCAAACACATCAGGGAGCCACTGACTTTGCAGAGACACATGCATGCACACATCTTTCCCTTGGTTCACATACAGGTCATCATTTTTCAGATATCCTTCTGATCAGCTCAGTTAAAAATGATCATTGTCCTGTAAAGCCCACTGGGAGATGATGGTTAAATTTAGACTGTGCAAACAACGCTGTGCAAAGTTCATTATTCACTTTTTGAAGCTACATGCCAAGTAACCTGCTCCAGATATGTGGTAAATTATTTTTAAATGCTGATATAAATTGTAATTGTAATTATATATGTGATGCATACATAGTTTGTGCATAGGGGATAATAAAAACATAAATGCTATTTCTTTTTTTCAGGAGGATACAGAGAAAATGGAAGCACAGGAAAAGGAACAGAAACAGTTAGAGGCTCAGAAAAAACTTTTTGAGGGGCTCAAGTTCTTCCTTAACAGAGAGACCCCCAGAGAGTCTCTGGCCTTTGTTATTCGGTAAGTGAGCAAAGTCTTCTAAAGAGGCTGCATCTCTGTAAGGATAAATCACTGATTTTTTTTGTTTTGTTTCTACCTTCAGGTGTTTCGGTGGCCAGGTATCCTGGGACAAGTCCATTTGCATCGGTAGCACCTATGAGATGACAGATGAGACCATCACCCATCAAATAGTTGACAGACCAAACGTTGACAAACAGTACATCAACAGGTAAGTATTGGGTCACCTCTAAAACGATGTTCGCATTCCAGAGCGTCCTTTTCAGAGTCTCGTCTTATTCACCTCTCTGTGTTGTTAGATACTACATCCAGCCCCAGTGGGTGTTCGATTGCATCAACGCCAAAATCCTTCTGCCCGTGGAAGACTACTTCCTGGGAGTCACTCTGCCCCCCCATCTGTCTCCCTTCGTTGAGGAGAAAGAGGGAGACTATGTACCCCCAGAGAAGTTGAAGATCTTGGCTTTGCAACGAGGAGAAAAGCCTGGTACGAACGAACCTCTATCTTCTATTCATAGATGTGACTAACCCATCAGGGCCACACCCCTGCAGCCATCAGGGGTGGTCGGTCAGGCCTGGGGAGCTGGTTCTGACACACAGAGTGGGGTTTCACATGGCCAAAGGCAAGTTCCTGACGTAACAATTCCATTTTATCTGAATTCTAGCCCAGGAAGAGGAGGAAGAGGAGGAGGAGGAGGAGGAGGGTGAAGAAGATGAGGAAGAGGAGGATGAAGATGATGATGAGGAAGAGGAAGAAGAAGAAGAGGGAGACGAGAAGAGCCTTCAGAACATGGAAAAGCGAAAATCACAGGGCAAGGTAATAGATATGAAGACTGGTCTTCTCCACTGCTCTCTCCTCCTCTGTTCCTTATCACGCCCTCTGGCCATTTCAGTCTTTGCAAGTCAAAGTGACACCTGGAAAAATGAAACTTGAAGACCCGGCACGTCTAGAGCAGGAGGAAAAAGCAGAGGAAAAACGACTGGCCATCATGATGATGAAGAAGAAAGAGAAGTATCTCTACAACAAAATCATGTTTGGGAAGAAAAGAAAGATCCGAGAGGTTGGTTCCAGTTCTCTATTGATTTGAATGTCGGTTTGTCCAGATAAGACTGTTTTCTTATGGATTTTGCATTTTTAACATTGGATTCATTCTTCTCAGTATCAGATATCTTATCAGAGGCTGTTAACGTTTAGTGCTATTGTGTAGAGTAAATTCAAGCTCAGCCTGACTCACGGCTCACTAAAATGTCAAAACCACTTTTATTCTTGTTTTACAGGCCAACAAGCTCGCTGCCAAGAGGAAGGCCCACGATGATGCTGAGAAACTGAAAAAGAAGAAAGCCAGGAATTGATTGATGTATTGATCTTAGTGGAAAATGGACCTCAGAGGGTTGCCTGCATTTGAGGCTGTTTGACATCTCTTAGGATGAGCTGAATATCCCTGTCAGACTTAAATACGGGATGTAGAACACGCTAAAAGTCTAAATGTTAATGTAAGCGTTGATTTTTCCTTATCTTCTTTTTTCAGATATTCTGGATTCCCCAAGTTATTTGACCTTATGTTAAGAAACATGCTTGGGACAGTCTGGTGTATTTTAAAATAAAAACATTCAGAGATAAATTATACCTGGAATATTCTTGTACCCTCTATTTGCCCCAGTTCCTCTGTTCAGAGCAGGGTCATAGGTCACTGCCATGCTGCTGCTGGTTTTTGAGTCCTTCAGCAGCATTGACAGATCCGTAGTCCCTCTGCCCTGTTTAAAACCCTCTTTCCAGGGGGGTCAAAGGCCCATCTGATCATTCCTTGTTTTCAATCTCCCCATTCAGCCCGTGACGCTCGTTGACGCCTGATCTAGATTCCGCACAGGCCCACTCAGTCCGGCTTCCAGCCTGGCACCCGGAGCTTCGGCGTGCCCTGCTCAACAAAGGCAGCAGTGTCTGGTGTGTGCATGGTTGTGTGTGAAATGGGCAGCACGGATAAGTGTGCCTTTAATGACTAACACTTTGTCTCCAGCTACAATGGATGGAGTTTATCAGCACATATTGCTGCTTCCTGGTTGTATCACACCTAGACAGACTCCCTGTCGGTAGCGCTGCTTCAGTACAGGTGCTTTATGGTGTCGTTTACAGGTGCCAGGATTGTCCAGTCCCAGTTGCCCAGCTGATTCAGACCTTCAAACTAAACCCAGCTCATGTGCACAGGTTTTCGTGACAGTCCATCCTGCTGGTCTGCGTAATTGTCTGTGCACCGGTTTTAATCCCTACGCCGTGCACAATCTAGCTATCGTGTACTTAGTCTAATGCTGAATAAATATTTCAAAACAATAGAGCAGAGCAGCCACGATTGAGTCCTACACTCTGAGACTGTGCGTTTGTTCTTTTTTGTTGTTTTGCTCCCCTCGGCTTGAAGCTTAGGCTTGTGTGTTTGCACTCAATAGGCCTCTGTGTGCAGACACAGAAAAGCCACTATAGTGTCTCTCCTCCCGCCCTCTCCTTTTCGCCCCCCCCTCTCAGGATCACTGACAAGTGCATGTCCCCTGACAGAGCTCGTGACGTAATGGGTGGTTAAATGAGCGTCCCCCGCTGCGTCTTTTATGCACGGTCACTTTTGGAGCTGAGGGGGAATTAGTGGCAGGTAGCTCAGGGCATCAGGTGTGCCGGCAGAGAGAAAGAGGAGAAGCAATCACGTGAATGAGCTCTGTAACCCTGAGCGTGTGATAAGGGGAGTGTGGGACCTCGCTGTGTTGGTAACGGTATGTGTGCGTCAAGATTAGGAATAAAAACCCCAGGCGGGAGTGCAATCAGACTCTAACAGTCACCTGAAACTGGATGCAGTGGGAAAAGATCATGCAGCCACATAAGAAGGTGAGATCATTGTTTTTTCCTCCTGAATGTCTGTGGTGTAAGCTGTATTCTATTTAACTGTTATGAATAAGAGCACGGTTCAACTTCAGTGTTCTCACTACAAGTTTTCCATTTCTGTTAAATAATTCATGAGCGATACACCCGAGACTAATAAAGCGTGACTTACTTAAGACTAAATGTGCTGTTGGAAGAGATCATGGTTACACGTGCTGGTTTAATCAAAACTCAGAGAATGAAGAAGTATTAGCGGTGTCACTTCTGGCTCGGTTGCAGATGGGGGTCTTGTGTAGGGTTTGTGCTCACAGCGTCATGGGCGGTGGGCGACAGACCGTTGTATGAAAGGGTTAATTCAACATCAGTAGGATGTAAAGCGGATGCAAAGAGCTGAGCTTTAGTGGCTGCATTTGAACCACAAACGTGTTTTTGCTTTAGAGAGCGCTGAACATTTATTAACTTTCAGAAAGAAACGGTCCTGTGACAAATCTGATGATTATCACCTTGATCTTTTTTCCATGTGAGTCATGGTGTTCCATCAGGTTTTTATTGCTCTTAATTCCAACTGGTGAGTGTCAGACTCTTTCAGATCGCTCAGCAGGTGGATCATTTTACTAGGAGGCCGCGAGGAGGAGGGCTACAATATCACTTTCCATTGTAATTCATTATTAAATTATGAAGCCAATAAATACGGGCCGGTCATTTCCAGTCACGGGTATGTCATTTTGAAACTTACCTTGTAATTTTGACACCCTGTGTTTATCTGACAAAAAACATCATGCACACCTAAATTATAACCCACCGATTACAGTTTTTTAAGGTGCAGGAACACCTCCAGAAATGAACGGTTTTGTTTCTCACATAAACAAGTCATAACTTGGTAGATTTTATTCTTATCGCCGATGCTTCCTTCTGCTGTGTAAGGTCTAGTTCTCCCTCTGGACCATGGCGGGCAGACCTGCGAGGCCGTGGAGGTCCGTGTGCAAGGGCCTGCTCCTGGGCACCTTCCTGACCAGCTGCATGATCTTGCTCTACTGCTTCAACACCATGCAGGCCCACATCAGCCTTCCAGAGTGAGACGTGCACATCCACCTTCTGCAGAGTGTCTGAACAGCCGCCCACCCTCCTCTCACCGCGTTGCTTTCCTCTCCCCCGCGCAGGGTTCCGGTGCCCTACTCTTGCTCCCACCGTCCGTCCCAGATGCAACGCAAAACCGCCTCCAACAGCTCGCAGAAAACTCCAGGCCAGAGCTGCTCTCCTAAAGTGGACATCATGTTCCTGAAGACCCACAAGACAGCCAGCAGCACCTTCCTCAACCTCCTCTTCCGTTTTGGAGAGAAGCATCGGCTCAAGTTTGCCTTCCCCAGCAGCCGAAACGACTTTTTCTATCCGTCTCTTTTCCAGCGCTCCCAGGTCAAAGACTACAGGCCTGGGATGTGCTTCAACGTCATCTGTAATCACATGCGCTTCAACGCGCCTGAGGTGGCCAAGCTGCTCCCCGCAGACACCTCGTACATCACAATCCTGCGAGAGCCCGCCGAGCTCTTTGAATCGTCCTTCCACTACTTTGGCCGAGTGGTGCCTTTTACCTGGAAGATTCCAGGTGATGACAAGCTGAATGAATTCCTTCGTGAGCCCCAGCACTACTTTGACCCGGAGGGTTTCAACGCCTTCTACCTCAAAAACCTGCTGTTCTTTGACTTTGGGCAGGACAACACTTTGAAAGTGAATGACCCACGGGTGGAAGAGGGCATCCAGTTCATCACAGAGCATTTCCACCTGGTCATGCTGGTGGAGTATTTTGAGGAATCGCTCATCCTGCTCAAGGAGGCTCTCTGTTGGGAGATGGAAGACTTGCTCTTCTTCAAGCTCAACGCCCGTAAAGGATCCACCGTGTCCAAACTGACCCCTGAGCTGAGGGCCAGAGCTCTCGAGTGGAACGCCATCGACTGGAAACTCTACCAGCATTTCAACCAGACATTTTGGAAGAAAGTGGACGCCTACGGACGACCGAGAATGGCCAAAGACGTGGCAGAACTCAGGAAAAGGAACGCAGAGATGGCGTCCATCTGCATCGAAGGCGGCCACGCCGTGGACGCCAGCAACATCCAGGAGACCGACATGCAGCCTTGGCAGCCCATCGGAGAGAAGTCCATCATGGGTTACAACATCAAGAAGAACGTGGACAAGGAGCATCGGAAAGTGTGCCGCAAGATGCTGATGCCAGAGATTCAGTACTTGACCGAACTGGGGGTCAACCTGTGGATCACCAAGCTGTGGGGCCACATCCGCGACATCCTCAACTTGTGATTCCGGCCTGACAGACTTTTAAAAGGAGCAAAATCTGAGTACAAATCAGGTAGAAGGAACTCAGTCACTCGGATATTCAGTGTCTGATTTCTTAAGATGATTAAACGGTGACATTTTTATGTTCCTGTGGGTGCTCTGTATCTAATAAAAGACTCCAGAAAATACAGTGTGATAACTCGTTCGATGAATTTTTTTTAAAAGTTCATTTTTTCTCTCCACAGAGTAATGATAATAAACAAAAAAGGTGGAATTAAAAAGCATGACAGCGCCAGCATCAGGCCAACATGATGAGAGAGCTTTTTAAAGGTAGATCCCCATTTTGCGATTTATGACATGACAAATTGACATGACATGTCAGCACATTGTTTTGTTTGTTCATTGGCCTTTTGTCCATCAACAACTTTATTAAGGCATTTCCTTCAGCAACACCAGACAATTTAATTAACGTCTTCATTTTCAGGGCAGATATTCCACAATTCTAATTACATATATGAGATATGTAATAAAAACAGTTGAAATAAGTAGAAATAAGATTTTACCGGTAAGAATTATTACTGGAATTTTGTTAAGGTTCTGCAGGAGAAGTGGAATTCCTTACTTGACCTGTCCTAGACTCATCCGGTGTACTTAAGAGAAGAGATAGCATGGGTTACCAGTTGAAATGAAACTTAAATAGTGAAAATGTTTCATAAAGAAGAAGCTATTGTGGATTTCTTACGCATTTGTCGCAAGTGCAGGTTTCCTCTGGACTGGAATCAGCCGTTTGTTATGAAGATTCCATGTTTCATTTTACAGCAACAGTTATATTGTTTTTCATCACATATGTTGTATTTTTATTATTTGTGAAATCACTGATCTATTTTATGTTGCAATGAACAATTACAATAAAGTAATTTGGAATCATTAATTTTGAAATACTCGTTTGTTTGGTGTAATACCCATATTTGACCACGAGGAGGCACATGGACTATGGTTACGCTTAACGCCGACTAACATAATTTTGTTTTTAATCACAAAATCCCTGTAACACGTAATTCGTAATGTATAATGACAAAATTAAAACCAACAATTTTGCCACGATAAGTAGAAAGAGATGCATTTCACGGCAGAAGTGCATCCTAAGGCACAGCACCTGTTGCACAACCCTCCTACAACCGAATATGAATGCTTGTAGTGAAAGTTTTATTTTTGAGGTCCTTAATTAAATTTAAGCTGCTGCAACGTTTCAGTTTATTATATTTTATAATTAGTATTAGTTTAATGTCATTTCAGTCCTCACAGAATGTTTTTATTTTTATGTTACCGGAAGTGACGCAGTGGGGGCCTGTGAGACTGCACTTTAACAACATCCAGTTTCAGTTGCTATTATGTCTCGATTTTAATCCATTTATTTCTACGTAGACAAACACAAGGGTAGAGATGCTTCTCGTTCGTTCCGTTGTCAATGCGCTAAACCTTTTACTCCGTTACTAGTGATTATTATTAGCGTTTGCCTTAGCAGTGGAAACGCTAGCTAGAGCTAGCTGTAAGCCTGGTGAAGTGTTTAGCGTCGTTCTTCTTGGTCGAAATAATCCTCGAAATTAGGAATAAGATAGTTCCCCTTAACTGACAATTGCTATTTAAAACATCATCCGTCGGACTGAGTAGTAGCATCAAGGATGGGTTCGGAGTAGAGGCTGAGTGACACCGGGAGGCGGCTCGGACAGCAACCATGTCCTGCAAATCAACCAAAGTTGCCCCGAGTGTCGACTTCGACCACAGCTGCTCCGACAGCGTGGAATACCTCACCCTCAATTTCGGCCCGTTCGAGACCGTCCACCGATGGAGAAGACTCCCTCCCTGTGACGAGTTCGTGGGTGCCAGGTACCCGCCCGACGGACGCGGTTCCCCGGCCGCGGACGGGTGAACGTGTCGGTCAACGACGTCTCTGCTCTTCCCAGGCGCAGCAAACACACTGTTGTGGCGTACAGAGATGCCATTTACGTCTTTGGGGGAGACAATGGGTGAGTAGGACTGCACTGGTGTTACTGTCCCTCAGACCAACCAGCTCTTTATTTCTAATATCTGACTAGGAAGAATATGTTGAACGACCTGCTCCGGTTCGACGTGAAGGACTGCTCCTGGTGTCGGTGAGACCAGCAAATACCGCTGCTGCTGCCTGTTATCTGTCTCACACATTCTCTGGCATCATTCATGGCTTCGTTTCACATCCACCTCAGAGCTTTCACCACGGGCACCCCGCCTGCCCCCAGATATCACCATTCGGCTGTGGTTTATGGAAGCAGCATGTTCGTTTTTGGTAATATTTTATGGTTTTTTTGGCCTTCTTTCCATTTGTCACCAGTTCCGGTGCTGATTGAGATCCCTGTGTGCAACGCCGTGTGTTTCAGGGGGCTACACTGGAGACATCTATTCCAACTCGAATTTGAAAAACAAAAATGACCTTTTCGAGTACAAGTTTGCCACAGGACAGTGGACTGAATGGAAAGTGGAAGGGAGGTAAATGGCTGTGAATTTGGATCAGGGAAATGTTCCTTTGTTATTGGACCAACCCGGAGTTTTCAATAAATTTGGAGAGCTCTTAAAAAAGTGTCTCCAGGATACGAAAACATGAAGTTTAACTCTCTGCTGGATGTGTTTCAGCTTGCCTGTGGCGAGATCTGCTCATGGGGCCACTGTTTATAGTGATAAACTCTGGATATTTGCTGGCTATGACGGAAATGCCAGGTATATTTAACATTTTAATGCTTTACAGCGCATTGGTAGAGCTGTATTATAACACATTTTGTTATTTTACCCCGTGGGCAGGTTGAACGACATGTGGACCATCAGCCTGCAAGATCGAGAGCATGCATGTTGGGAGGAGGCCAGTATAGCGCGCCTCAGTGCACCTTAATCACCAGATCCTGGACAGCAGACAACCGTCTTGGCTTGTTTTAACACTCTTTTTCCTGGTGGTTGATTTCAGATCGATCAGAGCGGTGAGATTCCTCCATCATGCTGCAACTTTCCCGTAGCCGTCTGCAGGGACAAGATGTTTGTGTTCTCCGGCCAGAGCGGAGCCAAAATCACCAACAACCTCTTCCAGTTTGAATTCAAAGGCCACATGTGTGTACCTACCCATGACTCCTGACGCACGTCTGGTACGTCTACGTGCTCTCACAT
>CAAE01014999.1:1451475-1558864 GCA_000180735.1 Tetraodon nigroviridis
TCTCTCTCGCTCTCTCTCTCTCTCTCTCTCTCTCTCTCTCTCTCTCTCTCTCTCTCTTTCTCCTAGCTGCTCACTCGTATGATTTTCCATTGACTTTAATTAAGACTCGCTCAGCGGGAGAAAATTCCAGCCAGATTACTGTAAGAACCGGATGATCGGGACATTTTTCCAAACAGAAAAAGCTGCAGTGTGAAAATGAGTTAGACTACGTTTAGTAATGTTGCATCAATAAAATACATTATTTAAAGAATTTATCTCTCTCTCCCTTTTCTCTTTGATTTAAACTTTGATTCTTCACTTTCCAAATCAGATTTTCCAGATCAGTAACTGAACTTTAGCTCTTTGTGTCAATACCTACAATGTGTGTGTGTGTGTGTGTGTGTGTGTGTGTGTGTCCATCATAAAAATGGTCAGTATGAAGGATTTAATTTCTGCTGTTCACAAAATGAATATGGTGTCTTAATACTATGCAATTATATGTATCAAATGTTAAAATGACTGACTTCCATGTCCAATAATTATGAATCCAGCAGTACACCTAAGTGTGACTCCGGTTTGGACCTTTCACTGTGCAGTTGAAGTTAAAGTGGAACTCTCCCTGCTGGACAAAGAGAAAGAGATGGAGGGACTCTCGCCCAACGGCAAGGCCAGCCCGTTTGCCGACTGCAGACCCAACGGGGCTCTGGGACACGGCTCGGACGATGACGCCACCCCGCTGGTCCTCTACCACAAACCTCGGGAATACGTGGAGGCCTCCGTCTGCCACGTGAAAGACCTGGAAAACGAACAGTGAGAAAGCAAGAGGCAGCTTCCGCTCACAGTTTTTCCGGATCCCGGAAAAGCCGGGTCCCCCCTCGCGGAGCCAACTCCTTCGAGGAGGATTTGCAGCCATCGCCGCTGGTTTTTGAGCTCACGCAGTTTTGTTGTTGTTGTTGTTGTGTGTTGGACAGGATGCGGGAGGTGGACTTGGGAAGTGGCAGAGCTTTGTTGATCAAGCAGCGCGGCGAATTCTCAGCCATCGGCCACAAGTGTCCACACTACGGAGCGCCGCTGGTCAAGGGTGAGAGCCGCGCGCGCAGGTGGGCTTTTACCGTTCCCAACCTCTGGAATATCAGACTGGCCCCGTCTCCCTCTCAGGCGTGCTGTCCAAAGGACACGTGCGCTGTCCTTGGCACGGCGCGTGCTTCAACATAGCGACCGGAGACATCGAGGACTTCCCCGGCCTGGACAGCCTGCCCACCTTCCAGGTGACCTTGTAACCCACTCCCCGTCTTATCGCCTCTCCGAGCGCCTCCGTAACGTTTGCACACGGCTCCCGTCTGTCTGCTGTAGGTCAGAGTTGAAAAGGACAAAGTCATCATCCGTGCAAACAAGCAGGTGAGCAGATAACGATGGAGGGGGAACGGCAAGCCCTCGGAAGGCTGATCTTTAACTCGTCTCAGGCGCTGCAGGCGCAGAGGAGGTCAAAGGCCATGGCGCGGTGCTCGGCCGTCATCAACGCCAGCACGGGATTCAGCCACATCCTCATCATCGGCTCAGGTGGGGCCGGGGCCGCTCGGCTCTGGCTTTAGTTTCACATCCCGGGTGCTTCACCTTCTTCCCCCCGCGTGGACGGTCTGTCCCGGCAGGTCCCGCAGGGCTGCTGTGCGCAGAGACGCTGCGGCAGGAGGGCTTCACCGACCGCATCGTCATGTGCACCATGGACAGACACCCCCCGTACGACCGACCTAAGCTGAGTAAGGTTTGTACACACACAAGAAAAACGACGTCTCAAAGCACGTTCACTCGCGGTGCGCTAACGTGTGGACATCAGTCTTTAGAGAGCACAGCCGAGCAGCTGCGGCTGCGCTCGGCGGACTTCTTGCGGGACCACGACATCGAACTGATCACGGAGAAAGAGGTGGGCCTGCGACCTGGAAACAATGCATGATCGCTCTTCTTTCACCCCTGCTTGTGAAGTTTGACCCAACGCAACCAGAGTAGAGCTGGAAGGGTTCGACCTGTAACCAGCGGTGTGTTCCAGGCCGTGCTGGTGGATGTGAAGTCACGATCCGTCACCTTTGAAGATGGCCTCAAAATGGATTACAGGAAACTGTTCATTGCTCCAGGCAGCAGGTTAGTCCGATCCCGGCCGTGCACGCCGCCGCTGTGGGGAACCGACAGACAGGAGCGCGCTTCCCATTGTGTCCCGAAAGGCCCAGAGCCATGAGCTACAAAGGCAAAGACGTGAGGAACGTGTTTCACCTCCGCACGCCCGAGGACGCCAACAACATCGCCAAGCTGTCCAGCAACAAGAACGCCGTGATTGTGGGGACCTCCTTTGTTGGTGAGAAGCTGTCGACACACACATCCACACACACACGGAAGTGGCTCCATAGCTGATAGCCGCTGCCTCTGCAGGGATGGAGGTGGCTGCAGCTCTGACCGATAAGGCTCACTCGGTCTCTGTGATCGGGATCGAGTCGGTCCCCTTCAAACAGGCTCTCGGGGAGAAAGTAGGGAAGGCCGTGATGAAGGTAGAGACGGGGAAACCCAGCACTTCTTTTCCCAGGCCCTCTCTCAGCAGCGGGTTTTGTCTTCTTGCAGCTTTTTGAAGCCAACAGGGTGAAGTTTTACATGATGAACGAGGTGTCGGAGATGGTCGGCCACCACGGACAGGTGCTCAGAGAGAGAGAGAGAGAGAGAGAGAGAGAGAGAGAGAGAGAGAGAGAGAGAGAGAGAGAGAGAAAGAGAGAGAGAGACCTTCCCATTCGGCCTCGTAAAACCAACATCCGACACACCCTGTTCTTTTCCCACAGCTGAAGGAAGTGGTGCTGAACAGCGGCAAGGTCCTGCGGGCGGATGTCTGCGTCATCGGAGCAGGTGACATGACACGACCTTCAGAGGACTCTCTTTTTTCACGAACACACTCGTTTTCAAGAAGGAAAATGCAGTAAATGGCGTAATTCCCAGATGTGTGGGGGGCGGTTTGGTTCCTGTCTCTGTGCTGCAGGGAGCGTCCCAGCGACAGGCTTCCTGAAGCAGAGCGGCATCCACATGGACTCCAAAGGCTTCATCACCGTCAACAAGGTGGGCTGACAAGCGGCGGCAGGTCTGATCAGCTGCCTCCTGCGCTCATCTCTCTCTTTCTTTCGAACGTTCTCCCAGACGATGCAGACGAACGTCGAAGGGGTCTTCGCCGGAGGCGATGCCGTGATTTTCCCCTTTCCTCCACGCAACAACAAGAAGGTGAACATCCCCCACTGGCAGATGGCTCACGTGCACGGTGGGTGTGCAACAGCAGGGCCGTCCCACCAGGCCCAGGAAGTATATATTAAAGAAGGTGTTTGTGTCCTCAGGACGGGTGGCGGCCCTCGGCATGCTGGGCAGAGCTGCTGACATCAAGACTGTGCCCTTCTTCTGGTCGGCCATGTTTGGGAAGACCCTTCGCTACGCAGGTAGGGGGCAACTCCGAGTGCGGTGAGGGGTGGAATACCCCCCACGGGGCCCCCGGCTGTGATCGACCTTGTCCGTTTGTGAAGGTTACGGGGACGGCTTCGATGACGTCATCATACAAGGAGACTTGGACGAACTCAAATTTGTAGCGTTTTACACCAGGTGATTTTAGGATTAAATAAAGAGTTTAAATCTGGTTTTTCAAAGATATCGAGCTCTTGTTTCTGGATGCACCTACAGGAGTGAGGAGGTGGTTGCTGTGGCCAGCATGAACTATGACCCCATTGTGTCCCGGGTGGCGGAGGTCTTGGGATCGGGCAAGACGATTAAGAAACGAGATGTGGAGTAAGTCTCCGTCCCACACGTAATTCCAGCCGCGGTCACAATGGCTGTTGTGTTCTTTGGCGTAAAGCAAATTCTGACTTTCTTATCACTGCAGGAAATTTGTGACTTTATTCACATGGAAAGAATGATACAAGCTACAGCGTTTGAGGCTACACAACTGAGCTCTGCAGGGAAAATACTGTTCACAGCATATTATCAGAGAAATATTTTATTACACACATTAATAATAAATATCTGTCCCATATTAACACCTAAACAAACCCCTGCTCTGATACCTGGTTCTGGTTTCCATCTCACGTCTCCTCTTCTTTTCTGTTTCTTCTAATGCAAACTGAAAGGTTGAAGGATTTTAGATCAGCTTGGCAAGTATGAGCACAACTGAGCTCTTTCTGCTTTTTCAACCTCCCCCCGATCACATGTCAGCCACACACACGGCTCACCACTGTATGTGTGTGTGTGTGTGTGTGTGTGTGTGTGTCGCAGGACTGGAGATATTTCATGGCTGATCGACAAAGGTTCCCAATGACCTACGCGTCTGGAAGGTCCTGGGACGTGATCCACCTCCATCAGTGGTACTGGGACACTGAGCAGCAGCTCCCCCAGGCTGGACACGCTCCCACCACCATGCAGGGACAGGGACACCACAGGACACCCCAGGACACCCCAGGACAACAGCTAACCCAGCTGTTACCTGATGCCACCATTTCATCATCATCACTGGACCATTTTGGGGGGCAAAAGACTAAAGACTAAATCCCTCTCATTGACATTGGTCACAATAATATTTTGGACTTGCTAACAAAATACCTACTTTTTTATTTTTGGAGACACCAGGAAGGCCAGAGACCTTTTGTACAAACATCAGTGTATAATATTGCATTGTGTGTATAATCTTTTGAACAGATTTTAACTGTAATTGCATGTGTACATACAATAATACAAAACAGTAGACGTGTAAACTCAAAAAAAGACACCTGACATTAGCACAGATGTTTTCCAGAGCTGCACACCTCCTGCAGAAGTCCTCCAAACAGCTTTAACACAGACGCAGCTTTATTTCTAAAAACTGCCCCCTGAAAGGACGACATCACAGGCGTTCCTGTGTTGGCATGCTCACAGATGACATGAACAGGTTCTAATCAGACTTTAGTCAAACCTAGATTCACAGAGGGAATGATGCTGGCTGTAAAAGCTGGATGTTGATGTGGAGAGCTTTCCGCTCTGTCCTGTTACTAACTCAGGGAACTGAGCTTCCTCCAGTGCTTCTGCTGTAGAAACTGTTGCATTGTTTGAAAAGGGTGCAAAGAGAAATACCTACTTTCATGTTTTTCAAATACATTATTGTTGGCAGTGAGAAGCGTAGAAAGGCTTTTTTTTTAAATAATAGACATCTAACTTTTCTCTCTTAGCTGCTGGTTTTGAAGGGAAAAATAAGAACAAATGAAAACTTTTGGGTTTTCCAGCAAACTGTGTTTTTTTTGCTTTGAGTCACATTTTCAGACAGATCTGCTGAGTTCAGTAGAATATAACACGATTTATTATTAAAATGTTTGCATAGAGCCATACAGAGATGAAAGGAACTGATTGAGGACACATGAAATCCCCAACCAGATGATGTCCGTCATGTCGGGGAGGCACCTAAAACACAACACAAACCGACACGCTCACAATCACATCACAACAGGATTTTTATCTAAATACAGGACAAAAATACACCTTCCAGCCCTCATAAATACATCTAAAATTAGCACACTAGATTGCATAGAATAAGGAGTTGAGTGCTGGTGCAGAGCAGGAGCTCCAGGTCGGTGCTGTCAGAGACGGGAAGGCGCCCGCTGCCTGGTGAAAGCACGGCGCGTCACACAACCTACCAAAGGCTTGCAGCTCGAGTCCCATCACAGCTTTGGTGACAACAGAGACAACAGGAGTGACAGCAGGAGTGGCAGCATCCGCGAACAAGCTGATTTGTAAACACCTGAGGTGGAGACTGAGACTGAAGCACCGGGAACTGCTTGGTCACATGACTACATTCACAGCTGGGCGGATGAATCAAGGCACTTGTGTGAGCAGCTTCTGCTGCTGGACGACATTAAATCCTGAGTAAAAGAAAAACCCTCGAGGTTGGATCGCGCCCGAGGGCGAGACGCCAAACGATGCTTCCAGCCGCCTTCAGGTCAGAGGTCATATTCTGCAGCACACTCCTGGAGGTACCAGTCATACAGTTTCCCCTGTTGGATGAAAACAAGGTTTTCTCAAGTCTATCCCTCTCACATTTGGCAAAGAGATTGAATTCACTGTAATTATCAGACGGGGCAAACTGCATAAAACAAAACAGGCCAACCTTCTTAGTCTGAACAACATCCTGGATGTAATCACTGTAATCGGCCATCATCTTCTTTTCCTTCTTGGTCAGGGTCTTGTGATGGCAGCTACGGATGAAGAACAGCGTTCGGTCAGCCTCCACAATCACGCCTGCTTTCAGCTCTTGCTTGATGTTGCGCAACACTCACCCTGCAAAGTATTTGGCTAAGAAAAACAGGAGGTAGCAAAAAGCTCCAAAAAGGATCACACACACAACTTGTCCATCTTCTGGTATCCAGTCCCATAAATACACGACGGCACCCTGAGGGGGAGGAAGCATCAACAAGGCTGAGCGGTGGTGCCGGTTCTACAGAGAACACCTCCACCCGTCGCTCTGGGGGCCTACGGTCAGAAGGGCGACGCAGCGAGCCGCCCCTTGGCCCAGCAGCTCGTTCAGCTGCTCCTCGGAGACGGTGTTGGCGATCAGGCTGAGGACGAAGAGGCTGGGGAGGATGATGCCCAGGGCCCCACACAGAAACGAGTGCAGACGGACGCTTTTGTTGTACGCCACATCCGCTCTGCGGGAAAACAAACGGAATCTGCCTTTAATATCGGGCGGCGTGCAGCCGCCTCTTATCTGCTCGCTGCAACAGCCCGCTTTTTATTGCTGCTCCCAGATGCTGATTGTGGCCTGTTGGGGCTCCAGAGGAGCCAACGCTCACCTGTCCTTGTCCAATCTGCTGCTGATGGTGGAACAAACGAGGTCGGAGTCTTTCTCCAGCTGATCCAAAGTCTTCTGCACGGCCTGGTTGATGGTTTTCTCGATGGTCTGACACACACCGTCGATCTGGTTCACGCAGCGGCTCAGCTACACACGGACAAGAAATCGTCAATTCAAATATTTGAATGTAGTTAAAATTTCGACTCAAATACAGATGTGAGCACCAAGGCCCGACCTTCTGCGGGTTGGGGATGTATATTGTCGGCATCTCAAAGCCACACTTGTTGAGGCCTGGACGGCGACACAGTTCCTGGACTATCTGCATCATCACCCTCTGCAGAGGCAAACACACGGGTCCCTTCACTCGGCGTCTCCCTCCAGGATGGAGAGAGATCCGTCCGGGGAGAGAGACCCCTACCTGTCTGTCGGTTTCGCTGCCCGCCTCATCGGCCTTGCTGAGGTAGAACATCAGTTTGTCTCCACATTTCTCACTCAGCTTCTCGACTATGTTGAGGGTGCGTTTGCAGAGGGCCTGGCCCATGGGGTCGAAGAACACAAATATCAGATCGGCCTGCTCTCCTGCACACAAAAAGAAAAAAGACACGTTGGAGAAGAGCACCAACTTGAGAGGAAACCTGCAGCGGCAAAGACACACCCAACCACGTGATGGCGCTGTTGACGTCGAAAGGGTAGACCATGTCCCCATCCACCAACCCTGGGGTGTCCACAAACGTCACCAGGCTGAACTTCTTCTGCTTGGAGGTGGAGATCTCTGCAGAAAGGTAGTCCGTGACCCCTGAAATGCAGAACGGTTGTGAGGACGGCCCAGGCCGATCACGGGGAGGACGATGGAGGACGGTCAACGCCGCAGCGGCCCGACGAGGCCGAACGACAGCAGCTGCCGACCAGGCGGAGAAAAAGCTCCTCAGCCTCCACTCTGGCTACACCCGAGGACGCTACACACGTGGGATTTTCACACACCCAAAGATCCGATTCCGGTTCTTCACACCGTTCCATCGACGGAGCAGTCTCGTTGTCATGGTTACACACAACAGCTCTTCAACTGGCAGCTTTAGCGTGGGGTCGGAGGACATAAAGCTAGCCAGTGAAGAACGACTGTGAGGCAACGATGCTCCGATACAGCCTGACCTCCGACTGGGAGTCTCAGAAGAGAATCACTGTTCAGAGCCACGTGCACGCGCGCGCACGCGCCCACACCGGATGACAAGGATGCCGTTTCATTGGGAGGAGGCAGGTGTTAGCGATCAGCACAAATCACATCCTTGTGCTGCAGAGAGAAGCACACTAGCATCCTCCCATGTTCCTGTTACACCAGCAGGACCTAAATGTTATTCTTGAGGCTTCCAGAAGCACAAAATTCCAGCAAACTCCACCGAAAAGTCAAGAATTCCGCAACTCGAGGAGGAAATATTCATCATCTCCTTGAGAAGGAAGTGGTCAGAGTCCCCTGAACAGTGAGCAGGGAGTGAGGGAGACCCTCACCAATGAGTGCTAAGTTCCTCAGGAGGATGTAAGGGGCGTGAGCTACGCTGCCGACCCGACATGTACGGAAGAGGAGGAGGAAGAGGACAAGAGGAATAACGCTGCACTGACTGCAGGGCTGAAAGAGAACTTCTGGGACTGAACCAGTCAAAGCAGACGCAGTGAAGCGACCCAGTAAACCTGAAACGCCCGACACAGCACGGCACAAAGGCGACACACACATTTCCATAAGTCCAAAAACAGCGAGGTGGCTCCAAGCGTGTCCGGATGAGACGGCGCTCCGCTGTCAGCCGCTACTTCTGCATCAGGATGCGGAGAGATTTCCGTCTGATGAGTCATCCTCAGCCACAGGTACACAACCGCTTGAGGAAGTGTGTTTCCATCAGCAACAAAGAGTTAAGATGGAGGGAAAGCAACAGTCCTGGTGGGATTCCGGCTGGAGGCTCGAACGTCTCCGCGGCGTCTCTAACGGACTGTGTGACTGTCTCATCGCATCCGGAGTGCTGTGACTCATCACACCACCATCCTGAGCGCTTCTTCGCCTCGCACCTGCGCACGTCGACCCCCCTCCCTCTACCGCCCCGGCAGCACGCAGACTTCAGAGGCCGTCCCATCCCGGCAGCAGGCACACCCAGAGGCCCCCAGACGTCTCCTTCCCCTCCGTCAGACCCGCTTCCATCTCTGGGCAATGAGGATCCGAGCTGTGACTCACCGCTGAGCCGTTAAGGTAAAGCAACACAGACACAGAACTCTCTCCGTCCGTGTGTGTGTGTGTGTGTGTGTGTGTGTTTGCTGTGCTACTCGGAGCACCTTCAACCCTGCCGCCTTCACACATCCGCCCCGTTTTTATCACTTTATCTGCTGGAGACCTGCACGTCTCAGCCCCGGGCAACCCCGGAGGGGCAAACTAAGGCGCGAACGTCTCCCACGCTTTCAGAGGTGATGAAAAGATGACCTCAGGAAACAACGAAACTTTCACACAACCAATATTCAATAAAAAAACCTACCTTTGAACTCAAGCAGAGGTCGAAAGTGGGGATACAGGTGTAAGGTTGCATTCCCCTGTGAAAAGATGTGTAAAGGTCAGCTTAGATAAAAAACAGGATAAAAACAGTCAAATCTGAGCGTGCGGCTGGGTCTCTGGTCTCTGCGCTGCCGCTGGTTTGAGCTTCTCCTGTGCGGGAGAGACCATCCTTCCGCTCCACCCTCGAGGCGGTGTTCGTCGTCTTCATCGCCTTCATCACAGCAGGAGCAGAGTCGGAGGGCAAAGAGGCGCAGGTCTCCTCTCGGCACCGGGACGAGAAATCCGCCCCGACCCAGCTGCTCCGACTGCTGCTTGACCTCTGACCCAGCCTGGCTACACGTCAGACGGCGGAAACCCGCAGCCCCTCCTCACCGTCAGCGACTCTCGCTTGCGCCCGCTGGTGATGAAGGTGAACCCTTGCGTTTCGATGGCGACGCCGGTCTTCTGGATGTGCTCTTCAACGTACCTAAAGATGAAAAGCACTTTTTAATTACACCCCTGCACAAACGTGCCCTCTGGCGACATCTGTCGCTGTGGAGTTGCTGTTGGTCTCCGAACGTTTCTAATTCAAACAGGATGGTGTGCGAACAACAGTTTAAAACGACCGCAGAGCTCTTCAAAATCCCCAAAAGTCATGGAGACGCCCCTGTCACGCACACTTTAACACTCTACAGCCGCGCAGACCGGTGACGTGGAATCAGGATCAGATGAACACACCAAAACACACTCTACTCAAAGAAGTTCTGAAAATGTTGTTTATGTCACAGGAACCGCTCCGGTCAAGCAGCCTGGAACATCTGCGAGCATCTGTAGGTGCAGGGAACAGGGAGAGGAGCAGCGTTACCAGTTAATGAAGGAGCTTTTCCCTGCAGAGTGGTTCCCCATTATCATCACAACGATCTTTTTTCTGGGAGGCAGCAGGCGGACGCCGAGGCTGCTCGCTATGTTCACCAGGCCTGAAACACACAGACGGAGAGTTTTCAGGTGGTGTCATCAGAGGGTCGGTGCTCACAGCCATCACATCAGACAGAAAGAGGAGAGGGAAACACCTCCTAATGGTAAAGATGAAAAAGGTCAATTTATCACATGTGCAATCAGCAAATATCAAGTTACAACCAGTAAAGATTTAAACCCAAAGTGGTGATTTAGAGAATACGGCAGTAATGTGATCGAGTCTAAAGTAAAAATGACTTGTGAGTGAGCCTCTCATATGCAAATATAGGGTTCAGAAATGACTCTATTTGATCAAACACTACAACATCTAAATCAGCTAATTTAGAAACAGTTCTCTGGCCAGGTGACACTTAAAAACTCAGAAAAGAGAAAACACACAATTTTGACCTCAAATAAACCAGCCCTGCCTTCTCCTACAGTATAAACCTGTTAGTACTTTGCCTGATGAACATATTCTCATGGCTAGATATGGAACCGTAAATAAACGGCACTTTTGCAGAGGTCCCCGGGCCCTGGTGCAGAGGTCCCCGGTGCAGCGGTGCCCCGGGCCCCGGTGCAGAGGTCCCCGCTGCAGGGGTCCCCGGGCCCCCGCAGCAGTGACGCTCCACGCCGGGCGCCGCCCTGCGAGCCCGCGGAGCCGCTCAGGTGACATGTTTGACACGGGCAGCTGCTGCGCACCGCCGCGGCTTCAACACCACTCAGGACGGCTGAAGTTCACTTTAACCTGACCCAAAAAAACTTCCGGCCTAAAAAAACCCAAACTTTAGACACCGACACCTCCTGGCTCTCTGCAGGGTTTCCGTCCAGGCTCAGCTGTAAACTTTGACCCTGGTCCACGTTACCGATTACTTACCGTTTTCGGTGTCCACGTATAAACTGTGGCATTCTTTTAGGATCCTCTCGCTCGGTGTGGTGATGGCAGACTCCAGGGGGTTCGCCACGGACCGGGCTTTCCTGCCCGACATGATGCAGGGGGCCGGGGCAGCCGAACAGACGCTGATCCGGCTCAGAGCTCCGGGGGAAGACTTTCACCGACGCACACCAGCGCCGCTTGTTTCTGGCGCCCCCGTGTGGCCGAACATCGACACGACGCCGTAACCACTTTCCTTTACTGTAAAGACTGTAAATTTTACTGTAATTTTTTAAAAAATTCTACACTATCAACAGCTTTCTCACTTTATAATGATACACAGCATGTACATAAAACAAAATATAAATGGGGCTCGCTTGAAATTTGAACATTGTGGAAAACCTAACCCTCTTATAGTCCAGACCTCCTTGAGCGGTCCGATCTGTCAGATCTGCTGGAGAAGACTTGGCAGCAGCATCAATGCACAAATTCCCATGAATCAAAAAGTTTTCTTTAAATTCTAGGAACCACTGTGGCGTTTATGCAATATTATTTCACCACTAACATAAAAATTCTACGTGTAAAGTTTACAGTAAATTAGTTTTTGGCTTGTGAATGATTCAGTTGGTGTTACCGTTGTGTTTTCTGTGGTCGTCTACCAGGAAATTTAACAGTCTTTAGCTCTTCACGCCTACATCAGCTGATATGCTAATAACGTGAAGCGTGAATTTGTTGAATGGGCCCAATGACCTGAACTCCACTCCAGGCAAAGCTACAATAGTAATTCTACTGTTTTCTCCCAAACCCCGGTGTTATACAATGGTCATGAAAGAGTTCCCCAGATTAGTAAATGCTATAAACATGTCAAATTTGGTTTTTGGGCTTCATTTCCTTCCATTTGTCCCATGTTGCCTGACTGTATGAGTGATGCTGCGTACAGAATATCTGGGTTTTTTCAGGGGAAGCCCTCCAGGCTGTAAATCACATGAACCTCCCAAAGCTGCTGATCACACGCACACCTCTTTAATGTCTGTGTCCGGAGCATTTTTTTTAAATTTTGAACTTTCCAATTCAGATAGCATCATCACATGTTGTCTGCAGCAGAGCGAGTCGGGCCACGACTGTTCCTCCGTATTTTTACTAGGAGGAAGACTTAAACAACCGGTGCACAAGCAACCCAACTGCAACAGATGCAGGTTCTCAAAGGTCCCCCGAGGATTAAAATATTTGGAACAATAAACTTCTTAACATTTCTGGTGAAGCTGCAGCCAGGGCAGCACGTTCAGGACTGACTGAACTGGCTAATCGAACACAAATGCGTCAGTATTTACCGACACATCAAGTCATCTTCCACTGTGTAACTGGAAATAAAGTCAGGGTTATCCCAGTTCTGCTCAGGGGGAAGGATTCCACCGTCTCTAAAGTCGGGGCAGCAGGACAGCAGGAATGAACACAAAGGAGTTAAAAATGCCCCCCTAGGGGGCTAGAGTTAAAAGGATCATATGCTTCACCAACCACAAATCCACCACCAAATAAGAGCTTCAGATTACACGGTGCCTCCATATGAAACGCTTTTCACACTTCGTTATACAGGCGCTTCGAAAATGAATTTAAACCGGGAATTTTTACAACCAAAGCGAGAGGTAAGCTGTTTGATTAATCATTTGTTGTTGCTTTTGTTACTGTACATTAACAGTTACATCATATTATCAACCATATTATTCAGGATTACTATTCTACAATGTATTTATCCTAATTTTAGCAATTTAGAAAGAAAACTGAGTTTAAGGTTGTTTTGTAACATGTTTTATGCAGTTTAAATTCTCTCGATGAGTTTTTCTCTTTGGTGTTTTCTGGTGGTTTTGCGTCCTCAGTCATCTTTGTGGTAAAAACAGCAGAAGGGATAAAACAGGTCTGTCATGGCAACCCAGATTTTTTTATGTGTTTGGTTTTGACCTGTTTTACAATACATTGCTTGTATATTTTCTCCAAAATTCCATTCATCCATCCATCCATCCATCCATTCATCTATCATCCAGCCACCTGGCAGCGTCAGTTTGTCAGTAATTAAAAAAAGAAAGAAGTTAATGGTCCAAGCTCAGGGCCATTGGAGGCATTTACTGTCCCAACTTCTTTTTTTCTTTTTTACTGTTACAAATCCGTGAATTTCACACCATAATGTGGAGGATTTTCTGCACCCAGTGGCTATTAAAATAGGTTACAACAGTTCAATTGTACAAACTGGTCAGTCCTCGTGATGAAGTCATCCTCCCGTCAGATTTAAGATCCCCACTGCTCTGTTGCTGCGAGCAAACAAAGTATAGCTCAACCTGGACCAAACACTGAGCTCCACTCCAGCGACACAATGCCAAAAGATCTGGGGGAAGAATATCAGCCTCTGCTTGTTAAAGAACACAAAGATGGGAAGAGGACCAAGGTATGTGACTGATTTCACACCTAAGGACCCTCACAAAGCTCCAGGACTGGCTGCCTTTCTGAATGAATGCACTTTTCCCCTAAGTTCCTACTTGTTCTTCACCAGCTCTCCAGATTTAACCTTTGCTCTCTGATCTGAACCACAGAGGAGGAGGAGGAATCCGCTTTACATATTTGGTTTGTGATAGATATTAAAAATGAAGCTTCAGTGAGCCAGATTCCTTGTTGCTGACTGCGCCGTTGTTTCCATTCTTCGTTTTGGCTGGCTGGCGTGGGCTGGTTTGGAGCCTGTTTCTCGTGATCGGGGCATCGCCACCATCACCGACTGCTGTTCCGACTGAATAATGGCACTCAGATTGTTTGGAATGAGATTATCGAGTCTTTTTTTCTCTTTCTCTCTGTTTCACAGTCAGTTGCTTGAGCCAGGTTTGCTTCCAAACCAAATATCTGTGTGTTGACTTGATTCTCCTTAATTGACCACCTGTGACTGGTAGAACATCTGATGTGCATCAGCTCATCCCCAGAGCCACAGTTCTTCTGTAGGTATCAGTCATCCCGGTCACTCTGGGGTGTTTTAAACTGCCAGCTGATGTCAGTACACTGGTAGCATTTTGATACTCAGCTCAGAAAGACACAATTAAGATAAACTCTTCTTTTCTTCTCTTTCTTCCGTGGTTTCTTTCTGTTCTGCTGACCCTGACAGCTTTTACTTCATGAATTTAGTCTAAAGCTTTGAAAACATGACGACTAACACTGAAAGTTTACGGTAGGCGTGAGAGCACTTGTTTCTGCCTGCCTGTCTGCCTGCCTGTCTTTTTGCCCAAGCGTTGGTTATCTTTGCATCTCTGCTCTGTTACAGGTTCCAAACAAGGTTCTGCTGCTGGCTGGATGTGCTGCTTGTGTTGGAGGAACCTTTCAGTATGGCTACAACATATCAGTCATCAACGCACCCACGAAGGTGAGTGAGCCCAGCGTCTGCCTGCTCTAACTGGACGTTACCAGTGGGGCTGTTGTAGGCTTTCATGGAACAAACCCATAAAGTATGAAGGTCAACTGAGGTCATTTACACTCCAATATAAGCAGTTTGACTATTTCAGAATAATAGTATTTTCCCCCAAAAAAACATTAAAATAACATTTAGAGAAAAAATATAACAATAATAAAGTAGAAGATCATATTGATGGAGACTGAGGTGCTCGTTATGTGGCTGATTTCCAGTACGTGCAGGACTTTGTCAACCAAACGTGGTTTGAGCGCTACAACAGCGTCATATCAGAAAGCGGTCTCACCCTCATCTGGTCCACCATCGTGTCCATTTTCACCATCGGAGGCCTGATCGGCGTCACAGTCGGTGGGACGCTGTCTGTGAAAATGGGGAGGTGAGATGAGAATGGATTCATTTGGAAAAAAAGATGCGTTCTTCCTTCCTTTCTTCCCTCCTTTGGAACGTCGTCGCTGAGGACTCTGTTGTGACTTCCCAGGAAAGGAACCCTGCTGACCAACAACATATTTGCACTGACGGGTTCCCTGATGATGGGTTTTAGTTACACCACCAGATCATTTGAATTACTCATCGTTGGCCGGCTTTTAATTGGAATAAATTCAGGTAAATGTTTTAGAATATATCGAAAAGACGGATTTTTTTTCCAGTTCCTTTTCAAAGTGAAATATCTGAAAATGTTCCTGTTCTTCAGGCATCGGTCTTTGTGTCCAGCCTCTGTACCTGGGTGAAATAGCTCCAACTGCGCTCCGAGGCGCCATGGGAATGGGCACCTCTATTTTTATCACGGCTGGCATCCTCCTCGGACAGGTGGTTGGCCTCCGGTACGCAGATGCAATGATTTTTAGACAAAATCCAAACTTTTCCTGAGCTGCTTAGTTACAGTCTGGTGTCACAGTGAGGTCCTGGGGAGAGAGGAGTACTGGCCCATCCTGCTGAGCACCACATGTATCCCAGCACTCCTGCAGCTGGTGATGCTGCCCTGGTTCCCTGAGAGTCCCCGGTACCTGTTCATCGACCGCGGAGAGGAGGAGGCATCTAAAAAAGGTAGACAGCCAACACCGGCCTGTTTGCCTGTAGATCCTCTGTCTGGATCCATAGTTTTAAAAAGCTGCTGGCTCGTTTTGACATCTAAACAGACATGGCCTCCGGGTTTTGGGTGGGTCCAGCACGTGACGCTGCTCCTTTTTCTTCTTACGCATGTGAGAGGAAAGTGATTATATACAGCAGAATTCCCAGAAAAGAAACAGAAAGCGCTTTTGCCCTGCAGCCTGATCGGATGTGGAGACCTTCGTGTGTGGATAACACCTACGAACAAAGTGCATCATCTGCTTTCCTTCAGCCCTGAGGCAACTGCACGGCCGTGCCTGGAATCAGGAATGGGAGGACATCCTGAAGGAGAAAGACAACTTGGAGGGCTTCTGTGCCAAGAAACCCTGGGAGCTCCTGAAGGACCGCAGCCTGCGCTGGCAGCTCCTCACCATCGTGCTGCTCAACTCAGCCCAGCAGCTGAATGGCATCAACGCCGTACGTAGGCGACGAAGGAGCGGCCCTCTTCTTCGGTAGCAGCGTTCACGGCTCGCGTTTTCCGTCTGTGCCCCCTTAGATTTACTTCTATGCAAGTTACTTGTTCGAAGAATCCGGCATCCCTGCTGAGAAAATCCCATATGTGACCATTGGAACCGGTGCCTGCGAATGCATCACCGCGTTAACATGCGTGAGTCTGGGAGCTGTTGATGGTATTTGTGGCCGACCATCCTGGACTGGCATCGGGGGTCCGTGGCGCTCATGGAGTGTGCTTCTTGCAGGGGATACTCATCGAGTTTCTGGGAAGGAGGGTCCTCATCATGGGGGGGTACACGCTGATGAGCATCTTCTGTGTTCTATTCACCCTGGCCCTCACTTTTCAGGTAATTCACTCACATCCATTTGAAGATGTCTTATTTGAGGCGAAGGTTTCCGAATCACGCTGGTCTTTCTTCCCCTAGACGGCCAGTCCTGTCGTTCCCTACATCAGCATGGTCTGCGTCTTTGCTTTTATCCTCAGCTTCGGTTTAGGCCCAGGTAGGAGAACGAAGAGTCTGTTCTGTTTGATTCCCTTTGTCACGCTCTCCCTCCTTCCACGCAGGTGGAGTGACGAACATCTTGACCACTGAGCTCTTCACTCAGACAGCCCGGCCGGCCGCCTACGTGATCGCAGGGTCGGTGAATTGGCTCAACTTCTTCTTCATCGGACTGGTCTTCCCCTTTGTTGTGGTAGGTCTCTGGGGAGATCCAGGGTGGAATCCTTGATCTGGAACAACCCATATTTGTAGGAATGACGTCTCCTTGTTCCTCCAGCTGAGCTTTCCTGCAGAGAATAACCATGATCTTGGCCAGGTTGGGTTCAGGTTCTTGAATGTGGGATTTCTGTGGTTCTCTTTGCACAGATCGGGCTGCAGCAGTATTGTTTCCTGGTCTTCTTAGTCATCTGCTCCTTAATGGCCACGTACATTTTCTTCATCATTCCCGAGACCAAGAACAAAACGTTCATGGAAATCCAGAACGAGTTCCGATTGTCCCGCAAGAGCAACTTGCGCCAAGCTGATGGTGTCAGCACAACATTGATATCATCTTCTATGTGACTGCGTAGAATTTTGAGCAGGGTTGTAGAATTATTTAGATCGGTTTCACAATAAACAACAATTGAATGTACGTAACAAGGATTGAGTGTTCCAACCTCAAAACCGTGGGTGAAGCAATTAATTAAAAGTTGTGTTACAGCCTTACCCCCCCCTACCACCACCACAATGGTGCATTTAACATTTGGGGTTTTGTTTTGTTTTATATTGTGCTGGTTTCATGACTTGTGACTCCAGTCAACCAAATATTCTTACAAGTCTGAACCTTTTATCCTGATATTATAGCTTTGGATAAAAATGTTTTATATGAATAAATATTTATTCATAAATGATATCCTTTATGATGTGTTGTTTTCAAAAAGATACTGAAGAGATACCAAGAATGCTGACATCACAGCAAATATGCCTTACATGCACACAGTACCAACAAATACTTAGGAGTTGGATTTCTAAAAGTGTCTTCAGGGAGTAAGAAGGCCTCAGAATATTATGAGTGAATGAAGCCATTTCTTTCCATTAATCGGTCCCAGCAGTAGTACACCTCTCAAGTATTTGCCTCAAATTCTCTAGTGACATAATCGGCTTACCTCCAACAACATTGTGATCAGTAGCTGTGGAAAATAAGGATTAGAGTACATTTCTCTTTTTCTCTCAATTCCTTGAATTTTTTTTTCAGTCCATATTTTTCAGTATAGTATATTAGTCATGTGATATAAGTCTTGTAATTGTAGTTCAGAGGAACTGTTCTGTTTATTTCTTTAAGAAAAAATGTGTTTCCTCTGGAAGATGAAGTTGTGTGAATAAAACAAATGCCCAGAATAGATTATATTTACCTAATGCAAATATAAACCAATGCAAAATCATTTTCAATTGTACACTGAACTGCAGCAACAGTGATGAATTTAGTATGATCGTGTTTTAGGAAAATGTACCGAAGAATCTGCAGCGTTCCAGGGTTGGTTTTCCAGTCGGACGTTGTTACATACCGTGTCCAGCAGGTGGCGATCACACACAAGTTTGAATAAAAGCCAAGAAGAAGAAACAACGCTCCTCCCACGTATAATAATGGCGACGCAGTTGACTGTCCATGTGTGTTTGTTGACATAGTTTCGAGCATTAAGATTACTTTATCTCGGGATTGTTACAATAGTTTTGACAATGTCAAGACTCATCGTTAAAAATCTTCCTAATGGGGTAAGTTATCCGAGCCAGCAGAGTAAAATCATCAGCCAGTAAAAGGAAACTCAGCTTGAGCCGCCTGAAAACGTGAATGTTTTCTGCAGATGAAGGAGGAGAGGTTCAAGTCGATGTTTGCTGCCTTTGGTACGGTGACAGACTGCACTCTCAAGTTCACCAAGGACGGCAAATTCCGAAAGTTCGGCTTTGTGGGTTTTAGATCGGAAGAAGAGGCGAACAGGGCTCTAAAACATTTAAACAAGAGTTTTGTCGACACTTCCAGAGTGACGGTATGTACCAATTACCTAGACATTGGCGATGTCGTTGCCAATCTGATGATTGCCAACCTGTGTAGGTGGAAATATGTAAAGCCTTTGGAGATCCGACCAAAGCAAAAGCCTGGAGCAAACATTCCCAGAAGCCAGCCACTGACAAGCCCTCCATTAGCCCCAACCCTGCACTCCCTGACAGCAAAAAGGTCCACAGACACGCAAAAGCTTTCTTCTTGTTGTTTTTGACAGAACTCATTTTTTTCTGATATTACAATTTAGCTTGCTTACGTGTTTTTTTTTCTGTTTTCAGAAAAAGAAACAGAAAAAGGAAACCACCAGCACACTTGAAAACGTGAGTAAATGTCTATGTTAGCGCCAGTTCTCTAAAGCCATGGTAATAATAAATAAATGAATAACATATTTTAGATTTTTCATAAACTACCATTTTTAAAGGTGATTTTGCCCCAGCCGTGTAAAACTGTTGTAGGGATACGGTTTAATACCGGTTGTCTCTTTGTCATGTCAAATCTGATTTGGCAGCTGGATGAAGATCAGAAATTCAAAGAGTTTTTGTCAGTGCATCAGAGGAGAGACCAAGCCCCAACCTGGGCCAATGACACCCTACAAACGTCTGCGGCTGCTGGCGCTCAGTTAAAGAGTCAAAGCAAGGAGAAGGACGCCTCCGACGATTACCTCAACTTTGATTCTGATGACTCTGATGCTGGGGAAGAGCAAGATGAACAAGCTGAAGAAGAAGAAGAAGAAGAAGAAGAAGAAGAAGATGATGATGATGATAAAGGTTAGTAGTGGTGTGTCATTTATTCACCTCTTAAGTTAAAAGGTGACAACGTTTTTTTGCTGGGATGTTCCTTTTAGGTGCCAGTAAAGAAGCACTGACGTCCAGCTTATCAGACATGGAGTATCTGCGCTCTAAGGTGGCCGAGACAGTCAACACCATGGAGGAAAAAGAAGAAAACAGTGATGGTGAAGAGGAGGTGGAGGACGAGGGTGATGAGGACCCCGTTCCTCCGCAGCACACAGACAGTGCCTACGAGAGTAGTGAAAACTCGTCGAAGACCAAAACCTCTGTTCCCTGTAAGAAAAAGGAGAGCAAGATGAAGAAAAGTGAAAAACAAGAGGTGAGCACATCTTTGTAGTTGTACATCTGTGTTTTGTTCTGCTTCACGTGCGGTTCTTATTTAACCCACGTTTTCCTGCAGACAGAGCCAGCAACAGGATTCACGGTGAAGCTACGAGGAGTCCCGTTCAATGTGAAAGAGGTGGGGGCAGAAGAGCTGCCACATTTGAAGTTATGTTACGGTTGGATGTTAGTCTGCACCTTTTACACTTTCTGACTTGGTTTTAATGACAGCAACAAATTCGAGAATTCATGACTCCTTTGAAGCCGGCGGCAATCAGAATCGGAAAAAATGACAGCGGAAACCGAACAGGTAGTTTATTGTTTTATTAGGTAAATAATTTGTTTTTAAGTTCTTTGGTAATTTTTTCTCAGCACAGTGTTTGTGTGCTTCAGGATATGTGTATGTGGACTTGCACTCTGAGGAACAAGTGGAAAAAGCCTTGAAGAAGAATAAAGACTACATTGGTGAGAAAAGTCAAATATGCAACACGTTACCTATATATAGAGTAAAGACGCTGTGTTATAGCTAGGGATTTGTCCTGTAAACGCGGTGTTTCAGGTGGACGGTACATTGAGGTCTTCCGCGTGGACAACTCTGGCGGTAAAGCCAGGAGAGACAAACGGGACAAAGACATTGACAGGAGCTTCACCAGGAATCTGAAGGAAGGCGAAGAGGAGGAAGATGTTGCAGAATCAGGCCGACTGTTTGTCAGAAACCTTCCATACACCTGCACCGAAGAAGAGCTCAAAGAGCTGTTCACCAAACATGGTCAGAAGGAGAAGTAATGGGAGTCTTTGCAAAAAAAATCTTAGCCCTTTAAACCTGTGTTGCTTTTTTAAAGGTCCTTTATCGGAGATGCACTTTCCTATTGACAGTTTAACCAAGAAAAGTAAAGGATTTGCTTTTATAACATACATGATACCAGAAAATGCAGTGGCAGCTCTGGCTCAGCTGGATGGGCATATATTTCAGGTAACAGTGACAAAAACAAATGTATATCTGATCCAAATTGTGAAACGATCATGCAACAAATGGAGTTAAGGTCATGTCATCTGCTTTCATCAGGGCAGGATGCTTCACCTGCTTCCCTCCACAATCAAGAAGGAAAAGGCAGACTCAGATGCTGGGGCGCCTGGCTCGTCGTCGTACAAACGACAAAAAGATGCTAAAACTAAAGCTTTGAGCTCCAAGTACGCACCTCCATTTTGTACATACTCCTACAGGAGTTTTAGTCTCTGACCTCTGAGCCCTTTGACATTCTCCTTGCTTAATCCCTCCTTTTTAGTTCCCATAACTGGAACACTTTATTTTTGGGCACCAATGCAGTGGCTGACGCGATCGCCGAAAAATACAACACGACAAAAAGCCAAGTTCTGGACCATGTGAGCAACCACCTTTACCTTAGCATTCCCACTAATGAAAGCCTTCTTTGGTCATACTTATGTAATCTTCGTTCGTTTCAGGAGTCAGCGGGAAGTGTGGCCGTGAGGATGGCTTTGGGAGAGACACAGATCGTCCAGGAGACCCGACAATTCCTACTAGACAACAGCGTCTGCTTGGATTCTTTTAGCCAGGTGCGCAATATGACAAATTCCATGCAAACTGTCTAAAAAGAAAAACATTTCTCGGTCATTCAGGCGATTTGTGTCCTCCTGTACTTTGTGCGTACAGGCCGCGGCACCGAGGAGCACAAGTGTGATCCTGGTGAAAAACCTTCCGGCTGGAGTGGCATCGTCTGAGCTGGAGGAGCTGTTCTCAGCTCACGGCTCTTTGGGCCGAGTGCTGCTGCCACCCTCGGGACTCACCGCCATCGTAGAGTTTCTGGAGCCAACAGAGGCCAAACGAGCCTTCACCCGACTGGCCTACAGCAAGGTGTGCTGACCTTTTCACAAGCAGTAGATCTTTGAATGCAGTGTGTGTGTGTGTGTGTGTGTGTGTGCGTGCGTATGTATGTGTGTGTAAAACGAAAGGTAATTTGAACATGTTTCTGTATGTGAAAACCGTAGTTCCAGCATGTGCCACTGTACTTGGAGTGGGCGCCTGTGGGCGTGTTTGTGGCAGCCCAACAGGAAGAAGAGCCAGGTAAGGTCCAAACCCTGGACAGCCGTCTTTGGTTGTAGTGCTTTTCCCTTGACTAGGCCATTTGGTTCCGTCTCATTAAATATTAGGAAAGGAGGAGAAAGTGATGGAGGAGGAGAAGAATGTTGAAGATGGAGACAAGGATGATGAGGAGGAAGAGGAGGAGGAAGAATCTACACCTGGTTCCACACTTTTCATTAAGAATCTTAATTTTAGCACAACAGAGCAGACACTGCAGGAGGTACTGAGATTTATGACAACAAGACTAAGATTTAACACGGGACTTCTTTTTTGTGATGTTGACCCATTTTATTTTTTAATTTTAGATATTTTCCAAATGTGGGAAGGTGAAATCCTGCTCTGTTTCCAAGAAAAAGGATAAATCAGGTGAGATTCAGTTGCATGTTCTTTTAGATGTGGGAAGTTTGTATAATTTGAACATTGAGTTTCAAACATCTGACAGTTTTTTTTACTGTAAATACAATTTAAAATCTATTATTTTCCATCAATCTCTAAATGCCAGCAAAAGGCAAAAAATAAATTCTTTCTGAATTTGCAGGTAAATCTTTGTCCATGGGTTATGGTTTTGTTCAGTATCATAAAGCAGAGGCAGCACAGAAAGCTCTCAGACAGCTGCAGGTTCATCTTCATTCTTTTATTACAACTTTCCGTATATTTCCTAGCTGGTTTCGGCTAATACATGTTCTTTGTCTCAACCCTCTTTCCCAAGCATTGTAACGTGGATGGTCATCAGTTACAGTTAAAGATTTCAGAGCGAGCAACCAGGTAAGATGCCTATCACAACTTTCTGGAAGTACATTCACAGTAAGGTCTTCTCTCCGTTAGGATACAACTGGTAATTCGTAAAAAGCAGTTCTTAATTTGAAATGTTAGCCAGAGGCAAACATCAGGTACAGGTCAAGGGTTGTCTTTGTTTTAAAATGTGGGCTGGGGCCTGGGCTTTTGTCTCCTGTGCACAGAAAAAAAGTGGTGTCCGGCAAGAAGAAGCAAGTTGGGAAGAAACAGACAGGAACTAAACTCCTTGTGCGCAACATACCCTTCCAAGCCTCTGTCAGGGAACTTCGAGAACTCTTCTGGTAACTAGCACATAAGCACAGAACTGTTTTGTATAGAATGAGTTTGGAGTAAAATAATGATAATGTAAATTATTGAATGCCTTTTTTTGTCATTTCAGTACATTTGGAGAGTTGAAGACAGTTCGTCTTCCAAAGAAGGCTGCTGGTACTGGTAATCACAGAGGATTTGGTTTTATTGACTTTGTCACCAAACAGGATGCTAAGGTTTGTGCTTAGTGGGCTTTTATTCATTTTTATACAAGTCCCAGAACACCGTTCCTAAACAGGAATGCCTTCTCTGTGTTGTTGCTGTAGAAAGCTTTTGACGCGCTCTGCCATAGCACACATCTGTACGGCAGACGCCTTGTGTTAGAGTGGGCAGACGCAGAGGAAACTGTCGAGGCTTTGAGACGGAAAACGGCTGAACATTTTCATGGTACGTCTACTATCCACTGTTTAGCCTGAAGTAATAGTGGAGCTTTTTTTATTGGCTTGTGTTTTTGATATCTATTATTATTCTTATCAGTGGCCAGTAAAAAGCAGCGGAAGGCGGAGGTGATGGAGGGAATTCTGGAGACAATGGAAACGGCGGAAAATGAAGGAGCTGTTGAAGATTAAGTCAAGGACATACTTTTCATTCATGTTTCTGGAATTATATTTGGGGAGAAAAGGATGGAAAAGAAAAAAGAAATGTGAAGTGTATGACATCAAAGAAAATTTGTGATTTTTTAATACTGCTGCATTTCTTTTATTCCCGTGTAAAATGTTATTTTACATGTAAAACGTCGTACGTTTTCTTTAAAAGGACAAACATTTCTGGGATTTGCGTATATAGCGCGGTACCGGATGGACTTTTATTTTGTAGCGTCTCTCGGTTATATGTGATCACGTGACTCTCCATGTAAACATGGCGACAGCAAGAAACAGGATGATCGCTGTCGGAGGCTTTCCATCACTTTTTAGTGCCCCGGTGATTTTATTCGGGTTGTTTTCAGTGTTTTCCCTTGTTCATGCCGAGATACGAAGCGCAGTTATTAATAAACAGACCGGACAGCTGTCGGTTGTCGACGGTTACCGAGAGGACTTTGTGGCTTTTGCTAATTTCAGTGATAACATTAAAATATCTGGGTGAGTTGAATGAGTGAGATAAAAACTTTGTTAAAATGTGGAATTTTAAGGTTTTATAACGAAACGTTATAAAGCAAAATGTTTGCTTTTTATCTTAAATTAATACATTTAAACGACTTCCTGGTCAGTATGGCACTGACGGACGAAGCTTCTCTTCTGTGATTTGTAATTGTTTTATATTCTGCTTATCATTACTAACTATGGGTTGTTATAGGAACAGCGGAAGTAAAACAGAATGTTGAGTCTGCAAAATTAAAAAGAGAATTGATCCTGACTCAGACCGAAAGCAGAGCTTGTCGGGTGATAATTACCACAAAATCGAAAATGCGGACGTCATCAAGTTCGAAAGTCCTAAATCATAACTTCTTTTAGACAATGCATAAAAGCTTCAAGAAAGAGGTAAATAGCAATATGATAGTTGAGTAACATCTGCTTCGGATTTTGCTGTCTACTGAATAAACAGAATTAGTGATACAAGTGATGCATAAATCTCCATCTATGAACCTTTTTCCATTTTTCCTTTTTCAGCTGGTCTTTTTTGGAAGTGACGACCAGCGGGCAGTACAATGACAGCATCCAGGCTTACTCTGCAGGCGTTGTGGAAGCAGCAGTTACATCTCAGGTGAGCTTCGCTCTGCTGCCTTGTGCTGAGGATGTTTCATTCATGCGAGTTACTTGTCATGCCTCTAAAAACTCCCCACGGTTTCTTTTTAGCTCATCTATAAACACTGGATGAACACTCTGATGGACTACTGCGGGCCCTTTACGTCTCACAGTGGTTACTGTCAGCGCCTAAAAGCTTTCATCACTGTTAATCTGCAGTGGGTTCAAGAGCAAATCACAAAGCAACCAAAGTCACCATACTGGCATCAGGTATATGGGCTTCTTTGGTCTTTATGTCTGGCACTTTGGTGCTTGATGTCCAAAAATGACATTTTTTTGCCTGTTTTCTGTGAGGTTCGCCTGGCACTGCTGCAGCTGAGAGGTCTGGAGGACAGCTACAATGACCAGCTGTCATTTCCTACTGGACCAATCTCATTCAACCCATTTGGCTTCATGTAACTTACAAGAAAGCGTTTTATATTAATGGACTTGGTCACTCTTAGTAAGATGATAAATTGTGTGTCTTGCTTTGTTCATACATCTAGACTTTTCCAATTGGGTGGAGATCTGGAAGACTTGGAATCAGCTCTGAACAAATCTAGCCAAACCCGGCCTCTTGGATCTGGCTCCTGTTCTGCTCTCATTAAGCTGCTGCCAAACCACAAGGACCTGCTTGTCTCACACGATACCTGGAACACATACCAGTCCATGCTGCGCATAATTAAAAGATACAATTTTGAATTTCAGGTTTCCCCAATAGGTAATTAATTACACTCAGATAACCTATTGGTAATTGGAGATCACTCTCAGTTTTGCACAAAACAAAACAGTAGGTTAGTTTTTGGTTTAAAATATGCAAATGTTGCTTGTTCTTAAGGTGCTGTTGTGAGGGTTTTAAAATACGCTATATTCACATTTATTGCATATTTGTTTCAGATAATGATCCTCTTCCAGGAGGAATTCAGGCATTTTCATCATATCCTGGATCGATCTTCTCTGGAGATGATTTCTATATCTTAAGTAGTGGCTTGGTGAGAACACAGCCTTCCACAATGAATGGAAAAAAATTATACAAAACTGCAGAATAACATGATTAGATCTTGTTTTTATCTGGTATCTCCAGGTTACGATGGAAACAACCATTGGCAACAATAACCCTGCGCTGTGGAAGCATGTTCAGCCAACGGGAACCGTCTTTGAATGGTTGAGGAACATTGTGGCCAATCGACTGGCTACAACTGGCAAACAGTGGGCTGATATATTCAGCAAGTACAACAGTGGGACGTGAGTTTCATACACACTGCCAACGTCACTGGACTGTTTTATTTTAGCTTGGTGAGAGGAATAGTGAGAGGAATAGTGTCACAAATCTTCCTGCACTTTCGTACTTTCTCTCCAATGTTTCTGCTGCTGGAACAGTGCAATTTCCCCGCTGTGGGACGAATAAAGATCTATTCTATTCTATTCTATTCTATTCTATTCTATTCTAGGCTTTGGTTTGCTCTCAGTTGTTTTCGGTACTACGTTAACTAAGTAACTTTGATAAGATTAGATAAGAATGTGTGTAAGCCTGGACTGTGAAATGGAACAAGCGTAAACAGGGTCACATGAGCAGTCACTGCACAGGGTCACATGAGCAGTCACTGCACAGCACTAAAGAGGTCAACAAAAGTGACATGTGATACTGAAATACTACCTTCACCACGAGCTACAGGGATACACAGTGATAAATGGTAATATACGAACCAATTTGCTTGTGTGTGTGTGTGTACACAGGTATAACAACCAGTGGATGATTGTGAACTACAATCTCTTTACTCCAGGGAAAACTGACATTACCAATGGCCTCTTCGTTGTGCTAGAGCAAATTCCGTAAGACTGCGTAAAAATGTTTTTTTTTTATTGCTTAGCTTTTCTACTGGAAATAATTCTGCATAAACTGCCATGCCTACCGTTTTTTCTGCAGCGGACTCATTGTTTCTACTGACAAAACCCAGGAACTTCTGCAGAAGGGATTTTGGGCAAGTTACAATATTCCGTAAGTTTGACACATATTGGCAGACACATGCTGTACTTTGTGCTTCTTTCGTGCTTTTTGTGCATGTGTATAATACTCTCGCTTTTATTTCTTATGTTTATATCTAGCTATTATGTCGATATATTTAATGCAAGCGGCTGCAATGAACTGGTTGAGAAGTTTGGCTCGTGGTTCTCCCTGGATCGCAATCCTCGAGCTCAGATATTCAAGAGAAACCAGACAGCTGTGACAGATGTAGAGTCAATGATTCGGCTCATGAGGTGAAGTTTTATACAGCTTTAAAAAAGAAAAAAGATTTAGTCCTGAGCTGTGTTGATGGTCATTGATGCAGAGCTGCGTTTTCACTCATCAGGTATAATAATTTTAAAGAAGATCCGTTATCACGGTATGAAGGCTGTGATCCTCCTGCTAATGGAGAGAATGCCATCTCAGCTCGGTCAGACCTGAACCCAGCCAATGGAACATATCCATTTGGTGCCTTAAGACAGAGGCAGCATGGAGGAACAGACATGAAGGTTTGTTTTTTACATTTTTTTTATTTAAGTTTTAGCCATTATTATTCTGTCTGTTGTCTTTCTGTGATTGTGTCTATTTTTGTAAAACAAAAAAAGTGTGTTTGTCCAAATGCAGCTGACCTCCTACCAGATGTTTCGTGATTATGCAATGATAGCCGTAAGCGGACCGACATGGGACCAGGTTCCACCTTTCCAGTGGAGCACCTCCCCTTACAAAGACCTGCTGCACATGGGGCACCCAGGCACTTGGACATTTAAGCCTGTAAAGGTCACTTGGAAGCCTTAAATATCATACATTAGAAGAGTATACCAACTACATAGACAGTTAGTGCAATATGTTGATAAAAAAGGGAAATTGTACACTGATTATGTGACATGCTCTCAATATTGTTGGTAATGGTTCCATAAATTGAGAATGACAAGTCTGGCAATATTGAAACGTTTGTTAACCCTAATATGTCATGTTAATGACTGTGATCTGTTTGGATCCACGACGTTACTGCTTTGCTGCCATACAAAATCGAGCATATGATCACATTGTATTCCATTTTTTTTTTCTTGTTGTGTAACTATGCCTGTTAAATTTGATTATTTTCGAAGACCCTGTTCAGTTTGTGTTGTTAACGGCACTAAATTCCATCGCCATTGTATTTTCCGAATAAAGCGATTAAAATCTACACCCTACCTACAGTCAAATAATGTGCATTTAAAAAAATATTATTCCTTATAAACGTAAACTGAGAGTCACGTGGTATACCGTAGAGCTACAAACTGTCGTAAATAAACACAAATGTCGTAAATATACAGTTTTTCTAACTTTGTCTCTGCAAGCAAATGTTTACTCCTGTCAGCGCTGCTCCTGTTTAGAAGAGCTGGGCACTTTTCAACAACTGCAGAGGTAATGATCCTTCGGAAAGGACCGTTTTTATTCGCTTGTTGAATTGTTACTATTTTTTGAGAAAGCATTTTGAAATCTGGTTTGACGTTTAAGAGTTAATCGCTAGCTGCGGTCTGCTGTTTGACTGCTAATCTGCTATTAAAAGCAACAAAGTTTTACGTTCCAAGTGCAAAGTTGTAGTTTATCGACTAACTGCTTTTGCTGTTCTCACGCTAATGGGGGAAATTATGCTCTTTTTAAAATAATTTTGTAAAAGTGCAGGCATATGGAAAATCCACATCCACTTGTTTAACCAGTCCCTATCCCGAGGCAGAACAAACGGAAAAAAAGATGCTAAACTGAATTAATTCTGCTTGTCTAAAAAAGTAATACGTCAAATGCATTAAAACCTTCGGTTCGCAAGAGTTTATTAATTAACAAAGGTTTATTTTTCAACCAGGTTCATGTGGAGTGTGATAATGGATGTCTGGCAGCCAATGATGACCCTGAGAGATGGAGTTTATTCCAATCCTCCAAAGACAACGTTTTTCTTGTGTCTGCTGATTTTGGCTCTTTCATTCCTTTGCCTCAGCTCTTACAGTTACACTCACACTCTACCAAACCCTGACATCAAAAAGGTATGGGCTACCCTAAGAGCAATGCATGTTCACAAAGTCTTCAATGCCACTCCGTTTTTTTCGGTCAGAATGTTTAAATAATACACTTGATTTTTGTAGGACTGGAATCATCTTCTCTCATCCTTATCGCAGTTCCAGTTGTGTACGAAAGAGCCCAAAAGTCCTTCTGAGTTTGTTGCACTGGCCTCCCCTCTGACAAATAGATATAATTCAAACACTTCCACAACCACTCCCGTCACCACTCTGCATCTCAAGGTCCCTCTGGCTATGACTGCTGACCTGAACAACGGCTCACTTGAAGGCTTTGGATTACAAACTACGCTAAGAGCTGAGCAACTACTTCTTGGAGGTTAGATTGCATTGTATTCTTCTGTATGTAGCTGAAAATTCTAACATGAAATTTATTTGCCCCCCTAGGTATTGAGGTTGTTAATTTGACCCTGCAGTTTTCATGTGGAGTTGATGGATACACCTGCCTCACCATAAGTGCTCCAGTGCACGTTCTGCCAATGGACATGTAAGTTAAATAACAGTTTTAAATGTCCTGTCTTCTTTAATTTAATTTACTTTATTGTTTAAGGGACTGGAAGAGAACTTGTTATTCATCATTAAGTGAAATGTCTTATTTTCTTTTGTGTATTCATAATTTCTGTTTAACGGAGCAGAAGTATTACCTGATAAATTGAAGAATTTTTGATTGGAATGCCTGGTTACTAAATTATACAACAGCAGCAGCCCTACCTGAGTCCTCTGCTCTCCATAGGCTTCCACCAGACTGCCCTGAGTATAGTGGAAACATTTCATACATAGAAATGGAAGCCAGCAACCAGCAACCCACAGCTTCTCAAACCTGCTACAGCCTAAACTTCCAGCATGACCCTACCCTCACAGTCATGTTGACATGGGTAGAGTATAATATACCGAGCAAGCAATTCCTTCAGTTGTAGAAAGGCTTCCTGTTGCTCATCCTCAACTATGTTATTTTTTCTTCAGGAGGAACAAATGGTGTCAGTGCAGCATCTGTTGGAAGTCAGCGTGTGTCTGCTGGGAATTTGTTGTGTACTTTGTGTAGTTTCTTGCATGAGAGTTTCACTCCTGCGTCACTACAGTTGGACCAGACAGGATGCATAAGATGTAAGTCATTTTTCCTGTATCAGGAAATCATTATGTTTAAGTAATATTATATAAGTCATCATTTATGTAATTGTAGTATGTGTAAATTCTATTTCTGCATATACAGTTCTCTAGGAATCACCATCATTAATGAACCTTTTCTGTTTTATATCACAAATTGCATAAAAAATTGAAAATACTGTTTTAATTTTCTGTTCTTATATTTGCAGTTGCCCTTGATTGACACCTTGATTTTTTTCACCTTCCTCTGCATCACGAGGAACCTGGTGGTCAACAGGGTACACTGTGTGCATCTCCTCTAAAGGGAGCCTGTTGTTCCTGAGTAGGGTCATGCCATCAATTTTACAAAAGAAACACGTTTAAATGACTCAGAAACACTGAAGCTGTGAAATTATGTGCACGATATTTTCAAATATTCTGGACAAGACAGTAAAGAGAGAAATTTCTTTCTTTTTGAAAGAAATCAGGGTTCTCACTTTTTGTGTTCAGATACTAAATATTCTCTAGATTTTAAATCTTAATGTCTTATATTGCAGTTGCCTGATTGACATCTTGATTTTGTCACCTCCTCAGCAAACGGAGAACCTGTTGTCCACAGGGTACACTGTGTGCTGCTCCTCTAATGAGAGCCTGTTGTTCCTGAGTAGGTTCATGCCATCAATTTATCAAATGATACACGTCTAAATGACTCAGAAACACTGAAGCTGTGAATATATGTGCACGAACATTTCAAATATTCTGGACAAGACAGTAAAGAGAGAAATTACTTTCTCTATGAAAGAAATCAGGGTTCTCACTTTTTGTGTTCAGATACTAAATATTCTCTAGATTTTAAATCTTAACTCAGAGGCACTCAGGCTATGGATAGTACAGCTTGTGCTGTATCAAGAATGACCATGTTTAATCCTCCTCTAAAGATTTTGCAACAAGTTGCTCTAAAGTGCAATAGAAAATTGTTGGGCCATCTCCATTTTAGTAGATTCAAGTGGAAAAATGACGCTTTAATGTGTTTTATCTTTATTTTACAGTAGGACCATGGTACAAAACTGTTATGTGAAGTTCATTCCAGATGTGAATTTATTTATATTTTAAGATTTAAATGCAGAATGTTTAAACTAAGACTAATGTAAATTCAATCTATTTATACTAGCAATTGTCCAAGTGTTACTGTAATAATTTCAGGGGGGGGGGGGGTGAAGTATTGTCACGTGTATTGGGTTTAATCTGTTTTGATAAAAAATAATCTGATGTGTATCTGGCATTGGTTAATTTCTAATTAACACTAGCCTTATTTTTTACCCAAATTTACATTCGTAAAATTTATTCAAACATAAGCCAACCCTAACACCTTATTTAAATCGGATTTGTTATTAAGAACAAGGGAAATGTCACGTTTTTGTAATATAGTTTGTAAATGTGCAAAAAAGAACCGCCAGTCTTAATTATATCGCTGCAAATATATTATCAGGCGAATACATTCTTAAAGCTATTTTTGTTGCCGACACATTTTCCTAAACTCCAACTGCTAATTAAAGGACGCTGACTGACCGACGTGATGCGACGCTTACGTAAACATTTCCTCCAATCACTGCTCAGCGTTCACGAAGGCGATTCCTATTGGCTGAGAACAAGGAAGTAGGGTGGGATTTGTGTAACCCAGAAAAGTATTTTGTGTCGAAATGGTCGGATTTCGCGCGGCCTGGTGGATAATTTGTTATTGAGGAGAAAACGTCAGTTATTGCAAAGTAGTGAAGATTATGACACCATCGCAAAGCCAGCACAAAGTCGCCATCATATGAAACGGTCTGAATATTTGCAGAAATTGTCTAATGAATTACATTTGCAGTCTATGAGGCTAACAAGCTAGCGTTAAGGCTACATTATAAACACGGCGTTAAATAGCCGTGCTACTGCTAGCTACATTAATATGCCCAACGTAATATAAAATATAACCTTACTAACACGTTTCGCAGTATCGTTATTTTTGAGTCATTACTTTTAATATAAACGAATGTTTTGTCAGAAGTAGCTTGTTGTGTAGCGTGTAATTATTAACCTTAAATCAGCCTTTCCTTTTTTTAAGGGCCTCCCACGTGTTATCCCATATTTTGAGGGGGCGGTGGCGGTGGGGGAGATAGTGTTCCCCCAAGCTGTGGATGTCGTCCCTAATAATGCTTAGAGTTGTCCTCTATTGTCATTTTGTGTCTGTAGCTTGCCCACACCACACTACAACAACGTTACCTGATGCTGTTTTGACAGTATTCGTCTCTATCGAATATCAGCTCTTTCTTAGAAATCCACTGACCACCAGGAGAGGAAGCACAGGACAGGATCCAGAAGGGCTTGTTTGTGGCCATGGCCTACTCCAACTACAGCTGCCTGAGCAGGGCTCAGCTCACATTTGAGTATCTGCACACAAATTCGTAAGTACTGGTTTTCTCGTGTTAGGTGCTTATGCACTGGGAGCTGCATGTTATTTTTGGCTCATATGTAAAGGCACCTACTAGACATGAACTACAGAAAGATTTAAATGTTTAAGGATACTTCACAACCCTAAGTGTAAATATTGGCATGACAAATGTCTTCGAAACAGCCTTCTGGGTGGATTCAAAAGAGGGTTTTCCTCCTTAACCTGTTTATGTAATGACATAGGATAATATTTTTGATGCCTTTTGATATAAATCATTTGAACATTGAACTGACAGTGTAGCAAAATTAGTTTGTGTGTGTGTGTTTTAATTAACAAAAATCATAACTTTTTTTTTTTTTTGTTTTAATTAAACAAAAATCATTACTTTTTTTTTTTTTAGCACAACCCATGAATTTTTATTTGGAGCCTTGGCAGAGCTTGTTGACAATTCAAGGTAACCCTTTTTAATTTTTTTGTTACAGGGGCTATTTCTGAAATCTCGGTAACTTGACTTTTTTTCTTGGAGTAAGGATGCTGTCTCACAGATGTCCTTTTTCTGTTCACAGAGATGCCAATGCAACACGAATAGACATCTACACAGGTATGTCTGGAAAAGATGTAGAGTAAAGATGACCACTCATTCTTTGCCTAATGCCTTTTACACTTTTTTTCATCTGCTGTCAGAAAAAAGACCTGAGTTACGGGGCGGTTACATGCTTTGTTTTCTGGACGATGGCATTGGAATGGACCCCAGTAAGTTCACCTCGCCCTAGAATTCATTTTTTCGTTTCATTTAATCTTCTGTTTTTGCGTCTGAACAAAGTGCTGAACACCTTTTTTTGGTAGATGATGCCACGCATGTTATTCAGTTTGGCAAATCAAGCAAACGCTCACCAGAGTCCACTCAGATTGGCCAGTACGGAAACGGACTCAAATCGTAAGACCATCATCCATTTTCTGAGTCAAGTGTATGGATTCTGTAGAGCACTAATTTTACTCTGATTTCACAGTGGCTCTATGCGAATTGGGAAAGACTTCATCTTGTTCACTAAAAAGGACAACAAGCTGACCTGCCTTTTCCTGTCCAGGACTTTTCATGAGGAGGAGGGACTCGATGAGGTCAGATTTTACATTATTGGGTTATGATGCTGATGTAGGATGGATAAAGCTTTGGAAATAGTACTTCTGTTAATAATGGAGGAAGAATTCCTCCCATAGTCTGGGCTTGTTAAAGCTGTGTGTTTATGCTGACTACTTTGTTATAATTAACAAGAAGCTGTGAAAAACTAATGTATATTTGCTGAATGGATTGAAAGTGTGTAGTCGGTGAAAGCAGAATGGTTCCTGTCATGAGCAAACTGATTATAATATTATTTTTTAAACTCAGGTGGCCAATAATCACAACAAGCATAGAAAAATTTGCTTTTATTATTGTCTCCCTAAAGGTGATTGTCCCACTTCCCTCGTGGGACTTGAATACCAAGGAGCCGATAACTTCAGACCCAGAGAAGTACGCTGTAGAGACGGAGCTGATCTTCAAATATTCACCTTTCAGCGACGGCAATCAGTTGATGGAGCAGTTCAATAAAATAGAAAGTAGCAGTGGTAAGCACGAGTGTCCATGGAAAGATACCTGAAAATATAAATATCATACCCAATTTATTTATTGTATCATTATGGGAAATGATGCAGAATAATACACTGATCACATTAAGCATTTGATTTCACTTGAAAAACACCAAGTGGTAAATTAATTTTAACCAGATTAGTTGAATTAACACAATCACCTGACTGAAAAGCTTTGCAGTAATGGCAGGGATGGAATTAATTGTGATTTCATACAACTTAATCGCACAGTTCCTATACAATATATGTCAAAAAAGGGTCTTTGTAAGACATTTTATTTAGGATTCTCATTTTGAGTGTTTTGTTACAAGGTACCCTTGTGATCATCTATAACCTAAAGCTGATGGACACCAGAGAACCAGAGCTGGATTTTGAGACGGATCACCAGGACATACTCATGGCTGGGACACCGGCTGAAGGAGTGTGAGTCATATTGTCACTAAACTTCATTTGGACTTGATCCTATGTGTGTGATATGGAGCCGTATTTGCCGCTCACGCAGCAAGCCAGAGCGGAGGTCATTCAGAGCCTATGCTGCTGTTCTGTACATCGATCCACGCATGAGAATCTTTATCCAGGGTCATAAAGTCCGGACCAAGAGGCTTTCCTGCTGCCTCTACAAACCGAGGTAACGTAGAACATTAAGCTGCGCGCTGTGTCTGTACTTGTTAATTCAGGAAGTAATTTGTGTGGTTTTTGCTAATAGGGTTTACAAATACTCATCCACTCGTTTTAAAACACGTGCTGAGCAAGAGGTGAAGAAAGCAGATCATCTTGCAAAGATTGGTAAGTTGATTCTTGCACATTTTTCAAATGCAATTTAATGTTTCTGCACTGGTTCATTACTTTGTATATTTTTGTTTAACAGCTGAAGAGAAAGCAAGAGAGGCAGAGAGTAAGCAATTAGAATTTGAAGCCAGAGTGGGAGACAGCGTGTCAAAAGACTCACGCGTAAGTTCTGCACTTAGATCAGCATTTGTGTGTTTTTGTCAACCTCAGTCTTTGTTTTCAGTGTTTCAAAAGTGCATTTGCTGCTGTGTCCCTCTGTTGTCAACCCTGCCACATACTGTAGGCCCTCCTGAGAAAGGTTCAAGATTCAGCCATGATGCTTAAACGGGATGCTGAAATGAAGAAAAGAATTCTGGAGGCCAAACAGAAGTATGAAGAAATTGGATTTGATGCTAAAAATACTCAACTGTGTGAGTTCAGAATGCATAACCTTTCTATATTTTCTGGTGTTTTATCTTCTCAGAGCTTTAAAAGAGCCAAAGGAGCTGAATTTTATATTTGGGGTGAACATTGAACAGAGGGACCTGGACGGGATGTTTGTGTACAACTGCTCACGTCTCATCAAGATGTATGAGAAAACCGGTCCCCAGTTAGAGGGAGGCACGTAAGTGGAGCGCACACCGTGTGCAGCCCAGAGTCCCATTTTGGTTACTGGAAAAACGTCTTACTCTCCCCCCATCTGTCAATGTCAGGGCCTGCGGCGGAGTGGTTGGAGTGGTGGACGTCCCCTATTTAGTTTTAGAGCCGACTCACAACAAACAGGACTTTGCTGATGCCAAGGAGTATCGACATTTACTGAAGTCTATGGGGGAGCACCTGGCCCAGTACTGGAAAGATGCAAACATAGGTGACTGTTTTCCCACTCGTTTTATTGGTGGGGGGATTCCAAGGTTTTTGGTAGTAAGATGATGATGGAAGAATCTCCTGAATATAAACCCACTTGTGTGCCAACAGCTCAGAAAGGCATAGTGAAGTTCTGGGATGAGTTTGGATATCTCTCTGCCAGCTGGTCTTCTGCCCCATCATCTGACATGAGATACAAGAGGCGTCGTGCCATGGAGATTCCAATTACCATTCAATGTGGTAAGCTACGCAGCTCTCCTACATTCAAAAATGGACAACAAGCGTTTAAAATAACCCCGCACTCATATTCTGGACTCTCAATTTTCAGATAAGTGTTTAAAGTGGAGAACATTGCCATTCCAGATGGATGCAGTGGATAAGCGCTATCCAGACAGTTGGGTGTGTCTCATGAACCCTGACGGCACGCAGGACAGGTACGCCGAGAATGTTGCAATTGTCATGTGTGTTAATTAAACTTGCAGAGCTTGTCTGTGCTGTGTTTCACCGTGGGACATATGTGAACTGCTGTGTTTTCAGGTGTGAGGCCCCTGAGCAGAAACAGAATATTCCATGTGGTGTTCTTAAGAAAGAAAAGGTGTCATCTGAAGACAAACGGAAAGAACTGGCGGAGAAAATCAAACAGCAGCAAGAGAAATTAGAGGCTTTGCAGGTAGCTAGCCCTTTCCCAATTATATGTACCTGATTTTCTCCCAATACATTTGTTTATGGATGATAAATTATGCTCCCCTATATCAGAAAACCAGCACCATCAAATCAGCAGCAGATGTAAAGAAACTACCACTGGAGGTCAGCATGAAACCGACAGAGAGCTCTGCTCAGGTGCTGTTCCTGTCATTTATTCATTACCGCCTTTTTTTGTTGTTGACACCTGTCTGGTTTATTCATAATAACCTAGCAACTAATTATACACTTGACAAATTTCTTCTCCTGCTATCGTTCTTTTAGCCGTCCAGGTCTTCTGTAAGGTCAGCAGCGCGGCCCCGCTCCCCACCACTTGCTGCTCTACTCAAAAACGCCCCAAGTACCCCGCAAGCTCGAACTGCTTCCCAGCGCTCCGCTCGTCCGCCCGCCCCGCCACCGTCACCAAGGGTCGAACCACCAAGGTCCAGGGCCGCAGCCAAGTCTCCCGTGCCTGCACCGATAGCCAAAGCTACCACTAAGACCCCCGCGGCCAGCCGCAGCCCAAGGGTGGGTGGAAACGGTTTAGAATTCAGGACCGAAGAGACAGTAGGAGGTTTTACATGGTGTGACATGATATCTGCCCTCTCTCCTTTAGACAACTGCCAAAGTATCAGCCAAAGCTGTAGGTACTGGGCAGCGCAAGAGAGCTGTAGAGCAGGATGACAGTGAAGAAGAAGAAGAAGAAGAAGAGGAGGAGGAGGAGGAGGTGGAAGAAGAAGAAGAGGAGGTCGAGGAAGATGACAGCGAAGTGGAAAAAACACAGTCTAAGAAATCTAAAATGGCTGCAGCCGTTGGTAACCGCGGAAAAGTGGTGGAGAAGGCCAATCTCCCCAAGCGTAGCAAGTTGGAAGAGGTAAGCGTTGGCACCTGTGTAATCACGTGCATGATGAGCAATGTGTGAAATGCTAAACAGGAAACTCCTGAACTGCAGTGAAGCTTGTTACTGAATGCTTTGCACTACTTCATTTGCTTGGAATTGCTCTCCTAAAGTGGAATCAAGCCTTTGCACATGAAAACTAGCGTTTGAGACCACATCTATGCCTGAAAAGTGAGCGCAGGCAAAAGTGCCTGTACCTGGTGTGTCACACACTAAAATGGCCTCCGCTGCTTGTTCACATATATTGATAACAAACTAACATGCAAACTTACCTTTGCAAACAAATAACCTAATTGATGTAATTGCTGAAACAAAGACACCCTGAAAAAAGTGTACAAACCGTAAAATTGATGGCTTGTTATAAAACAATCTCTTGTCATAAACTGAGTTCCAAACAATTGGCAAGATGACGCATCAGACACTGTAGGTCTCATATAGTCAATTAGATAATGGCAGAATCGCAGCATGGTTAGGTAGAACACGGCCCCTAAAGTTCACATGATGTTGACTTTGCAGGTTTACAAACGCTCTCAGCCTGAAAAGAAAGGAGTTTCTACTCCTGCCTGGCAGATAACGGCTACACGGGCACCTGTTGCTAAACCCGGTTCCATGCAAAAGCATGGGGCTAAATTAAAGGTAGCCTGACCTGGTCGCTCTCTCTGCATTTCTCTAACCTCACGTTGTCCAGGTGTAGTCTAGATCACGACTCTCTCTACTAATGTTGCACTAGCGCCTTCTAATGTCTTATCACTCTGTACCGCTGCTAGCATGTCATAGTGGCCATGTCCTGAGGTTGCACGGGCTTTAACTCTAAGATCTTACCAGGGAAGCGAGCGCTTCTGGAGTTTGACTAACACTGTCTTTCTCACTACGATGATGACATGTATGATTAGATTATTGGTTTTGCTTACTCTCAACAGCAGGAACCAGACAACGATGCCAGGAACGCTCAGAAAGGTGAGACAATTGCCCTTCACTATACATCCCACGCACAGAACTTTAAAAGGGAAGCTACAAACATGGTCCGGTTGTTTTTACAGATAAAGGCCTATTGGTGGAAGTCCGTGTCAACAAGGAGTGGTACACGGGCAAGGTCATCGCTGTGGAGACCAATAAACAGAGCGTTCGCTGGAAAGTGAAGTTTGATTACGTACCTAGATCCACACCCAAGGACCGATGGTATGGTACTGGTTCTGTCCGTGCATTTACATGTTGACCCAACACGTGAAACAACAATTTGTACATGTGCCTGCAAAGGGTGTTTAAGGGTAGCGATGAAGTGCGGCTGATGCGGCCGGCATCCCCGAGCTCTCAGACCCCTGACACACAGCAGGAGACCGAAAAGGGACCGGCACCTATGGAGCCAGATACTACTCAGCCGGGAACCAGTCGAGAGGTGACAGACAGTCTGGTCAACATGCTAAGGTGTGAGGATTGCTATAGTGGCCAGACCAAATATGTGGATCACACCCGTGTTCTGACGGTGCTGTTAACGTTGGCAGGACGATGCTGCGTTACTTTTTCCCCCCTGCTTTTCGGATTTCAAAGGATGACGTTAACAGCATGGCAGCTGAGGAACTGGTCACCTTCCCTTTGGTAGGACAACCAATGGGTGGATCACGAGGCTGAACTAGAAGTGTGAAAGTGAATCAGGGCCATCCACGTCAAACCTGTTTTCTTCCTCTTTTAGAAAGAGTACTTCCAGCAGTATGAATGCGGCCTCCAGTCGCTGTGCAACTCCTACCAGAGCCGAGCTGATGCCAGGGCCAAAGCTGTGGAGGAGAAGAGCAACGGCCTGGAGCTCAAGCTGAAAGAAGCCGACGAGAAGCTGCAGAACCTACGCACAAACATTGTAGCACTTCTACAGAAAGTACAAGAGGTGACCGCTGATCGCGTGAAAAACACCACCACTCCCACTTTTGCAGTTGATATAATTACTTTCTTGCTCTTTCAGGACATTGATATAAACACAGATGACGAACTGGACGCCTACATAGAAGACCTCCTCACCAAGGGTGATTAAAGCAAAACGGGGAGTGGGGAGGAGACAGGACTTGCAGTTTCTTTTTTTTTCTTTTTCTTTTTACTGATCACTACATACCATAGCCTCCCAAAGACTCACATGTAAGGAGTAGGCTGTAAATATTTAAGAATATATTCCTGATTAATCCCTCCACTTAACAAATGCTAAATTTGATCATGTTTAATCTGCATTTAAAACCACCTTGCTTTTACAACTAAAAGTAGGTTTAATGCAGTTTGTTGTTTTTACCTGTTTTGATGCTGTGACAGACTGCAGACTACATGTGTTTTTGATCACCTTTAGGATTTAAAAACTCCTTTCAGACTGTATTATATATTTTTATTTTTCTATATCACAAACACTGAAGTGTTGCCCATTTTCCTACATCCTAAACTCCCAGAAAACCATTGAGTGTTTTTGTTACATTGACAAACAAGAATCCAAGTTTTATCGGCATAGAAGCTGTCCTATATCCCTCTATACTCTATGCTAGTATTGTTGAGATTATTTTTGGAGAAAAAAAAGTTTCATTTAAAAGCAAAGGCTACATGTTCATAATTATTCAGTGCCTGTGTATTCCTTTTTGAAAAGATTTTTAAAATGTAGAAAAGTTTTATTACAAGATGCATGTTTTCCTTTTGTTCTGATTGGAACAAAAATGTATTTTTGACAAGTCTACTGGGAAAAAAAAAATAAATCTCTTCAGTCTGAGCTCCTGTGTGAACGTTGACAACATTCTTTTGACTTCTTTCTTTGATTTAGGAGTTGTGAGGAGCTTCAAGCTACTGTTTAGATGGTATAATTTATGTTTCGATGAAAAAATGCTTACAAATAACTAATCAGATTAAAAATGCACAGGAATTCTGAAAAAGACTTTTTTTTCAGTTGCTTTCAGTTATTATTTTATACACATTTGACTCTACGGATGAGACTAAGTCAAGAGCAACGCTTTTCCATTTTCCACCTAACCCTAACCCTAAATATAGGCGTTATCTTTGCATTCTAAAAAAGTGTTTTAGGTCTTTTACCTGATTTTAAACACACGTACACACCTTTGATCTCCTCCTATAGAGTAGGCATGAAATCACGTTCAGACCCCCAGTCTCGCGAGAGTTGGTCAGCTGACAGTCAGTTACGTTCTTAGTTTTTAGCATTTGCTGCAACAATTAGCAGCCTCAAAACCAAGTAAGTGTCATCTACAGTCTGATATGTTACGTTATATTTTCTGTTGTATGTATAAAGTCGAAAACTAGCCTCAGATTGAGAAAGCAAACTAAAATTACTGGCCTATTATGGTAGCCGTTAGCTAACTTGCTAACACTTGTGTGTTGTCGTATGTTTATTTTTTCGGGTTTTTGTAATATTTCAGTGATTATTTTCACGATCTGGTGCAAAAACACTAGGAAGTTGCAAAGTTGTCTGCGATGAAAATGATAAAATAATTTTATTTTAAAAATTATAATATTTAAGAAAAACATGAAGTTAGTCAAATGTTTTACTGTTATTTTCGTGACATTGCCCAGATTTATTTAGTTTTATTGTATGTGCTATATGATATTTTCCAGCGATTTAGAATATTAGAAATAAATATTTTAACGAAAATTTCAATTAAAAAAAAAAAGTGAAAAAGATAAAGCAAATCATTGTATTTTCTTATCAAATTTGAATGTTTCTCTTCTAGGGAAAAGGAAGGTGCCTGTCTGTTCTGTGATCCATGCCGGTGTGTGCAGCCCTGCTGAGCCGTCCTCTGTCTGGAGGCTGCTCAAGGGCGTGGCGGCGTTGCCCTCGACCTCCGCTCAGCATCAGAGCAGCTCATGTACCTGAACCCGGTCCAAGAGCCGATGAAGAGCGATGCTGGGAGGCAGAAGGCCAACCGTCGTTCTCTGGAGCCAGGATAGGAGCTTTCTTTCAGGATAGGCCGGCCTTGAAGAATCCTTTTCTGGAGGATGCTTTGCTCAGAGGATACCTGAGTAGACATCTGCCCGAGCAGGTGAGGAGGAAAAGTAAAAATGCTTGGAAATTGTGTTTGAAATATTTAGATCTTCGGTTGCCCACGAGGGTTCTGTACTGAAAGTGTGTTCACCTGTGCACAGGAAGCACTGTCAGACTTGTGCGCGTTTGGAGAGCGAGTGGCCAACGAGGTGGACGAGTGGGGCAGGGAGTGTGAGCTTCATCCTCCCCGGCTGGTGCACTTTGACTCCTGGGGATGCAGAGTGGACCACATCGTGACGTCTCCAGCCTGGAAGCGCATGAAGGACCTGTCAGCCCAGGAAGGTCTGGTAGCCATTGGTTACGAGAGAGCCTTTGGAGAGTGGAGGTTAGGAGAGTGTGACATTTCCTTTTTCACTTAGGGTCATTTTCTTCTGTTTTCCACCATTTGTGAGGAAGTTTCATATGTGAAACTGTGTGTGTGTGTGTGTGTGTGTGTGTGTGTGTTGCAGTCGTGTGTACCAAATGAGCAAGTTGTTCCTCTTCTCTCCCTCCTCTGGACTGTACACTTGTCCACTGGCCATGACAGACGGAGCTGCTAAAGTCATCCAGGTGTGTTCTTCCCTAATGGAACTTTCACACCAGCCACTGTTTTGTTTTGTTTTGCTCATTAACGGTAGTTTTCCGTCTGTCGGCCTTATCATGCGCCAGTTATATAATGAAAAATAGCAGTAAAACAAGATGATGAGTGTAAATAGAAATGTGTGTTTTGACCAGCTGCGTCAACATTTTTGCTTCCTCTCATGAAACTCCCTCCAGCTCATTAAAATGGGTGAATTTCTGCTTGTGTGTGTCAAGTCAACAGGTGTTTCATCAGCGGTTGCTGAAGCCTACAGCCGCCTGACCACCCGTCAGCCTGCGCAGTTCTGGACCTCTGGGCAGTGGATGACAGAACGGCGGGGAGGATCTGATGTGGGTGCGTAGGACCTCTAGTGATCTGACCCTAACGGTCAGCTTTTCTCTGTGTACGGACACTAGGCCACAACAGGCTAGCAGGTTCAGTGAAAACATAAATAAATAACTAAATGCTGCAGATAAAAGCTGTCGTAGACACTACCGTCGCTGCAGAAAGAAACTCTCCTGCATGTCCTCAGCCAGTGGCACAGAGACGGTGGCCCTTCCGCAGACAGACGGGTCGTACAAGCTGCACGGCTTCAAGTGGTTCACGTCTGCTACTGACGCAGACGTGACTCTCACACTAGCCCGGGTGCAGGGCAGAGGAGGAGCCACCACACCGGTACAGCACTTTTCCTAGCTTTCTCTGAAGCCCTGTTATCAGTGATTTAATCAGCGTACGCGCGCTGGTCTCTGTCACACAGGGCAGCAGGGGTTTGTCTTTGTTCTACGCAGAGGTCCGTCGCGACGAAGATGGCCGACTGAAGGGCATCGAGGTTCAGAGGCTGAAGGACAAGCTGGGCACGAGACAGATGCCCACTGCCGAGTTGCTCCTGGACGGCCTGCAGGCACACAGGGTCAGATTTACCCAGAGTAACACTGGATTGGTTGAATGGTTTTGTTTTGTTTTGTTTTGATGTGATGAGATGATTCACGAGGATTTGTGTTGAAATAAATACTTCTGTTTGGATGATTCCAGCTCTCAGAGGAAGGGAGGGGCGTGGCCTCCATCGCTAACATGCTAACGATAACCAGAATCCACAACAGCGTCGCTGCAGCTGCTGCGATGAGAAGGCATGATGGGACTTGAATCGTAGCACGTTGTATTTGATGCCTGTTTCTGGAATATGCAGTCCTCACTGGCTGTGTTGACAGGGTGGTCCAGTTGGCGCGTGACTACGCCACTCGGCGCACTGCCTTCGGGAAGCGTCTAAAAGACCACGCCCTTCACATGCAGACCCTCGCCAGGATGGAGGTAAACGGGCGTGCACGAATCCGCTCTGAACGCCGCTTCTTGTGACACACCGTTTACTGGTACCTCTGACCCGGACAGGTGGAGACTCGTGGGGCGTTCCTCATGGTCATGGATGTGTGTCGCCTGCTGGGGCGGGAGGAAAGCGGCTTAGCTAGCCAGCTGGATACGAACCTGCTGCGTCTCCTGACCCCCCTGGTCAAGCTGTACACTGGCAAGCAGGTGGCTGGGTCTGAACTCTGACCTTCAGCTGGGCTTCATGATCAGTCACAGATGCCCTGATTTGCTCACGGACGCCCGTTTCTGTTCCAGGCGGTGGCTGTGGTTTCAGAGGGTTTGGAATGTTTCGGCGGGCAGGGCTACTGCGAAGACACGGGCTTGCCAGGATTACTTCGCGATGCACAGGTGAGGAGATCCTGGGACCAGTTCGGGAATGTTCAGACTTTCTTGCGTCGTCCTATGGCAGGTGCTGAGCATTTGGGAAGGCACCACCAATATTCTGTCTCTGGATGTGCTTCGCTGTGTGGAACGCAGCTCCGGAATGGTTCTCCACGCCTACTTCACCCATACCAAGGTGCAGAGTTGAAATAAAGCTGCAGAACTGGTTTTGTTACCACTTAGACATTCCAGATCAGTGAGAGTTGAGCTGAAATGTGTTTGGCGTTTGTTGTGTGTGCCTCGTAGTCGCTGCTTGCGGGTGCATCTGGTGTTTCTTCACTGGCCCCTGCGGTAAACGCTGTGGACCGGGCCCTCTCCGAACTAAAGGACTTTAGTGGGCTAGCAGCTACCAAAGCAGCAGGTTACCTGGAGCTGGCAGCCAGAGACCTGGCTTATAGCCTGGCTCGTGCCTACATGGGTTGGTACCATAAATCCACTATGATACATTCAGTTTGTATCCACACTAATAAATGTATATTATGTTATTGTGTCATCATTATCAGTTAAAGCCAAACTATTTGGTGGATCCTCTGAGTTTAATTCTCTAAATGAGACTGTGTTGGGTGAAAACTGTGTGTGTGTTGACAGGTGCTCTTCTGATTGATCACGCATGTTGGAAGGGAGCATCTGCGTCCGACACCTATGCAGCTCTCAGGTACAAACATCGCTCCTTTTAGGTTTGAATGCTCTGCCGCTTCATCAGCTTCTTGGATTCTCACCTTTCTAGGTGGTGCGAACAAGACCTGTGTCCTGTGGCAGCCAAGCAGGCCAGAGGTTGCTACGATCCCAGTGCTCCAGCACTCGATGCTGCACTGGTGTATGAGCAGGTACATGCGTGAACCCGCCATCTGTCCAGCCATTACGGTGCCTAACTTACACTACAAGCAAAGCAATCTTTCCTTTAGAAGAAAAACAATGAAGATGAAAGTATTAACATGGTTGTTAGTGGACTTTTTTAATTTTTACAGTTGATATTTTTGTGTTCCTGTTCGTGTATAAATAAACACCAAAAAAAAAACCTGTCGTATTATTGTCTGTAGTCTAGGGAGCTGTGATAAAAACAGCTACTATTGCAGCGGTTCCTCCATCGAAAGTATGAACAGAAAAACAAGCATAAATGAAAGAAGAGGCCACAGGTCACAACTCTGCGCAACCTTGTTGGACGACGTTTTTTACGTGCTACGTTTGCGAACGGTTGGCGGCCTAAGACTTTGACAGTGGAAAATCCCAAAACACCAGAAAAGTGCATTTTTTTTCCCCTTTAAAAGGAGTACATAAAGTAAATCATGTTTGAATTGAATGTTTTACATGAATTATAGAGTAAATTGGTATTACACCACACATACCATAAGGGAATTGCGTTAAAATGTAGGCGTTACTTCCGGTTTAGGGAAACGGTTAAAACTTCCCAGGATTCCTTAAGGCAGCACGTCTTCGGCGACAAACAATGGGCGGGGCTTCAGTCGAAGACGTGCACGGCGCTCGGCGCTCGCGCATTCAAACCCATCTAAAACAAAAAATCTGGCGGTTAGAGAAAATGTTGTCGTTTTTATCCACGTTTACCGCTTTTAACTAAGACATGGCGGCCGGATCGCTAATCGAGGAGCGCTCAAGCACGGGTAGAATGTAGGCAGCCGCGGGAGAAAGCGAATCATGGCTTTTTCTCTCTTTTTGACGCTTTGGCTGGCGTTTTCCTGCCACCGGCCGGTCGCTTTCGGCTCCGGGACCAGCGGGGATCCGCCTGGAGTCGGATTAGCCGGACGATCCTCCAACAGAAGCGGCGATGAGGTTGGTGCTGCTAAAGACCTCAGAATCTCAGATTGCGCCAGTCCTCCGCCCTGATGGCGGTCGTACCGGCTGCCCGGTGGTCAGCTGGTTTGTCCGGTTGTCACATGACGAGGACGCGTCGCTTTGCTGGGTGAACGGTGGAAGCGAGCGAGTCCCGGGACTCCTGCACACACACCGGTGTTCAGTAATGGTTTTGTAGCTCTGAAACGGACGGGTTGAACCCTTCGCTGCGGTGTAAAGGCTGTTTTGTGCGTCCAGTGTCACCGCGTGATGGCCGTCAGCAGCGACGAGCGCTGCGCCTTCGTCAAGAGAACACCTGACTGCGCCACGAGCAGCGGCTTCATCAACTACCTGCAGGTGGCCTTCTGCCTGCTGCCTCCCAGCCTCACGCCCCTCACCATCACCCTCTGCGTAAGATCTGCGCACACCTCAAACTTTGCAAACTTGGAATTTTCCTTTCGCAAGACTAGAAAGTTCCCCAGTGGGAGCAGGTCGTGGGTAAAGGTCCCCTCCGTGGTTCCTGGACAAGTATGAAAAAGTTCCCCTCTGTTCTGCTCCTCCACAGATGATCTGGCTGCTTTTTTTATTCGTTATTCTGGGACTCACAGCATCTAAGTTGTAAGTGTTGAGCAGGAATGTACCTCTACTTCCACATTTTGGAGTAAATCGTTGATTATTTCCATAAGCATGTAAAACACACACACACACACACAAAGAGACACTCAGATGCACACATGTGCTCTCACACTGGTTTCCACGTGACTAAAGCTTTACATTTCGGTCAAAGGAAGCACTTGTTCTGCTTCTCCCTCTTCTCTCATTCACACGTCCACCCACGCTTCACAGAAGCTTCTGTTTTTCATCCCTCGCTAATCAAAGTGTGGAAATCCTGTAAATGTGTCCTTTTTCTCAACTGTTCCCTTCATCTTTACCACCTTTTCTCCCTCTGCAGTTTTTGTCCCAACCTGTCGGCCATCTGCACGTGCCTGCACCTGTCCCACAACGTGGCTGTATCCTTGATCCGCACCTCCGGCGCAGCGCCACCTCGGAAAAACCAGATTCCTTGACTGGCTCTTTGCGCCAGGGCGTGACGTTTCTGGCTCTCGGTAACGGAGCGCCGGACATCTTCAGTGCCATCGCGGCCTTCTCCAGTCCGCACACCGCCGGGCTGGCTGTTGGGGCCTTATTCGGTAGGCACACACACACACGCACACGCGCGCACACCTGCGAATCCTCATTCTGCTCGTTCCGCCGCGCTCACCCCGCAGGAGCAGGCGTCTTTGTCACCACGGTGGTTGCAGGTTCGGTGGCGCTGGTGAAGCCCTTCACCATGGCGTCGCGCCCGTTTCTGCGTGACGTCTCCTTCTACATGGTGGCCGTGTTTTGGACCTTCCTCATGTTGTTCAGAAAGACCACCACACTGGGCGAAACTCTAGGTATTCCTCACACACACACACACACACACACACACACACGCACACATAGATGCTCCCATACTATCCAGATACCAACATGGTACTGTAGAGTTCTATAAAAATACTATGAGAATAGAAAGTAAAGAATATTGTACAGCAGTTGTGACCCCCCCCCCCTCTCTCTCTCCCTCTTTTCCAGGGTACCTGAGTCTCTATGTGCTGTACGTCATCGTAGTTATCATCAGCTCGTTCATCTACCGACGTCGGAAGCGTTTGATGCACTCCAGCGTCGAGTATGCTTCAGGCCCAGGTTCCAGCCACAAACACACACCGAGAGCCAGCGAAACGAAGGAACAGATATCTGGAAAACAGCCTGTCATCCTCGGCATCTTCTGCTTTTGCAGAGTTCCACTCTTCGGACTCCTCGGACGATGAGGTTCCCTGCTTGTTTGACGGGACCCTCCAGCAGGAATATGGTAGAGCGTCCAAATGCTGGGCCTGCTGTGTTATCTCCCACATGAAGTGCACGTGCGCTTGTGTGTGTTTCAGAATCGGAGTACAGGCCGCTGCTACCTTACACCGAGTCCACCGCTCAGATCCTGCTGACCTCTCTGAACCCAGTGGACACCCGGAAGTGGAGGCGGAAACGGTGGAGCTGGAGGCTCTTCAAAGTGGTGAAGGTGTGTATGCTCACAGAGGGCAGACGCGTCCCAGGAGCTGGACCTCAACCGCTGTTGCTGGCAGACGCCCGTGGAGGTCCTGCTGCTGCTCTGCGTCCCTGTCGTCGACCCGGATAAAGAGGACAAGAACTGGAGACGCCCCCTGAACTGCCTGCAGCTGATCACGGCCCCGCTGGTGTGTGTGTTCGCCTTCCAGTCTGGAGAGTGTAAGTGCATCACCCACAATAGTCTACAAAGAGACTGTTCCCTGAAAGGAATCTGTTCCCTGCCGTTGCTCTAGATGGAGACTACATGATCCAGGGCCAGGTTCCCCTCTGGCTGCTCACCCTCCTCCTGGGACTCTTCCTCTCCGCCATCGTCTTCTGCTCCACCACCAATGACCGTCCCCCGAAATATCAGCCCGTAAGAACGCCAACCTGCCGTCATGTGATCCTCTGTCACGGCAGCAGTGATGCAACCTGCCGTCTGGTGTGTGTGTGTGTGTGTGTGTGTGCTGTGTGTCGCTCCCCTGTTGCAGGTGTTTGCAGTGTTGGGCTTCATGGTGAGCGCCGTGCTGATCAGCGCCGCGGCCTCCGAGGTGGTCAGCCTCCTGCACATGCTGGGCGTGGTCCTCAGCCTCAGCAACACCGTGCTGGGGCTGACGCTCCTGGCCTGGGGCAACAGCATCGGAGGTAGATCGCTTGGGGAAAACTCCCAGTACCAGCGCGTGTTCTCGCACTAAAACCTTTTTATTCTGCTCAGACTGCTTCTCTGACATCACCATTGCCCGCCAGGGCTACCCGCGGATGGCCATATCTGCCTGCTTCGGGGGCATCGTGTTCAGTATCCTTGTTTCTACGAGACCTAGAGCAGGTCGTCCTAGTCTGGCCGCCACCTTGACTCCAGCTCCTGCAGACATGCTGTTCGGTGTGGGTTTGGGGTGTCTGGTGCAGATGGTTAAGACACAAGCGGACGTACAGGTGAGCCACGGGGCGGGGCAGCCGTGTGTTCCGTGCTGGGGGGCCAGCAGGATTATCCTTCTTTTGCGCTCCTCAGTTCGAGGCAGAGGGCTTGCTGACGTGGATCCTCACAGGAGCTCTGGGCCTGTCTTTGGTGCTGTCCTTCATCACCGTCCCACTGAGCCGCTTCCACCTGGGTCGGGGCTACGGCATCTTCCTCCTCATCTTCTACGCCGCCTTTCTTCTCGTCGCACTTCTCACAGAGTTCGGGAAGATCCACGTCTGACTCTGAAGGCAGATGTCATCCAGTCAAATCCCACCAGGACACAACGGTACGGTGAGCCCCGCGGTGCCGTTCTAGGCTATGAACTACAACTGCATTATTTATGTGAACTGTGACAGAAAGCGTGAAAACAACAAATAGGAACCTCCGTTTGCAGCGAGAACTGAAACTAACGGAGACCACGTGCGTTTTAATGAAACACTTATGTGCTGACTGGAGCTGTTAAACACTTTAAATCTCTGGGAACTTGAGCTTTATAAAAATGTATTTCCTTAAAATCTCTGAGAACAAGCTAAGATACACTGCCAATCAAACATTTTTTAAAACTTGTGCCCTGCTGCTTTGGGAGCATTAAAAGATTTTTTTCTGCCTTTTTTATATATTGGAGTTATGGTATTTTTAAATTATTAGCCAATCTTAGCACTACAGTGAAGGAGAAATACAGGAACAGTTTTAGGGGTTTAATAAAATCCCATTTTAGCTAACTCGTACAGATTTTACAGAATAGGAAATTATATAAAATTATATCCTGTTAGATACGCGATACACTGAATCGGTGTTAAACGGGAGCGTTACTTTCAGTCTCGAGAACTGGCTGCGTGTTAATACTGGTCATTGTGTGCCAGTGAACTAAGGCAGGTTTAGGTTCTAGAATACATGACGGAGGTCACGGAAGGCCTACAGCAGTACACAGCAGTAAAAGAAGCTCCCTGGTTGTATTTACTGCAGCCTTTAAAAAGTCCAGAAGAGAGCACCGTGTTCCCGACCCCCTGGTGGGACGCGGTTGTGTACCGCCACGTCCAGGGTGGGCTCACCTCTAACCGGGCTCACCCTGTATGAGTCCAGCCCGCTGGAACGCTGTTAGTTGATGCTGTGAGGGCCCGTCTGTGAGTCCAGTTGGGGATCCAGGTAGGAAGACGGGCCAGAAACAGGCTCCTCTGGGCGTGGCTGCAGGCTGTGGTCGTGCTGGGGAAAGCTCTCTCTGGAATACTCGGTGTACCACTCCTGGGCAACCAAGGTGTGGAACAGAATCAGACCGCATGATCCACTACAGCATCACACACAGACTCTGTGTTTTTTTTACCTGTATCTCTTCCTCGTACATTTTCATACTCAGGTCAGTCTTTTTTCTTGACCTTCGACCTTGGTACACCAGAGACAGGTGCTGCACACAAACACCAAGGTGAGAAGCAGCTCAGCGGAGGTTTGATAGGAGAGAACGGAGACACAAGAATGACTGCTGTCTCACCCCGCCCCTGTCCATGGCTTGGAGGACGCCTTGCAGAGAGCTTATGGAGGACGGTCCTGGACAAGTGTGTTTGTAGAACTCCAGAGAGGCCAGAGCTTCATCCCGGCTCACCTCTACTTCAAACACGATGCCATTCTCATCTAGGAATGTACAAGAGTGGGAGGAAAACCACAGCTTAGCGCCCCCCTCGACCATACATCACGTGACTGAGAGGTGACCCACGTCCTGCGCAAGCATGGACACACACTCTGAACCCAGTACGGTAGTTCATTATTGTACACCGTTTCTTCTTTCCCGTCTCTCTGATTCATGTCCAAGTTCCTATCTTAGCTTAAACTAAATATACATTTTAAGATTTTATAAAAATCCATCCCACCTTCTGGGTTCTCCAGCGGCTCCCGGTTCTTCCGACTGTAGTTCATGCGGAACACGAAGGCATCCAGAATGAACGCCACAATAATGGTCATCACCACCTGGAGAGTTGAACGGTCACAATATCAGTGAGGCGCACGGTCGCCTTCACAAGCGTCAAATAATTCCACGAAATCCACAAAAACGACAGCGAGACTGCACAGCCCTCACCATGGTAACTATGTAGAAAGTCATGAAATAGAGCCGGCTCCAGTGACTGGTCATAGAAGTGATTCCTTCCTGTCAGGAAGCACACACAGCAGCAGGTCAACAGCGCCCCCTACCGGCCAGCCTGAGCTCCAGCGAAGAGCCAAGCCGGCTGGTCTTACCATGGTGATGTACCAGTTGTTGACCACAGTCAGCTCAAACAGAGTCACTGCAGAGAACAAGACATGCTTGAGAAAGCTACTCCCCGAGAAAGGAAAAATGAGCTTGTGGACTGACGAAAAAAGGAAATACTGAAACTGATCCTCACCAAAGCTGCTAAGAATGTGGTTGAAGTTGTTGAGATAATAATACCCTTCTTCCAACACAGTTTTGTTCCCGACAGTTTTGTTGACTTGTTTGTAGGACTCTGCCACTGTGCTGGTGCTGAGAGAGGACAAACGTCAACTAGGTCAGCAAGCCGGCGCATAAAGGTGTGCATCAGTGGGCCTAACAACTGCAAATAAATGACTCACTTGCAGCAGTTGGGGAAAACAACATCAGCAAAGAACTCCATCCCCACGATGGCAAAGGAGTAGTAGAAGATGATCAGGGTCAAACCGAGGCTTGCCATCCTGGGGAAGAGCTCAAACATCGTGTCCAGCACGTTACGATACCTCTGCTTAATCTTAAACAATCTGCAAAAGAAAGGAGCATTTTACGGACCTGGAAAACATGGGTGGTTTCCACAATCATGTCAACGACAAAAAGAATTTACCGGAGCAGCTGAAGCGGTCGGAGGACCACAATAAAGTAAAAGGGCTCCATATTGAAGGCGAGAGCGATCAGCCCCAGGAAGGCAAAGACTGTCACAGCGAAGTCAAACCTGGACAAACGATAAGGCGCGTGCACGGGTGGAGAATGCTTAACAGTCAATCACTTGACACAGCGTCCAAGTTATGACTCACAGATTCCAACCAGAGCTGAAATAAGCCATTGGCCCCAGACCCGAAATCTTCAACAACACCTCTACACCATAAACTGGAAGAAGAGGACAGGAAGCTTCTGCTGAGTTCAGGCACTACGCTGCTGAGATCGCCACCAGAGAGAGAGAGAGAGAGAGAGAGAGAGAGAGAGAGAGAGAGAGAGACATGCGGAGCGGTACACTCACTTGTCAGAAAGACAATGTAACTCCAGGGAACAATTTTGGACCCAGAAAATCCATCTGCAAGAGGACACAGGAGACAGATGTGTAGCTCAAAATACCTTCAGCATCGGTGTTCAAAGCCTGCACAAGGTCCTACTGTTGAGTGTGTATGTCTCCAGGAGGATCCACACCCCGTTGATGGCCACCACCGCATCTGGAACACACCAAGCAAGACCTTTAGCTCAACACCTCTGAAGACAGCAGCGAGAACGCCCCCCCTCACACTTACACATGGTATACTGGAAGGCCTTGGACTTGACAAGCAGGTGGACACCTAGAAGGAGACGGAGAAGCCATTAATGTGAACCAGACAGACGCGTTTCATTGAGTCAACACGATTAAAGTCGAGCAGAGTCTTCACCCTTGAAGATGAGGAAGGTTGTGTGGGGAAGGTCATCAAACCAGTGCTCTCCGCTGCGTCGTGCCTGAGCCACACAAACAAACATTACACCCGAAAAAGCACAACTTTCAACTGCAAATGACAACTGGAAAGCCACTTACCTTCCACTTGAGACCAGTGACCTGATAAAACTTATAAAAGTCTTGCAAACTGCAGGAACAAAAATATTATTCAACTAAATTTCCTGCAAACACACCACTTCAATTAATATGCCAATCTGTTTGAAGTATCTGTGTGACCTGAGCATCGGCGCTCCTGACGTGTTCAGAGCTTTATACGTGAGGAAGCGGTCTCTGGCTGACATACGCGGCCTGTAAAATCTCATCAGACCGTCAAACTGTTTCAGTGACACACCCATCGGCCTCTGAAAGACAGCAGTGGTAGGATCAAACAGCTGGGGCTCAAAAAAAGAACGTCTTCCATGAGGTGAACAGAGCAGTGACGTCCCACCTGTCGGCTAACCAAAAGCTGGAAGGCGTGGTCGATGGCAGAGCGTTTGTGAAGCAACAGAGATTTAAACTTCATCTTCTCCACGTCGTTAAAGGTGTCAAAAACTACAGCCAAGAGCTAAAAGAGGAGAGACAAATGACAATAAGACCCTGCTTGATGAGAACATGAATAACCCAAGACAACAAGACAGCTTCTAAAAGTCTAATGGTACCAAGTTCATGATGAAGTAGAGCTCTATGGAGAGGTAAACGATGAAGAACACACAGGACCAGCGGTTCTTGGAGTATGCTGGCATCATCACATCAGGAAAACTGCAAAAAAAGGTGAATATGAGATAAGGAAAAACAATTCAGGGATGCTCTGAGGGTAGAATCACTACTATTACTATTACCAGCAGGACAGATGTGCATAGATATAAACGTTGACACAACTAGACACAGTGTAATCCTTTTTTTAATATTAATATTATTTTGCTAAACTAAATCCTATTATCAGTGAGCTCTGGAAGGAACTGGGTTTAACAGGAACCGAAAGTTGGGGGCTGGGTCAAGCGTTTGTGAACCTACTTAGCTGTGGTCAACAGCACGAACAGACTGACGAGGCTGTTCTCCAGTGTGCTGAAGTACTGCAGGGAGAGAGGGGCCAGTTACTGCTACCGACACGTTACAACACCAGCAGGAAATATAACAGCTAATTCTGCAAGACTCCACATACGGGGTCGGAGCTGTTGCTGGAGAAGAGGCAGAACCCTGCAAGGACAAACACAGAGTGGAACAAAAACAGTGCCACAGTAAAGACAATTTAACACTGATTAAATATGGTGTTTTCTTACCTAAGATAGCAAATATAACCATGAAGAAAAGCAGCAATAGGAGGATGTCAATAAATGGTGGGAGTGACTGGAAGATCTGACGCAGGTTTCTGTTTGGATGAAACGCAGGAAAGGTTAAACGGTGTTTGTAGGGACATTCCTTCCTGGAGTGGGACCCTGAGCACACACTGATGTGGCATCAAATCAACCTTGGTTTGTACCTGCGCACAGCCCCACAGTATCTGCAGTCCACCAGGAAAATAGGTCTCAGAGCTCTGGTCACTCGCATGTGAGACGTCTGCCGGATCAGAACCACGATGGCCTCCACGAACTGCAGCATCAGCACGCACGTCTGTACAAGCAGCACAAAAGAGAAGACTCTGATTGCTGAACCTTTCAGGAGGCTCCTCCGCGGGTAGGTGTTACCTTCACCATGGTCCTCTTGTGTCGGATGAAGGTGTGGAAGCCTAACCATCGCAGCTTCATGCACAGCTCGAACGCCACCATGACCAAAGCCAGCAGCTCCAGAGTGGCGTGGACCTACAGAGGCACCAAACTTCTCTTACAGCTACTCCATGCTCGCGCTCGCGTGCGTGCGTGCGTGTGTGTATCCACTCACGTAGACGTCCAAACGCAGCGAGGGCACGGCGGGAGCTTCGCAAAGCGACAGCATCATGAGGAGCAGACCAGTCAGCAGCTCCATCATGTAGAAGAGGTGGTTGTGGGCGAAAAGGTAAGCTGCCAGTGCCTTTGCGTTCCGAGGATGAGTGAAGAACTTATCATTGTTCTCCCCCTCCTTTTTGTGGACACAAAAACACACAAAGTGTTAGTTGGCACTAACTGAGCTACAGGTACACATGTAAACAAAATATTTGCTATCTAAAAGATTCATTTATCTGAACTTGTTCATGACTTAGACTTTAATTCACTCAGGCCCAACCCAGTGTGTTTATACCTGCAGGTAAATAGCTGCCTCCTGGTAGTTCATCTCCCAGCTTTGCTGTAAAGAAGCATTTTGGGACCTGTAGTTTTGGGGCCCCGGTGTAGAGAGCACTGCATTGTTGGTTATGTCATAGTTGCCGTCTCCATCTGGAAGAAAACAAAGAATAAAATTTTGTTTTAATGTTCCAGTGTCCTTACCACTGAATGCAAACACACACCCCCAACCTGTAAAACAAAGAAGACGGCACAGTGGTGCAGCCCCACCAATGAAGCCAAGCTCTATCTGTGAGGTAAAGTAGGAGATCACTAGTGGACTCTCATCCGAGGTCAGATCCCTGTGGGAACCAGCCGCCTGCCCACACAAGCCCTCCATTAACCACCAGGATCTGTCAGTGTCTGAGCCGCGTTAGCTAAGAACAAGATCGAAGCGTCTTCATGTCATTCATAGAGGGTTAGTCCTTTTCCAGCATCCAGACACGTCCAGAGATACAAAAAAAACAAACTTTCCAGATGCAAATTCCAAGAAACAGACAGAAATCCGAGTTTATCTGGAAGTCCCCTGACATCCAGGTTTACCTACACAAATGCAAATAAATGCAATATAAATTCTGCGCTCCTTTTAAAAATTAGCTTGGTTCCTAAAAAGGTTTCTTACAGTCCACATGTCTCTATTAAGAGATGCGACTTTGACATTTTTAGGGTTTAGACTGTAAGTTTAAACTTTGTAAGTGGTGCGATCAACCCGTGGAAAAAATGCTGTGTTTGCACTGATTTCATCCAGTCTTTTACTCTTCCTTCCTGAACACACACACACACACACACACACACACACACACACACACGGGTGACCAGAGGAATCGTGACTCACCGAAAGAAGACAGACTGCTGTAGTTAAGGAACATTTGGAAAAAAAGTATCAAAATGCCAAACAACAAAAGAACAAGTTAGAGGGAAAACCCGTCTCAACCCAGTGCAGCAGCAGCCCAGCTGGTATTCCGACAGACCAAACACTGTTTCTGTCCTGTGTGATCTCAGCTCTTCATTTCTATCAGAACAATGACATGTTTAGAGCCGCTTGCAGTCAAAACCGTCATGGGGTCCAGCTCACTGAAACACAAACAACCACAGCAGTCAAGGCTGAGTCTGCGTGCACAATCTGCCCTTCAGAAGGGCACCAAACCAAACCAAAACACCAAACCTTCATCCTGGCATGAGATTAGATTCCATCCATTTTCCACAGCTTATTTAGAGTCAAGAAAAAGTTAGACTGTTACAGCAAACTCTTTTTTTTGTGGATATTAGCCATTTCTCATATTTTCTTGCTCCCGGGGGCTTTAAAGAAGTCAGAAAACAACCCTTCCCTGTTCCCCACTCCCAGATATCCTGGCAAAAGCCTTCTTGCTCACCATCGGGGCTGGGAAAGCGATCCTGTTAGCTCAAACACAGTGACGGTTCCATACAGACTGAGACTGGCCCACAAGCTGCCCCCGGGCACCAGAGAGGGGCTGCTGGGGGCCCGTCTGCTGAGGCAGCAGTCTCTCCATCTGCATCATTTTGTTTCCCCAGGTCAGATAGATGCGGCTGCATGGATAACACACATATAATACCATACAATGTTCACACCTGATCTGAGCTCCTGGTAAACAATGTCTGCCGAAGTCACGTGACCTCCATGGGCGGCATGTTAGCCGACTATCAACAACACTCAAAAGTTTCCCACAAAACAAAGTTGGCAACACAAGCATACAGGAGTAGACAAAACTAGCTGCTGAAAAACTCACTAAAATGTGAGCTACATGTCCAACCTACCCTGAAACCCCCAATCGTTGGAAAAAGGTTCTAATTTGCGTAGGTCGTGTTACAGCTGCCGGTGACATCCGGCGTTGTTTAAAAGACAAGCAACTGTAGGACATGTTATTTTACTCCACGAGTAATACATATAAAAAAAGAAAAGCCTGAAGACGAGGGTATAAACTTACTTTCGTCTCTCCGCTCGGTCTCCTCGTTGAGCAGCCCGCTGTTGGCTTCGTCCCAGGTCAGGATCAGCGGTACATCATCGTCAGGCTCCATCGCCACGCATAACCGTCCTCTGACAGCCTTGATTTGCTCAAATTGAATTACAGTCGGCCTGGTAGTTGCTGCTAGCTTAATAAGAGCATGGTTTCCTGTGAAAACTGCAGGACGAACGCATGAATGAACCCCCGGTTTAACGCCCTATGCTACCAATCGCGTTAGCTCACAAACCAGACAGTTAAAACGATAACAAGTTAGCAGTCAAGTTATGTGAACTGTCCTTATTGTGTCGAAGACACAAAGGGTGGCAACTACCACGCTTTAAAAAAAATAATGACATAAAGTATTTTTTTAATCACCAAAAAAGGGTTTGGGGTCGTGTCGTCACAGCGCTGCGCAGTCGGTTCTAATGAGCCAAGCTAACAGACACAGACGCTCCGCGTCTGTCTCAACATCAGGTCTTGGTTCAGCGTGAAATCATTAACAAACGTTCTGGTACCTTTAAACGGATAATTAACTCTAACTTATTTCACAGTCTGCCTTCAAGAGCAATACTCGACCTTAAAACGTCTCTATTATCTCCCCAGTGCTGTGTGAACAGCTCCAGTGTAGATGCATCGCACAAGAATTTACGACGTCGAAGCGATTTACGGCACACGTTGGCATTTTTTTTTCCCCCATAATAAAAGTAAACAACGCCATTTATTCATTTGTAAATAAATTTGATAGGATGAAAACGCTGAAAAAAATTCACATTAGAGGATTTTTTTCAAAACTAATAATAAAACTTGATTTTTTTCGCTTAATTTTGATTGATAAAAAATGTTTGTATTAGAATAAGATGTTTGCTCAGAGGGCTGACTTTGTTATTCCTTTTGGCAGAATGCACTAAAGGCCAACATAATATACAAAAGCCGAGTCTGTTTTGTTACCTCGGCAACATTTCAGCAACGTTAAGATAAAATAGCTCATTAAAACAAGAATTTACGCGTGTAATTCATTTTATTTCCACAGGGTGGGGGTAGAGAACAGCGAATATTATTATTATTATTATTATTATTATTATTATTATTATTATTATTATTATTATTATTATTATTATTATTATTATTATTATTATTATCATTATTATTATCATTATTATTATTTTCGATTAATTTTATAGTGATACATTCAGCGGGGGCCAGGTGTTAAACTATTTCTCAATTAAACGCTTTGGGAAAAAGACATTAAAAACACTTAACCAATATCCAGAATAGAGATAACTAATGAACATATTTGTACATTAACACAATAAATTACAACTTATTTTTTAGTGCAATTGGCATTGTATCTTTGTGTAATAATCAGTCAAATTAGAGTTTTTGAATGCAATGATCAGTAAAGATTAAGCCTTGTCTTCAGAACATCGTTTTTTGCCTAGTTCCTTTTTTTTCCCACTCTCTTTTCTCAATAGTTGTGTCCATGCCACAGAGTAATCGTGGACAAACATCTTGACCTTAAAGAAAAAAAAAAAATAAAGAAACAGTGAATGTCTGTCATGCACCTACTGTATTTAGGTCAGCTCTGTGAGGACTTATACCTTGTCCAGCTGTTTTTCTGTTTCTGCCATATTCACAATTTCTTCTTCTTTCATCTTGTCTCTAATCAGCTCATACAGGTTGAGGCTTACCAGTTTGATTTTAACCAGCATGAGTGTTTTCTTTGCCACGGTTTCCAGGATGTGGTTCCACTTGCTTTCCTGTACACAGGCAGAGAGAACGTCAAGCTTAGAACACCGGACTTAGAACATCTGTTGCTTGATGTTACTGGTACCCATGTCAGTGTTTCCGAGCTGGTCTCCTCCATTTCTCTGTGGAGCTGGGACAGCTGGACGTTCATGTGCAGTGAGGTTAAATGATGCTGGTCTTCCAGGGTTTGCAGAGCTTTTTTCCTCTCATCCACCTCCTTCTGTGACTCTTCCTCTTTCTCGGAGAGCTGCTGCCTGAGGTGCAGGAGGTTCTCCACGTGAGCCATGAACGACTGCGCATCTTCAAACTGGACACACACACACACACACATTCACTCATCCCACCAGTAGTCTGATTAGTATTTGGGGTACAAAAAAATGTTCACTATTTTGGTAAACTGCACCAAAACGAAGCCCCCTTGAGTAAAGTCACCATGTGCACGAGCGAAATGAGGACGTGATTCTCTGACTTGCAGTACCTCCGTGGTTTTGACCACCTCCTCCAAGAAGTCTCCATACAGGGCTGTGTCTGTGGACCTGCTCCTGCAGCTGCTGCTGCTTCTCCACCAGACGATCACGCTGCGCTTTCAGTCTTTCAACCTCTGCCTCTTTTTCAAGGCCCTCCTCCTGCTCCTTCATGGCTTTCAGACTCATTTTGTTAACACGATCATCCTGCAGGGATGGAGGATTTAGTCAGGATGCACAAGGAACATGTGGATTCCTTGAGCCAACTCCTCTACCTCCTCAACCTTCGTCTGCAGCCTCTGGACACGCTGATGCAGGGTCTCCAACACCTGCAGAACAATGAGGTTGTTCTACTGAAAATGTAATAACAGTTACCACAATGATCCCTGTTGCAGGTGGATTCTGTTCGTTGGATGTCTTCATTTATCCACTTCTCCATCTGTACTAGTCCCTGTGTGACGCGCACCAGTTTGCGCTCCTGCGCCTTCGCCTCCAGGTCCTCCATTTGCCGACGTTTCCTCAGTACGTCTGAGACCACAGAGGCCACGTACGACTCCATTTCTGTTATCTCGTCACTCGCTCGCGCAGGCCAGCTCCTGTTCACGCACAAACGTGGCAGAAAGTCATGAACTTCCCGCTGATCGTCGACGTTGGTTCTGAACTCTGGAACTTACGCAGAGCCCTGCTGCTCTCGGACTCCCCCACAATCCATCAAAGTTTGTGTGTGTGAAGATTCTCAAATCCGCACGACTTTAAGCTATACTCTTCCTTCCTCGTAGTGTAATTAAACATTTGTCGTCTCGTTCCCATGGTAACACGCGGACTTGAACGCGCAATCTGACTTTTTATTGATAGGAGCGGACTGCCAGAGCGTTAACTGTTATTTGTCCGGCATTAAATGTAATATAAATACACATACCTGTTTTAATAGTGTTCAATCGCAGTTGCAAACTATTTATTGTGGGTTTTTTCTTCTGTTTGGAGTCAAATATTTATGCAAATATGTTGACGGAGACCCAGGTGTGTGACGCCACCATGTTTGTACAGTAGCCCAGAGTGGACAAACGAACACGAACACGAACCTTACTGTGCGTTCATCTGACAGGTCACCTGTCTGTCTGTCCGTCTGCTACCAAAATAATCCCAAAGGAATGGAAGGACTTTAATGGAATTTTCCGGAGAGGTTGATAATGGGCCAAGAACAGATAAAGGCAACAAAGTTGGGTTGGGAGTAGATTCTTAAACTTTAATCTGGGGGAAATGACCATTTCAGCTTCACTAAATTCACAAGATAATGATACTTATGATGGAAGAGCTTGTTGGCACCTTCCGGATGCTGCTCTGACAGTGCATGTTCTCTGGTGGCGCCGTGCGCCGAGGTGACAGAGGTAGGCCGCATTAATGGAAATATTATGTGCTGGTGTTTTGGGATGATAATTGCCAGGTGTGACACTGATGGTAAAAGCAGCAGAACCAGAAAAATGCATCATGCATCATGCACACACACACGCACACACATACACGCGCCCGTAAGCTGGGAGAGGTTAGAGGAAGGCAGCGAAGGGGAAAAACAACAACACAGATAGCTGCAGGCAGGCATGCAGCGGAATATATTTTTGATGAATGGACGGCCTGCTGCACTCTGAGTACTTTATTAATACTAATGGCACCAACCTGTAATAATAAAAGCGTGTTGCGTCAGGTGATGGCACAGGGGAGATGGAGACTTCACACCCATGTAAACACCCCTTCAAGGCTGAGGGGGATGAGGGGGATGAGGGGGATGAGGGGACAGAGACGAGCGGAGGAAGGGGTGAAGGCACACAGAGGGAGGGAACAACAGCCAAACAGTTTATTCTGATTAAACTTTAAGTGTCTTTCTGAGTTGGATGTGCGGTTTCTAAGCATCACAAAAGGGAAATGATCCTCCCTCCAGCGACATATTAAATCCATCGAGATGGCCTTCCTACTGCAAATATCCACTAAATCAAATGTAATGCAGCATTAGATTAAATGGAGAAAATGCCGTTTCTGCATTACACTTATTCCCTGATGGAGCGATCTGTCGTACAAAAGAAGAATTTGATGATTAGAAGCAGAACGCGTCCATTCTCGCATCTGTTTTGTGCAGCGTTCAGTCGGAGACCTGTGTGTTTATGGAGCGTTCCCTAAGTGTGTTTACAGAAGTCTTCCAGTGTGGTTTTGCCTGTGGATTATTAAACTGGGCAAAAAGTCAAGACCCCTCTTTCCTCTGACATGTCCAACACAAGACCAGAGAAGAAATGTGCACGGCTGCGTCAAGCATCGGCATGATTAACTCACACAGTAAATCCGCTGCAGAGTGTGTATATGACCCTGAATGCTACAGAAAAGGGAGAAAGTGAAGCTGTTCATAATATTTAATGCTCCTTTACACGACATCGGCTCTTCTACCACGCAACATATTGTATACAGATTGTGCATCACAGGACTGTAGTTTCTGTAATATTTCATTTTGTTTGAGTGAAGTCCTTCTGTATCTTCTATGGTTTACATTCTGCATCTATGGCTACCTGGTTTCCTCTTGAAAGCACTTTAAACAGATCTGCGACCTCTTTCTCCTTTTGTCTGTTTTTAGTGGTATTTGCCAGTCTGTCACAACTGGCCTCCCAGTCAAAGAGTTCCCCTGCAGCTCTCCTCACACTCGAATGCACAGGTAGCAAACATCTCGACATCCATAATTAAAGGTCAACAGGGTGCTGCAAACAGATATTGAGAGGAAGTCTGTGTTTATGCTAATGCCTTGTCAGACAGAGAGGCCACCGAATCTCTGACACCATCTATTAATAATGAGACACCATCGCAGAAACGCATCCAGCACGACCCAAACAATGCTGCTCCCGGCAAACAATGAGCGCCGACGGCGGCCCGAGTGAGTGCTTCCCCCGCACGGCAGGCTTTTTTTTCAAGGAGCAGAGCGTATGAATGGACCTGTTTGTGTATTGATGTTTGTGTTTTGTGTTTGTCTCACAGCGGTGATCCTGTCTGGCCTGTTTGCAAACATGCTCATACATGAGCGCCTACAAGCCTTCCAGAAGGCCAGAACGCAGGGAGGCAGGATGCCAGGATGCCAGCTCAGGCGTTTGATGGGAGCGCTCCACGGCACAAAAAATAAATGAAGAATTCCCGAATGCAACGAATGCTTTCTTCAAAAATGTTCCTGATGATGTTAAAAAATAGAGGACAAAAAGGTGAAATTTAGCTCTAATTTGGCCTGTGACATGGCCGATGGCACAACAACCCTCACGCTGCTGCTCCGTTCAGGCCTTCCTGAAGGCTAAATCCTGGAATAGATCTGATGCACACAAGCCTCCCCTCTGGTTAGATGACTGTAACTTGGACATCTCCTGGCAAACAGAGCCTGACTTTTCACCACATGTGGGCATGCTGGTATGTGGCATTTCCACCACGATTGTAGTTTGAGATGCTGAGACTGAGGGGAACCAGCGGGCAGCATCACATCGTTCATGCACAACGTGGTCTTTTTTGGAGACATTTTCTTCATCTGACTAAAGCGACTCCAACGTTAATCCCTATTAATATGTATATGTCACATGCTGCCGTAAAGGTTGGTTTTCAGTCGGTTGTGCTGAATAACGTGTACTAGCAGTGGGCTAACGTGACATGGTCACATCTACAGTACATCATCCAGAACGCTGCTGCAACTCATGCAGAAGAAAAAGATTGCTGCCATTCTAGATCCTTGAGGGGCCTGTTGGAAAACAGTCGGCAGAGTCCTGCTGTTAATGATATCATTATGTTGTGTGTCCTGTCTGGACACACCGAGGACCCGGGTGAGGTCAAGGGTGTGTAGTTGCAATCTTTTGATTGAATAGGTGTGTGTGTGTGCGTGTGTGTGTGTCGCGTGTGTGTGTGTGTGTGCTGTCGTGTGTGTCAGATTGGCGTGCCTCTCCAGTCCTCCGGCTGTAATCAGATGGGACACTGGCTCCATGACGTCCTGAAGCCCCCCCACCACCCACTGAGGGGAACGCCTCTATTTCTTTCACCCCGTCGAACATATTTGGCGGCGTTTTCCGGGACTTTGGCAGTTAGGAAGCTTTAAAGCTTTTATTCTCGCTCACATCACCGTATTACAAACCTTGATTTCCACTGCAGAGACAGAAAAATCAGGACAGAGATCTTTGTTTGGGATCACACACACACACACACACACACACACACACACACACAACCCTTATCTTGCCTCTGAACTTTTCATTATCTTTTATTTCTTCCAGTTGCTCCAAAAGTGAGAATGCAACATAGGACTGAAAGATAACGCAGTCCTGGGGGGGTGACAGTTCGATGGCTGTCAGATAAACAACCGTCACTGATCAGGTTAGTCTGAGCCCTCTGACCCTGGACTAGACTGGCTGCTGTTAGTTTGACCTTTAACCCCTGTCTTTGTCTTTCAGACCAACACACAGGACAAGCCTGGCTCCTCCCAACACACACACACACACACAGAGCCTCTTATCCCTGACAGCTCTTATGCTCATATTAAGATCTACTCCAGTGATTTCAGGGCTGTTTCCACCATAAACTCTAATTTAGGTCGGAATTAGCTTGCTCTCAGTCTTGTTACTATTCCGTGCTTAACAGCATTAGCCCGTTCTTGTGGCTTTTAAATAACAACAAGGATGGATAGTGTCCTTCAAATAAACCTCCTCCAGCCTACTTTGTTGCGCCACATGTAATGGCCACGCATTCATTGTTTTGCATTATTGTCCTGCCATTGTGCCGCCCACTTTTTACTCACAATTGCAGATCGTAGAGGCCAGTTAAGTGTATTAAGATGTGCTTTACAAACCACGTCTTCCTAAGTTATTGCTATTCTGATTTTTAACTTAAAAACCTAATTCCGTTTTTGTTTCTTTCTTTATGTATTTGTTCTTTTTCTTACCTGTCACTTTTAACTGCCACAGAGACAGAATACCGTCAGGCCCACACTGGCAAACATAATCAGCTTTACCAATTACACTTTATCTCAGACCACTTATTCCTCTCAAAATGGCATCATCAGTGCAGGACAACACACAAGTGCACATTTGTGTATTCAGATGGTAATGAGATCAGCCTGAAAACACTTTTTGATTGCTTCGAAAAGAGCTTTATTTTAGGGTTGAGAGTTTAAAACTTTAATACTAAAGGACAAAAACAACAAAAGCCCCCAAACTCTTTCCTTTTTATAGAAAGAAACAGGCCAAACGTGTCACACCCAGAAATGTATGTGCACATGATAATATTGTGCATGTTAGTGAGTGTGTGTGAGTGTGTGTGTGTGTGTCTTGGGGGGTTGCTGGGAAGATAATGATAAGCACCACTTAAGCTCTTTGATCAGGAGTTCATCAATCTAGTGCACATCTGAGAAAGTCCTCCACCAAACACACCGTCTGCCTTTAATATCCCTTCACCAGCTCCAGCCACCTTCCACACACACACGCACACACACACGCAGGTCCTCTCACACCTCCATTACTGTATGAGCTAGCACGAAGGAAAGAAGTGGTGTTCTTCATTTCAGAGTGTGTGCCTCCACCCACCCCACCCCCCACCCCCCACCCATGCAGGACCTCCTTCCTACCCACCCCACCCGAGCCTGAATTTGCCCAGAGATGAGGGGTTAAGGAGGAACAGACCCAGCAAAGGGCTGCCTGCTTAACCTCTGACCTTATGGTGTATGAAAGAGAGAGAAAGGAAAGAGAGAGAGAAAGAAATGAACTTACCAGCCATCTGAAAAACCCAGTGCACGCCGCGGCGCTCCGTTTTCCCCTCTTCCTCCTCCCACAGAAAGCCGGGCGTTGCGCCTGCAGGTGTAGGATGAAAACAGACCGACTTTGCAGAGCCGGCGGGAGGGAGGGATGAAATAAATGAAGAACACACTGGCGTGTTGCCCGCGAGACCAGCAACACATCCCCACCTTTGCTTCTCCATCACCCCGGCAGTGTCGGCCCCTCTGTGGGCAGCAGGTTGTCAGTGAGGGCGTCCAGCTGGTGAAGACTGGAAGAGCCAAACAAGCTGTCAGAGATAAGAGGAGGTGGACAAGGTATGCGCAGCGGCCCAGCACCCACACCACTGCAGCTGTGGGTGCTGGGCCGCACGTCTCACACCCCGGGTTTTTATTATACTTGATAGGACAGCAGAAGACACACTGGTACACTTTAAACATGCTGGAAGGAAAGTTCTGAAGGACCGGCAGATATCTGTTGTTATCAGGCCCTGAATTTGGTTCTCATGTTGAGGCTGATAAAATGTGGTGCACTTAAGAGTTTCCGAGTCCCAAGGTGCTAAACATAACCTACTGGGAATTTTAATCGTGTGGATCCGGTCACATGCAACCATGCGACCAGCGCAGATAGCAAACAATGCAAAAAAACATTTTGTAAATAACTTTATTATCATGGGAGAAAAAAAAGCCTATCACAACTTTTAATCACAACTTTGAAAGATGGAGGAAGAGAAATCAGAAAAAAGATACATTTCTGAACAATTTCATCTTCTTTCACAAGTTTCACAAACTAGTCTTTACAACTCAAGATTAATAAATACTGTAGGCAGGAATGAGGTTATAAAAATCTCATTGACACAAATATTGGCATTCTCCCTCACACACACTTAGACACAAATCATAAAATAAGAATTTGCTGTCTGGAAATACATTTTCCGAAATGTCGGAGCAGCTTCTCACGTTACTGCATGTAAAAAAAAAACCAAGTGCTAGAAATGGATAAATAATAATAATAAATCTGCAGGTCAACATAACCAAGTTTACAGTATTCAAGATGTTCAGACGTAACACTGAGCACATCAGAAATACAATGGCGAGATCAAAAATATAGATTTGCAACATAAAGACATTTACAGCTCTGTGGTTGCTTACTGAGCAGTCCTCAAACGTTAAGAACAGATTCATGAATAATTCAGAAAAGGAAAACACAGACACGTTTTGACACACACACACACACACACACACGTACCACACGCTCTGACCTGTCAGCTCCCAATTAGCTGCACACTCATTGGCTGCCTTCCGCTGTACAGGAAAGGCTGATTGGTCAGCCGGGGGTGACCCAGAGGACAACAGTCGCTGCAGAAGAAGAGTCCTGCGTTTACCCAGAATGCAGCGGGGACGGTGTTTAAAGGTCCTGCGGCCTGTAGCGCCGTCTAAACTAACTATTTATCTCCGTGGTGCAGCGCCCGCGGCCATCGCCGCCTGTCTGATTGGACTCAGGCTCGTAGCAGGGCTGAGCTGAGCTGACAAAGGTTTTACATATGGACGTGCACACGCAGGCGACCCGGGCCTTTTCTCTTCCACCCACACCCAACGTGGAGCTGCGCTTCGCTCCCGTAAAGTTAAAAAAAATAACAAAAAACGAGCCTTTAGCAGCGGGGTGCTGTGGAGGATTAGGGTGGTCAGTTTTGGTGTTATCACCTCTCTCAGAACAGGGTCATCATTTACCTCTCAGAGAGGAGAATAGAAAGGAGGAGGAGGAGGAGGAGGAAGGCAAGCTGAACATTTGCATGGTGTCAGTCAGGGGGTCAGAGGAGAGGGGTGGTTGTGCTCAGATGTCCTTTTCAAATGTCTGACATGTCCGTATTCAGGCTTTTAGTTATTTTTTCAATCCAGCAGAGGAGACAAACATGACGAAGAGATGAGACCTCAACCACACCGGTCACGATTATTTCACAATTACGTTGAAAACCAGGAATCTGGCCTGGTTCCTGTTAGGAAGTGGCGCTCCATTCCGGGACGGCGCACCTGACATGGGTGTTTGTCTCTAGCGTGTGGTACAGAGGGGGGGATGGGTTGGGCGTGTAGCGAGGGTACTCTCTGGGTGGGGGGCTGAGCTGCCTGCCGCGCATGCTTTGAGAGCTTTGAGACGTAGGTCCAGCGCTCTGGCTCTGGTAGCTATCGTGGGTGGTGTGATCGGGCTGGGGCGGGGAGCTTTGGTGGGCCACCGCGCTGACGCGAGACCCCTGAGGACTGGAGCTGTAGTGAGGATGAGGAGGATAGGACGGGTACGGGTCCACAGGGGTCATGGCGGAGGGCAGCGGGCAGCTGTAGGACCAGGACGGGCCGTCGAGCTCCTCCAGCCTGGTCTCGGCGCCGGCAAACATGCACGCCTGGCGCTGCCCTCCTACGTCTGGGCTGTAGGCAGAGTCAGCGAACGCCAGGGATGGGTTACCGGAGAGACCGGGAGGTGGGGGGAGAAGAGGGGGAGGGTAGGCGGAGGGGTGATAGTAGGAATCGCACTCGCTCGGCGAGCTAGCAGGGAAGAGCTTCTTGTACGGGTGGTGGCGGTTTCCTGGAGAGCAGCTCTCCGCTACAGGAGACACAGAAGAAGAAGGTGGAAGGAGTGCAGTCGCTGGGCATTTTGAACAACTTTAAAGTCAGACTTTCTCATTTTTTCCCCTAATTCTTCTGAACATTCATTAAAAATGGCTTCGCGTCTCCTACCTTTCCTTTCGGGGCAGCGGTACCCAGGGGACAGCTGGAGGTGAGGGCGAGGCAGGATGTAGGGGGCGGCGCTCAGCAGCTCCTGGGGGCTGCCGCTGTTCAGGCTGTTGTCGCAGCTGAAGGGAGAGCCCGCGCAGTCGGGGGAGCCCCGCACCAGCCGACCGTCCCCGCTGAACGGGCTCCCGGCGGGGCAGGCGCTCTGGCGGACAGCTGAGCGAGGGACCACCGGGAAGTCCTTACTGAGGGACATTCACACACTTTTCAGTTGAAAAGCTTTTTAAAATTGAGGGAAATTAGAGTCTCTGAAAAAAGAAATTCCTAAGTGATTAATATTCCCAACTGATTAATAATGATTAAAATGCAACTATTCTCCTTTACTCAATGATTTTGCAGTATCTCCTTGTTGCTATGGCTCCAGAGTAATTTCCTGAATCTCTGCAGGTATTCTTTGACATCCAGTCCCTGCTTTTCTCTTTCTTTTGCTTTTCTTCTGTTTTTTCCTTTAATTCTACTCGACCTCTCCCAATCCTTTCAGCTCTGATCTTGTTCTTTACGCGCTGCCCTCTTGATGAACCCTGTGGTATGTGGGGACATCGGGCCACATCACTCTGACTCTCACGGAGATAGTCAGAGAGAGAGAGAGAGAGAGAGAGAGAGTCAGGGCTTCTGTGAGATAATTCAGGGATCTAAAAATAAACATCCATCCTTGTGTCACTTCAGATAGACTCAGCTCTCGGCTCTGTTCTCCACCATCCGCAGCAGCGCAGCAGCGCTGCAGAGGAGCCTGCGTTACAAATGTCCATCCTTCCTCCCCTCGCTAACACCCTTTGACGTATGAAAGCCACTAATCTGGTTGCTTGAATGAAAACAAACAGATAGCATCCGCGTCCACCAGCTGATCGGCTGCGGTGTCATCGACGCTGGACGCGCTCAGTCTGGTTTCACGCTCAAAAATCCACCAGCAGGTGACGGCAGCTGATGAATCTTTGTTCACCTTCACACACAGACCATCTGCTCCCCATCATAACAGCCAAGGCAGATGTAGGCCCACCCAGAGCCAGGGTCTGCCTGTGAGGGGATTTTCCCCCATGGATCTTCTCCCACAGTCTTCTTTCCAAAGTAATATTTAAGATTTTGACTGAACTGAAGAGCAGACTTAAGAAAAAAACAGATCCAAGCTCTCACCTTTGCAGCTTGGCCATTCGGTGCAGCTCGTTGTCGTCGCTGCCTCGGAAGCCCTTCGCAAAAGGGTTATTCTCAATCTTCAACTGCGTAATCTGGGCACGGAAATACAGCCTGGTTTATTATAATTATTTAAATGCAAAACTCAGACCCAAAATGCACAATTCCATGCACACGCCACCAGCTCTGTAAATCAGGTCTGCAGACGTTAAAAGCAGCCTGGACGGTCAACATTCCTCAGCAGCTGCCGCCATCCACGCCAGCTGACACAGAATAAACTGTTTATCCCAACAGTTTCAGGTTTTCAAGCCAAAGCTTTTAGAGGTCCAAACTTCAGAACTTTGACGTTCTAACGTTCCGCGACGACGTCATGGGGGAGACCTCTGACACAAAGTCGGGGCCCAAAAAGCTCCTGAGCCAGTGTGAACACAGATATCCTCCAAAAACCTTTTTTTTTCACTCTGGCAGGAGTGGGATTAATATGACAATATAAATGTCGTTTTAGTGCTTAATTTAATCTGGTAGTAGCACCTAATTTTAACGTTTACATCCTATAGGCTGTCTCTTCCTTCAGTTTGAGACGAATAGTTTATTTCTTACATTCTTAATTGTAGGTGAACCTACTGTTAAACTATTTTGCTGTCAGGAAGCATGCAATTATTACTGTTTTTAACTGTTCTAAACTCCAAACAGGGAGACTGTAGCTCCACAGGTAGCCGCGGTGTCTTCTTCTCTCCTGCGGCTTCTGCTTCTCTCATAGCGCCTCTAGCGCCCAGGCGGAAACACTGCGCATCCTCGTCAATTCAGAATAATCTGGGAAACAATTATACGTTTTTAAAGTGAAAACAACTATCCTTCCTAAAATTCTCCGTTAAGTTTGAGAATTTTGCAAGACAAAATGTCAAGTTTTAATTTTTTTTTTTTTAATTATCTCGGAATAAACTTGTTTTTACGACATAAAATTAATGCTATTATGGTTTCTTTTCATTCATTTTAAAATAAAATGGGAAAAAACTGAATTTGTTGCACCATCACTAATCTCTAGGATCGGATAAAAACCCAGATTAAGGAAATATGGCAGGTTATTGAAGACCAACACACACTCTCACACATGTGCATATGCACCCCCTTACAAATCACACACATTGGTGCACACACACTTGCATTAATAATTTTTGGTCCTCTCTGAACATGATTTAGAAATGGCTTCTCTTAATGCTGATAAATGATTTTCTGTAAGATTCACTTCTTTTCTGCATCATATTTTCACAAACACCTCCAAACAGAGACTGGCGTGTCATGCTGAACATACCTTGTGGTTCTGGTAGGAAGTCACAGCAATGAAGGTCGTCTCGGGGAAGACGTGGGTGCAGAAAGCTGTGTTTTTGGAGCCGAAGCCATTGTTCTCGTCTGCTTTGACAATGTGGAGACGCGGCTGGTACTTGTGCATGGAGTTGAGTATTATCTACATGGGGAGGGGAGGCGTTGATGAAGTGAGCTTGAGAGAGGTTCCAGAACAGCACATCCACAGATGAGACTTAAATTAGGCCTGAAGGCACGGCCACAGTATTCTAGCTGATTCCATGACTGTGTACACTCTGCTGACTTTTTACCTTTCCTGTCTAAAAGTATGGTCATATATATATTTTTTTTTAAACACAAAAGGTGGCAACCTGACAAAAAAAAAATTGCAGCCTGAGCTTTTTTTTTTTTTTAATATAGTTTGTTTAAATAATAAAACAACACTTCCCATGTTACAAAATAAATTTGTAAAAAGTGTGTGTGTGGCCAATTTAGCACCACGTTTGATGAAGAGTTTTTAATCCACAAGTTTTAATCCGCTCTAACCTTTGTCACGTGACCACAGTGCGTTACTTTGTCGGGAAAAGCGACTTACGTGACCAAAAGGATCCAGGTGGTTGTTGGTGAGCTTCAGCTTCTGGAAGGAGACGAGCTGTCGGCTCCAGTGCGCCCCGGTAGCGGGGGAGTCCGGGTGCACGTAGAGCCGTCCGGGCATGGCGGGCTCCGCCTTGCCCGTCACCGACCTGCGGAGCCGAGCAAGGACGGGACGGTCCCGGATCAGCGTGGTCCAAGACCAGGTTCAGAGGATTCAAAAATAAAATAAAATAGCCGCCATCCGCAGAAGAGTGTGTGGGGAAGGCTGCAGCAGTGCTTTAACATTTACCAGCAGGACAACCTGTTGTGGAGGTTCGCTTACACACTTTTAATTTTTAATCAGGGATTAAATCTGCATGCGCGTTTTCATACCCGGCTCCAGAAAAAACCCCAGCTTGCTCGTAATAACGTTTGAAAAATGTGCAGCTCCGTGGATCTTTTTCCTTCGGGCTCCACACGCACACGCAGGGTTTAATCCCGTCTGCGCCGCTGTCCGCCCGGCGAACCCTCCTGGGCTCTACCCGGAGGGTAAAGGGCAGGTTTAGGGCAGGTATGGACCCGACCTTTGCGCACAAGCAGGGATCCGGGCTAATGGTCACATCAAGTCACAATTCTATATTTTAGTGGGATTTTGAGATATTAGAGATGTTAAATAAAAAAAAAAAAACACTGAGAAAAGCGTTTAAACAAGGGTGACTATTTCTATTTTCCTTTTACGCATCAAGTGCGCAGCTACGTAAACACTGACAATACGGACCCCTCCAAAGATTCTGACCCGCGGCCTCGGCACCGTCACCGGTGACACTTGTGTTTTTGTGAAAATGTTTTAAAATACGAACCATTTGTTGTCTGCAAATTTGTAGCGGTGGTCATCTCCGGGAACAATGTCCATGAGGAGTATGTACTTGGTCTTGGGGTTGAGTCCCACCACCTTCACCTTGTAACCAGGGAACATCCTTCTGCAGGGACCAAAAAATATAGATAATTATATATACTTAGTATTCTCCCGCCATGACTTTTAAAAATGCTTAAAATTCGGGATTAAGATTCGGGAAAAGTGATACATTCCATGGATCTGAGTGGAGCTCAGAGCAAATCCTCCTACCTTCCAGCCTTGGTTATGATCATTTCAGTTCCCACTTCATCAAACCTGGTCCAGAGGTCCCTGTCATGAAGGAAAACTTTAATTCCCTCCATCCCCTGTTGAGAGAAAATCTGCTGAATTAAACGCCCATCAAAAAGCAGCACATTAATATTCCTATAATCAGATGCTCAACTATTTATATTCATAACCACGTTCATCGTGGAGAAAAAGAGCTCTTCAGAAAATAATTGTCAGGGCAGAAACTTTCGAGGGGTCTGCATGAACGTGTGAGGAATATTTACGCTGTGATGGGAGCAGGCCGGGCCCTGGGTGGAGGTGGTTTGCGGTGAAGCTGGTGAGTCTAAAGCGTAGCTCTGCTTCTCCTCCTTGGCCTCTTTGGGAGAATCCATGCAGTCCGAGTTGGGAGGCTCTGAGAGACCGAACTGGTCCCCTCCATTAGCCATGTCCCTCTGACACACACACACACACACACACACACACACACACACATGCTGTAAAAAGGGAAAAGTATTTCCATTCCAAAGGCCTGTTTATTCTCCTTTGATAATTATTAAGTGTAATGATTTATATGACCCACTTTTGAGCAATTTAATTTGAATGAAACTCGGTTTTACCCAAAAATGCAACAACCGGACAGAACTTGAACTGAACCGGAGCTCTGGAGCCATTAAATCCCGCAGAGTGCTTGGCCTGATGCTGGGGTGCTGCTGAAAAGCCACAAATGATGGTCTCCTCTGCAAACAGCCTGAGGACAGTTCCAGCCCGGTAACTGGTCCAATAACCTCATTACGGACCACTTTAAGGGGATTCGATGTGAAGGAACTTGAACTTTGACACTGTTTCCCACCGACTGCCCTTTCAAGCCTGACTCTCCTCTCTGGACTCTTTCACCGTGGCAGCTGGTGGTGTTGCGTGTGGAACTCCTGTTCGGGGCAGCAGCCCACCGCAGCTTGTGTCTGGTGTGTAAGTGTGTTTGTATGGTCTGTATATCTCTGCATGGTCTCCCCGAGTGTTTTACCTCACACGCACTGCTCTGCGGGCCTCACAGAAAACACTCTCATCCTGCTCCACGTCGCTCTCCGCCTTCCGCCGTTTGCTCAGATTCCAGCTAAATTTCACAATCCAAAGAGTCCAGAATTTTGTGATTCGGTCCCCTAAATATTCATCGTAATCCGAATGTAACTCTGAGTCATGTCTGGCTTTAATCCGGCTCTGTTATTCCTCTCCTTCCGTGCGCGCCTGCAGACGCGTCTCCGCCGCCGCCGCAGAAGGGTTTTGGGGCCACTCCAAAGCGCATGTGACCCCTCCTCGTGTCAAAGAGGCGCCCTGCTCGCTGATGGCCCCGGTGCCCCCGACTGAACCTCCCTCCTCCGATCCCGGCCCTGCAGCTCCTACTGGAGCCCGCTCGGCCCTCCCCCTGCTGCCGTCCCCGCTCCGCCATAGGTCCGCTCGGTGCGTCGGCGTCTGCGGGCCAAACCACTGCGGTGACACTGGCCAATCACACACACGCATGCGCGCGCACAGGAGGGTTCCACGCATTTACACACGAGATTATTTAATTTTTTATAGCACGAGCATCATAGGATTTGTTCCGTGTCACTTTGATGAACACGCAGTAATAAAAGCGGTTAACGTGCACCCGCGCAGACAAGTGTTTGCTTCAGGAAGGAACGAAAGGAGACCTAATTGCAACCTTCAGGGGTTAGGGGTTATAATCCCCCGGGGTTAGGGTTAGGGGTTGTAATCCCCCGGGGTTTGCTCACCTGCACACGCGTGGATTTCGGTGCAGAAAAGCTGCAAATTCAGCCCAGGTTCCGATGTGACGGTCCTAAAAAACACTGAATGTCACGGTCGGTCGTGTGCGTGATTGCCCCGATGACAGAAAAGCACCCCCCCACACACACACACACTCACACACACACACACACACACACACACACACACTCACACTCACACACTCACACACACGTCGCCATCATACTGCAGCTCGCAGCAACCGCAGCTCATCGCTGTGACCGGATTATAGAATCAGATAACCGGAGACACGTACGGTTGAGGCTCGGAGGGGTCACCGGGGGGTCACCGGGGGGTCACCGGGGGGTCATGCACAGGTCTGGAGATTCCCTCTATTACCCTCCGTCACCATTTAACATGTAATTAGTCAGTTTACCGCGGCGACCTTTGACTACTACTGTAACCATGGGTGGATTTAGGAACACCAGTGGCTTTTCATTCTAAACAGAAACTATTATTGCTTAAAGTAAATTAAAAAGAGCAGGAATTTGATAACAAACTCAATTTAAGCTTAATTTAGCAGTGACACAGCTCTTACCTTAAGATATCAAAACGATTAGAAACTTCCGGTCACCATGCAGCTGTAAACAAGCTGTGTGTGTGTGTGTGTGTGTGTCTGAGTGGCGGTTGTGTTCTTTTTTGTGTCGTTGTTGTTTTTGTTTTTGTTTGTGTGGGAGAGGGGTAGCTGTGATTGTGGAGGGGTGCGAATGTCACTGATTTTATGGGGTGTGTGAAAAAACAAACATGAAATGTGTTTTGAAAAGGTGAATACAATTGTGAAGAAATATTGTGCCTAAGGTGAGGGTTATTGGTGTGTGTGTGCAAGGTTTTGGGTTTTTTGGGTGGGGGGGGGGGGGGGGGGGGGGGGGACAATGATGAAGAAAATATACAGCCTAAAAATAAAACATAATTAATATATGTGTACAAACGTTTTGGATTTATTTCGGTAATAATTTTTCTAATAATTAAAAAAAGAAAATTTGTTTTTAATATAATATTTTCCTTTTTTAAATGCACGTTTTCACCCATCGTCGCCATTAAATAATAGCTGTAAGTTATTCATAATAATAATAATAATAATAATAATAATAATAATAATAATAATAATAATAATAATAATAATAATAATAACAATGAGCGTGAATTGACCTTTTTAAATAAATAATAATTATTATAAAAATAAAAACAGTCATCAAATATAGTAAAAAATCAAAATCAAAAAGTAATAGTGTCCAAAGCCTCAAAGCCTAATTACATTTTTTTTTTTAACTTCAATCGAATTCTTAATTGGATCTTTTCTACTGAATTAAAAATATTAAACCACCAGTTCATTACACAAACGGAACACAGAGACCAAATTGAACAGTTTTTCCAGTTGAACCTGTTTTGCTGAACTCGTCGGCAGGTCGAGGAAACGAACTTTGCTTAAACAGGTTAAAGCTGCTATTTAGACAGAGAAAACCCAAACTAGACCAGTAACCATATTTGTTAAAAAATGGAATTAAGTTCAATATTCTTTTACTGCTAAACATTCCTAAAGCCTGCGAACTGACGGTAAATCAGGCCAAACCTTACTTTTGTTGGTGTTTCAGCGTTGGAAAAGGAGGAGGTGACGGTTTAGCACGAGCTGGTGCCGGTGACGCCTCATTATTGCCCCATCCTGGCTCCAGCTGACTGGACCCTCTGTTCTCTGTCTGCAGGAGGTGCTGATGGGATCCCAGACCTCCTGCACTCAGCAGGTCTGTCACACACACCTCCAGTTTGGTGTGTGCGTGTGTGTGTGTGTGAGTGTGTGGCATCGTAGGGCAAGGTCAACCCATTTCCCTGCAAACAATCACATCACACAGGGCAAAATACATTCCAGCCCCCCCTCCCAGTATGTAAGGGGGTCTTATGTGGGAACTCTGTGGGCGGTGGGGGGGTGGGAGGGGTCCAGGGGCCCTCCGGGGCCAGATGAAGGAAAACCTGCTCCACATTAATAGACCTCCATTAAACGCGAGGGGGGTCGTCGGGCAGGCTGAGCCAGACGCTGGCTTCATGGGTTTTCTGACTGGTGGTTAGGAGGAGCAGACCCGACCAGTTGGTGGGTTTAATGGTCACTTTGAGCCTCACACACACACACACACACACACACACACACACACACACACACACACACACACACACACACACACACACACACACACACACACACACACACCCGAACAACAACTCTGCAAACATCTCAACCCGGAAATCATCCCCATCTTTGATTTTTTAGATTAAACTCAGCGGACGCTTCAGCGTAATGGAAATATTTACCATTTACTTTAATGTGCATGCTTAACAGAGTAAAGTCACGTGTATAAATGTGCTTTATTTTTGTCACTGTAACTTTACCGCATTTGTCACTGTGAACGTTCTAATCAGCTGTAAGTATGAGCTGGAGGCAAACAGATCACAATCAGTTTCTTTAATTAGATATCTGAATGTTATGATCAGTACAGGGACTTTTGGAAAATGCAGCTGAAGCACCGTCAAAATCCCCCATTAACTGGCGTGTGATGTTTTTTAGTGATATATTTTATTTAAAATCCTGAGGGACTGTTATTGCCTTCCCAAAGGTGGAGGGATCCGTGTTGAAAGCAGCGTTTCTAGCGCCACCTGGTGGCCTGTGTCAACAACAGCTGGTCCAAGAGTGACAAAGAACCCGTGAAGTCTATTTATTACAAGAAACAAACTGTCCCGAGTGTCCAGCTGAGGAGGAGGAGGCAGAAAAGCAGACCGGTGCAGAAGCATCCATGTTGGGGGAAATTAACATTTAGAATCTGCCCTCAGAGCTGCCCGTCACTCACACGCGTCGACCGTGAAGTGTGACGTGACCTTTGCAGTACGCCTGTCCATGGCCGACCTGGAAGGCTTTACGGTGTTTTCAGCGCCGCGTCTCTGAAGTTTCTCAGTCTGTGGACACGTTCTGACTAATGGAGCAGCAAGAAACCCACCAGAGATGATTGCAGATGTTGGAGGACGGTCAGACAGCCATTCCCCAACTTTCACCCCCTCCCCTGATGTCGTGTTTCCACTCGGGTTTCTCCCAGCGCCTTGAGGAGCTCCAACAGGCAGGAAACTCATTTCAGCACGGCTGACATTTCACAGGCTCTCAGGGCCCTTTTACCTTCATGACACAAATTAAACTCCTCAGTTGACACACTTTATTCCTGTATTCCTCTGAGGGAAGAGACGGACGAAGACCGAGGTCAGGACAAATTTTCAGGCACCTCAAAGACCTTTGAGCAGGATGTGCCAAACACTTGGTGCCGCCGGCGGGTGGTGGATGGCCGCGCACAGCGCGCAAGTGTTAAAGGCCACACCTGAGCTTCTGAGTGTCGGGCAGCTGGACATTTTTGCAAGAAAAACTCAGAAAAACTTTCCAAAAAACACTAAAACTTTTAATGCTACCACTTAAAGAAAATTCAATTCGTTTGTGCTTCCTTTTTAAACAGAATGCAGGCGAACAACCATTAAATGGCAGAATGAAAACCGCTGTTCAAAGCTAATAAAATATTAAATAAAGAAAAAAAATCAGATGTGAGAAAGGAAACTGACGTTATGTGCAGAAGAGTGCAGTTAGAAAGAGAACTTGACACAACCGCGGTACCACATCAGTAAAGCGAGAAGGACCTGAGAAGGGTTGCAACTTCTGACGTGACAAGAAGTCGGAAAAAGCGCAAGCAAAAAAAAAACCCCTAAAGAAAGAAAGAAGCACAGAAAAAAAGCCAAAGCAAAGTGGCCGTTTATAGTCAAATTTGGCAAGTGGCACATCGTTTTCCCCACACTGCCACAGGTAAATCACATTTGCAAGTGCTGGCAGTACATTCTGCTAACGAGTACCGTCTGAACGCCGGCTCCTCTGCAAAGGCCGACCGATCGTGAAGCCGAGCGTCTGAGGAAGCTCCTGCGTTAAATATAGTGCACAAAAACCACAAAAGCTGCTGATGAGCGAGCGGACTCGTCACAGGGATCCCGCTGTGCCGCTCCCACCACACCTAGGAGGCCCCTTCGTCTTGAAGGCTTGTTCCTGATCACTGAAGGCACTGAGGCGCGAGATTCGTGTTTCATAAACGTGGGAAGAACACTGCTGGGCTTAGAACTCCCTAAAACTAGTGTGCACTTGCTAAAAATACACCTAAAAACCTGTACATTCTGAATACTTATAGTAGAGGAGGGAAAGGGCTCCGGGAGCCAGGTGCATCAGATCAGAAGCATGTGCCTTGAAAGAGCTGCAGGAGCAAATAATAATGAGACTGTTCAAGTTTTCAGGGGAAGTTACGCTAAAAAACACTCGTTTTCACAGTCCCGATAACGAACACTGTGCTCCTCTCTCTCCTTCCTGCGCCAGGTCCCTTCTGAGACCAGCCAGGGCCTGGAGCTGGTGTGGTGGCACACAGGCGGATGATGGCGGCGTCGCTGAGCGTCCTGAGCGGAAGAGAGGGTTCCATCCGGGCCCGTCCCAGGGGCCCCTGGCCGGGCTACACGTCCGTGGTGCGGATGCCGTCGTCATCCAGGCTGAAGGGGAAGCTGCAGCCGCTGGGAGGCTGGGGCTGCGAGCGGTGCCTCCGACGCCCGCAGGCCACGTCTCCGGACGCCGCCAGCATCCCCAGGTTGCCGCCTGAAGACGCCGGCGGACGCTGGGGCAAGGGGCCGGGGTGGAGAGGGAGTTAGAGGAGGAGGAGGTGGAGGAGGAGGTGGAGGAGGAGGAGAGTTAGGGCTGGGTGTGAACGGAGCTAAAGGCGCTGTCTTCGTCGTCCACGTCCACCAGGGAGCTCTCGCTGGGCGGGATGGGCATCCAGGGCTGCCAGCCTGCCGACACCGAGCTGGACTTGACCAGCTGGGGTCTGCCCTCGCCGCTCTGGCGCGCTCGGGACACACAGGAGGAATTGTGGCTTCGGTAGAGAGACGGAGCAGGTTTGAATGAAGAACCCTGCAAAGGGAGAGACAGACACATCGGCAGGGTTGATGCTGTGGCGGTTTCCCTCTGGGATGGAGAGAAGAGGGAACAGGCTCACCTTCGGAGGACCCCGGAACTCCTGGATCTTCCCCTCTATGTCCCTGATCCAGCCGCGCATCTCCTCAGGTGAGTCCGTCTGTGGGGAGAACGCGAGTTTGTGGCTCCCAACAGCAACTATCAACCACCTTTACCCGACCCTAACCCCCCCGTCAGGGGCAGATTCACCCAAATGACCCACCTAAAGGCCGGACGGGTGGACGACTCAGTCAGGGAAATAAAGAAAATCACACGTGCAAATATCCGTTATTGATGAAACAATGATCATACTTTTACTGTTTCTAAACTATTTCAACAAAAAAAAAAAAAAATCGGTTTTCTCTTTTTTTCAGATTACTGTTTTTGTGTAATTGAGCTTCCTTTTTTTTTTTTAATGCCCATACAAAAATAAAAGTACATGCTCTCGCAACCTTCCACCAAGCACTTCCCATCTGATCTGACTGTCTGGGTCAGCTGTTCTCCCAGGAGAGGCTTCATGGGCCAGATAGCACTGTTGTGACAGCCACACATGGCTGCCTACCGATCACAAAAACAAACTTTGCATGGCTGCGCAGCGTTGACTGACAACAACTGGGGACGCATACACCTGGGAATACACGGGCCAGCTGACAGTCAACACGCTTTCGGAGGAAAGGCGGCTTTTTACCTGAATGTAGAAGGTTCGGAAGCTTGTGATGATCTCAAACAGGTTGTCTCTTGAAAGCAGGTCCCTGATGGGCACATTAGCAAAAAGACTCAAATTCAGTGTGAAATAGCCAAAATGACCCTGGAAGTGTTGAATCCAGCCACAGATCTCCGCTCATCCTTTACTCCTCTGAACTGATGGGATCAATATTCAGGGCCAGCGTTGCTGCCAACATCAGGAACTTGTCAGAGGGGCTCAAACGGGAGTTTGGAGCCCATCGTGGGTCTGCAGGTGCCCCGCATTGGCCCGTCTTCTCTGTTTTTCCTCTGGCACAGCTGTTTTACACATGACTGGCTCTCCCACCCCCCCCACCCACCACCCTGCTCTGGCGGGAGGGCAGAGGCTTGGGCTTCAGGCTAACAGAGGCGAGGGTCTGCTCCCCTCGATAAGAGATCCACTGCAACACCAGCAGCACAAGTGGATCTCCCTCCATCTGCTCCCTCCATCACTTCTCTTTTCTAAACTGGGCGTCTGCATGTCCGTGGGCTTCGGCCGGGGCTATACTTGGCACCAGACGGCCGGTCGGGTCACTCATCCCGGCCTGACTCACCCAGACTTGACCAGACACTCGTGGACCTTCTGGATGTCTCTCAGCGGGATGGATCGGAGCGGCTCCTTTTCCTGGGAGACCGGTTTGGATGATTCAGAAACGGGCAGATGCGAAAAACAGCCAGCAAAAAAACCCCCAAAAAACCCAAGAAACACGTGAGGGTGTGCAGAGTCTCACCGTCTCAGACTTGTAATAACTGACTGCATTGTCATCCAAAGTGAAGAACCTCCTCTTCCAACTCTTCCTCTAAAACACACACACACACACACACACACACACACAGGCTGAGTGTATTCCACCGCTCAGGCTGCTGATCAGTCAGAGCCAGCTGTGCGCTCACCACGTTTCCTTGTTTGACGCAGTAGCTGCACCTCAGCACCCCCGGCCTGTTGCCCTTCCTCTCTCTCCCTTCTGGTTCTTCTGCGTCATTCTGAAAGGTTTCACCAGGCCGTTATCCATCTCAGGCCCACACGCAGCCGCCGCTTTCAGCCCTTTGACGCGCGTCACGTCTGCCGGGCGGAGGCGGGTGGAGCGGAGTGCTGTGCTCAGCGCTTATTCACACACGCCCTCTCATCACCATGGTAACCACGTCCTCCTCCCATTACCTGGATAGGAGTGTGAACCACCACGCCGCCGATGATCTCCGTCTTGTAGGCCTGCTGTCGCTTCCCTCCCTGGGTGGTGTCGCCGATGACTGGGGCCACATCCGTGCGTGCGGGGGCAGGGCCGGCCCTGGGGACCTGTCCACACAACACCAGCAGCTTTGATTCCCACCGGGAGCCACCGTCCTGCAGGGTTTTTGCTTCAAGGCTCCACCAACGACCAAACTTAAGCGAAATGTGTGAATAATCTGCCCTGACACAGCAGAGCAAACGTGAACTTTGTGAAAAAGGAGGTGCAGGCCTCTGATTCACGAAACCGGCTGTCAAAGAGGAACTAGAAGAGAGAGTGAGCGGCGCCGCTTCCTGTTTTAGGCTGCAGGTGAGCAGTAAGAAACAGTCAGTTACTCTCATGAAACCGTCACAGGGCACGCCGTACTCTGGGAGAGGAGTGTGTGTGTGTGTGTGTGTGTGTGTGGGTGTAACTCACAGTAATCTTGCTGGCCTTGTTGAGAGCAGCCACCCAGTCCTTCATGTCAGTCACATCGTTAGCTTGGAGGAAGTAGCGCCGTGAGACCGCATTGATGACTGCAAAAGAAGCAAACCCAGAGCTCTTCATCCACGTCTGCCTGATGTCAGAGCAGCCGAAGCCGAAAGGACCGTCAGCTTCCTGCAAAACCCACCGAAGCAGAACTCGGCCTTGGGCTTCTGCTTTGCTGTCGCTTCATTCACCTGAAGACAGCAGGAGAGAAGACTGATGAAGTGAACGGCAAAAGAAATAGGACGACTGGAAACGAGATAAGGAAAAGAAAAGAAGAGCAGGACGAAAAGGCCAAAAGTAGGGTAAAAGGGTGGAGGAAATATCTGACGCGCGTGTGGGGAGGAGTCGTCAGCGCTCACGCTCAGGGGGTCATTATCTGAAGCCGGTTCAGCGAGTGCACGGACATCTGGAAAACCTCAGACTGGATCCTGCACCCAACGGGTCTGTGTGTGTGTGTGTGTGTGTGCAGCAGCGCAGGCCTCTGTGGGCGGAAGGTTTACCTTTGAGATGTAGGTTAGTTTCAGGCTGCCCACGGAACTGGCCCCGCTGGGCAGGTTCTGTGTGCACAAACACAAACACAAACGCCGGCTCGTCATTGGCCCAGAGTCCAAGGTCATGTGGCCACTATTGGTCAATTCCACTTCCCCCTGATTTTTTCTTTTTCTCTGGGTGCGTGTGGGTTGGTGTGAGCACCTGAGGGTTGTCCATGTACCACAGCAGGGCATTTCCCTGCGTGTCCAAGATAAAGTATCGCCTCTGGAAGCGGCAGCTGTTCTCCTTCTCCTCGATGTCCAGAAAGCCGCACACGCGGTTCATCCGGTCCAGGTACGGCATGCTGGCGCTATCGCATGTCACTGGGAAGATGGACAGACTCTGCAGTCAGCTGCACATTTAGGCAGAAGGAGTCAGAGTCAAAACACAGACACATACACACACACACACACACACGCAGCGCGGTGAGAGAGGAAGAAAGAGACCAGCTCATACTCAGCAGTTTTTCATGTGACATGATTGAGGCTGAGCAGCAAACCCTGCAGCCCGGGGCCGAGCGCAGGCCCTCCACCGCAGCCAAAAATTACAGACTGCGCTCAGGAGCTGCACACACACATTTCCACTGGCCACGGAGAGGAGCCGGAGGAGGGGGACGCAAGATGGCTTCATTAGGGCCACGGCGAGAGCGCGCTGAGCCGCCGTACGGCAGAAGCTGGCAAAAGTGTTCTTAAATCAGCGTTTTGTTCTGAAACCGCTTCGACGTGTCAGCGTTTTAACATCCCGACCTCAGGAGTCACACACACCACCACCGAAAATAAAACACACACAGGCGTTTGTGCGACCCTGATGAGCTGGTGGCAGCGGGAAGCTGAGAGCCGATCACATCTAGAGCCAGAGCTCAGCCACACGGAGCGGAGGAAGAGCGCCTTCAGCGCCAGCCGTCACTTCCTTTTATTTCTGTGCAGTTTTCAGAGGAACCTGGCAGGATCCCTCCATGAGTGAGCCCCCACGTGCACCTTTGGTCCGGCCAAGCTCCAAAACTTCCATGACTCTGCCTGCAGGAACTCTGAGGCCAAACCACCAAACCAAAACAGGCTGAAGTTTCAGTTTGGCATTTTCACACAAGTGGGAAAAAAAGAAGAGAGAGTGTAAGCACAGTGCTCGGAGAGAGGGGCAAGAAACAGCAATCACGTCCTCTGGGTGACCGCAGCCGGTGACGGACCCTGAGTGCAGCAGGCGCACTTCCTCCCTCCTTTTTCTCTTTTTCTTTTTATGCAACGTCACGATTAAGGTGTTTGTAAAGGTTCTGATATTTCCTGTTTGTGGCGCCTGGCGAGGGGACAGAAGTGCAGAAACGGAGCCGAGGAGCGGGCCTGGAGGCCGGGGCCAGGGGCCGCCTGGATGCGCCCTGGGGCCGCGGCGCTCAACTCTGCCATTGTTGTGCAGCAACAGCTGGATATTCCAACTATGTCCCCGCATCAGCAGCGCCGTGCACGCGCGGGCTTCCACGGCACGCCGGGCTCGCGCGCGTGCACGAGGCACGGCTTCGGAGCCGCGGCTGATCTTGGTCCGCGACACCTGACGGAGGCGCGGATGACCCCGCCACACCTACAGGACAGCCGCGCTCTCACCCTCTCTCTTTGTCTCTCTCTCTCTCTCTCACACACACACACGCGCGCGCGCGCACGCAGACAGGAGCCCGGCGCCTGCACTTACCCGCGGTGGAGACTCAGTGTGCGCCGCGGCCAGCGCCCCGAACGGCCCCGGGCAGCAGAGCACCGAGGCGGCGGCCGCCGGGAGCCGCTCGCCGCATGTTGGTGATCTCCGATCGGCTGTAATCGGCCTCCTGTCGGCCCTCAGCAGCCAAGCCGGCCGCGACACCCTCGCCTATCGGTTTGCGTGATCAGATTACAGAAGAATTGTCTTTTTTTCCGGGTTGGACGTTTGGTTATTAGATTAAACCAGCCCCGGATATGAGCTATGTTCAGCTCAGCCCCGGCCGTGCCCTCCTCCTCTCCTCCTCCTCCCCTCCTCCTCTCCTCCCCCCGTGAACTGAGGAGGAACTTCACCCAATTCAGCCTTTCTAATCGCAGCTGAGTTATTAGTGTCTCTCACGTTTGTGTGTAACATGCACACAAATGACAAAATGAACCGAAACCTTTTAAAAGTCCACTTATATCAAAGTTGCACGTGGAAGATTTAGAGTTCATCCCTTTATTACAATTGGGAGCACACCAAAACAACCTGAATCCATTTATTTAGTTTTGTTTAAAGCGAACCATGCGCATTTCCAAACTGCTGCTCTATCCATGTCTTTAATGCAACTGTGACTTGACTGTTAGAGGAAGCAGTTGCAGCCTTGCGGCCTTCCTGAGGCGGGGGAGCCTTACCTCATCTGGTGGCCACTGCAGGTTAACACTTGCAGGTGGAGGCCCTGAACTTTACGCACACTTTGATTTCCTACTTTTTTGGGGTTTCTTTTCATCGCCCAGACGCCAACATTAATATTCATGAGTCGTCTCTGGTCTTTAAATGTCAAGCGAGAACCTACACAGACATCAAGTCAGGGATGTCAAAAGCCACACATACAACCCACACACAAAACGCAAGGGTGTGAAGGTATCTTTAATCACTTTACATGCACAAAAATGAATGACTCTTTCACGAGAGGACGTTTTAAGTGCTAAACTTTCCTTTATGGTTCCCTTAGCGATGGTACAGTTAAAGGTTGCCCTGTAAGGTGTCAGACTGTGCACTTGTCATCCACTGACTATACATGTGAATGACGTGTGTGTTAATTCACCACAAACACTCCCACATTTACACCCGATAATGAACAGAGAAAGTGAGCGATGGGCAAAGAAAGGTCGAATGGAGCGTTTTTATCAGACCGAGGATCAAACGTCCTCCATCTCCATCGTTTGTCAGCTAGAAACCTGCCAGGCTTGTGCGGGCCGTGATGAGGGACCAGCGCAGGCGTTTACGGCTGCCTGAGGGCCAGGCGCAGCAGGAGGGCCCCGAGCAGCAGGCCCGGGCTGGAGGCCGCTGCCCCAGCACCGTTGTGGGGGTGGCCCCCGTGGCTCTGGCTCCTGTGGGGGCCGTTACAGTCGTCGGAGAAGCAGCACTGCATCTTGGCCCCCGAGCTGCTGCTGTGAGCCTTGTTGCAGAAATCCTTGTATGTGCAGGACTTCATCACCGTGTCTGCAAGCCACCAGGAGGACACGTTAGCTAAAGCTAAAGCTAGCAGGAATGGAGGGCCAGAAGATGCTCAATGAACACATTCACACACACACACACACACACACACACAGAGCGCCGAGCAGCAATTAGATGTTCAGCAGTGTGTGTGAGGGAGAGATCTAGTGAGGCTGTACTCAGCCTGGTCCAGTCCCACAGGTCCGGGGCCCCTCCCCAGGTGTGTGTGTGTGTGTACTCACTGGCTCCTGTGATGGTGGAGCAGGCGTCAGCATATTGAGGGCAGGGGGCGGAGCCCTGCCGGTTGCAGTCGTCCTCGTTGGATGCCACGCATGTGTGGCACTTGAGGGCATGGCCTTGACAGACAGAACAACAGAGCACACCTGAGGTGAGGTGAGACCAGTTTCACACCAGTTTGAAACGACTGTTTCCCACAGCGCCGCTGCTCACGGGCTGCAGCAGCCACCGCTGACACCTGCGTCCTTGATTTACACCGTACAGGCTGAATTTGTCGCTAACGCACGTCCGCAACGAAATCTAAAAATGCATCTGAGACCGTCTCCATGGAAACGGCCCACCGTGAGCCGGGCCCTCCGTGGTCGGGTGTCAGTGGACTCACCGTGGCAGGCCAGCCAGAAGAGCAGCAGCAGGCGGAGCTCCGTCCTCATGCCGAGCGGGTCGCCGTCCTCTAAGTCCGGAGGAAGAGAGAGGAGCACCTGGAGAGGAGCCTGGGGCTGGGGTGGAAGCGAAGGTTTGAGGAGGAGGAGGAGCAGGTCTGCGTTCAGGCGTCTGAGGGCATTAAAGTCTTATCTCCGTAATCTGCACCGACACTGCACAGGCAGCACCCTGTGGGCTTAAGGGGTGAGCTTTAACAGGGAGACAGAGGGGTGCTGTTAGGATCCTCCGTCCCAAAGAAGGAAAGCACACCCGACCTGCAGACGCAGAAACTAGATTTACATTTATTTGGACCAATTCAGACGGGAGTCTCAGAGCAGGCCCAGTGTGAGGTCAGCTCTACGTTAGAAAGCAACAATTTGGAGGGAAAAAACAACAAAAGCATGAACAATGGCACACCAGAGGGGTCAAACATAAAGCGATATTAGACTTTAAATCAGTTTTAATGCAGCTGATGGAGTGATGGAGGGAGCAAACAGGCATGCAGACGTGGGAGCGGGTCACAGCGAAGCCAACAGGTTTTCTCCTCAGACCCTTGGAAAGGTGGGACAGGTCTGCAGGGTTCTTTCGCTGACATGAAGCCCCTGCTGGCCTCTCGTCCGTCTGCATTCTGTCAAACGTGAGCACGAGTCAGGTTTTCAGAGACGAAGGCTCTGACACGATGCACTTTTGTTTTTTGGGGTGTTTTTTGTGAGGTTCACACTTTGGACTTTAGGTTAAAGTTCTCCCGTGGCGGACTTTGTCAACACGACAACGTCACGGAGTTCTGATCAATGATTGTCAGCGTCGCTGCTAAACTCGGTGAAAGCGCGGAGGAGCAGAGTCGGTGTAACGCGCGGCGCCATTCCGACCCACAAAACACCCCCGAGCCTGGTCCTGCTCCGACTTCTACTCGCCCGGTTGAATTTGTGATAGCGATTATTGTTTTAACGCCAGTAATTCCCCTCCGGTCCAACCTTCCGTGGGCTCGGAGGCAGCCGGCCGGGGTGATATCATCCTGATGGAGGAGCGGTCGGGAATTCAGCCGTTGAGCTGCTGGGAATTTAAAGTGAGTCACAATGGAGTCGTTGTTGTTGTTCTGCGGCGGAACGGACCAGTCCAGAGGTGCTCACAGGCAGCTACACTGCAAACACAACCACGTGACCGTGAGGCGACGCTCAGACTAGCATCTGCTCGCTCGTGGTGGCTAATAGTGACATCAGCATATAAGTCAGTCTCAAAGATGGAGGGATGGCAGAGAGGAGGAGAGCGGCTGGTACGGGGACAGGTCCAGGGCAGGGGCGGCAGGAGGAGACTTCCCCTCAGTCTACTTTTCCCATTTTAGCAATCAGCTCATCGCAGATCTTTGTGAGTTCTTCGATTTCTTGATTCTACGGCGATAAACGAAGAGTTACAAAAAACGAACAGAAGCTAGGCAAGCAAAGGTGGCAGAGTGTCCCGTCACCTTGTGCAGCAGAGCTTGTTCCAGAGACTCGTTCTTCATCTGTTCCTTCCTCAGGCTGGCGGCCAGCGCCGTGCTCTCCGAGCTGGCCTTGGAGCGCACCTGAGCGATCTCCTCACTGGCCCTTCAAAAGCCGAGCAGAGGGTGAGATGACCGGCGGCCCTCAGAGTCAGGCCGGCGGGAGCGGCTCCCTACTTGGCGAGTTTTTCCTCCGCGTGCAGTTTGAGCGTGACTGGTATCGCTGCTCCTCCTGCTTGATTCTGGCCAGATAGTCCTGAGCGCACTTCTTCAGGACCTCCTCGTTCTAAACGAGCAGACGCACAAGACTCGTCAGAGGGAGAGAACGTGGTGGAGTCAGCTTTGGCTGGCGTTCTGCCTTTCAGTCTGCGTTTCTAGTCCTCTCTTTACGGAGGTATCTTTCAGTAAATAAGCTGTTTCTTTACACAGGTGTGAAAAGGATAAGTAGTCCGTCCCTCCCGCCGTACGAGGCCCTAATCCTCCTCTATCTCAGCTCTTGACACTTTTTTCAGAAGAGTTTTGCCCCTTTTCCTACTTTCTTAAAGCCCTCCAGGGTGCTCTTCATGTTTTCGTAGCGCCGGAACATGTCGGAGAGGGAGCGCTCCACCGAGTTGAGGTCGGCCAAGGCCGTCTGCTTCTCCGCTGTCACCTCCTGCAAGGCCTTCTGGGACTTCAGGGTGTTGCGGTGTTCATCCTCTGAGAGGAGCCACGAGGAAGACGTTCAGGCTCTAGTGTTTGGAGAGCTGTCAAAGGTTCCACCAGGGTTCTACTCACCGATCATCTGAGCAATTGTCTTCTCGTACTCCTCAACGATCTTCCTGTGAGGAGATCACTGTTGTCATCATTCAGGATCACTCTTGATTCAGGACTAGATCATTCATGTTGAGGTTTTACATCTTTTCAGGACTGTTGCCGGTCGCTCAGCGGTGATGGTTCCCTACCTCATCTCGCCCACTTCTTGCCTGCTGGCCTCAAACTTGACCTTCCAGTCACTGACCTCCAGCTCTTTGGTGATGATCTGGACAGAGAGGTTTACAGCGCTGAAATCAGAGCATCCCCGAGGAGAAGCCAGGATCCAGGACTGTATACCTCCTCTCTAATGAGGCTGAGAACTGCCTGCTTTTCCGCCTCACTGATGCAGATGGAATCCAGGACTTGGCTTCCTGTTTTCATCACTTCACCGCCCGTGGACGTGTTCTTCAGCTTGCTGGGGTCCTCATACTGCTCAGAGCAGAAAAATCACATTTCAGGGTATTTCACAAGTATGCCTTGTTTACACAATTTGACACAATTATGAGTTACACAGTAAAATGAGATGGGTTTTCTTTGTATTTGTATTACACCCACAGCTCAAAAGTCTTTATTTAAAGTCTTTAAGATTTATTTACACCTACTTTTTTAGTCTATTCTCTCTTGCGTAAACTCTCATTCCTTCTTTATGCCCTCTCTCATTGTCCTTCCAGGGATTATGACAGCCATATTATAATCCCCAACATAATAAATCTTAATCCCTCTGTCACCTGCCTACGCAAAGATGGTTCATCCAACAGCACACTGCTGCTACCCAATCAGCTGTGATCCCTCAGTGTAACTCACACTTTACACCTTTAAATCTCAGGGTAGATTATTAAAAAATATATACTCTAATGCCAACAGAAAGGGGAAAAGTAAATAATAGAATAAAAATGTGTGAACATCTCTGTTGCAGATGGAGACGGTTGATCTAATCGGTACTTCAGCCCCCTCTAGCGGCCACGATGGGGAAGTGCAGACAAATTAACCTGCCGTGGCGATAAACGTAAAAAATCTACTCAAACTGGCTAAAAGAGGGTTTGGATATCTACTCACCACAGAGCAACAGTGTTCATTTTCAGCTTTGGATGACAGATGGCAGTCTGGAACTGAAAACACACGGCGGAGTCATTGCAATTTACATTTAACTATCTAATAATTTAGTCTGAAGGAGTTTGCTGGGACCAGAACTGGTGTCAGTAACAGCTGGACAGCAGAGTCCAGAGTCAGGAAACTGGTCTGGTGTCTCTGTTGTGGTTCACCCACCGCCGTCCTCCTTGTCTGATCTGAGGCCCACGCTGCTGGCCAGCTTTTCCTCGTCCGTGGCGTGGTCCAAGTGGTGTTCATCCTGACACAGCATCAAACCCACACGTGAGCCAACACTACTGAACACTACAGACACTGAGCCCTTCCACCCGCTTCCATCAGACACAGAAGCAGCTCTCACCTTTCCACTCTGCTCCGTTTGCAGCGGCTGGACCGGTTTCACTTTGCAGGAGTTCCTGAGAATAAAAGTCATAACCAAGATCAGTAAAAACACCAAAGCCAGCCACAGGTCTGCATGTGTGCACATCTGGGCCGGTGTGCTGGGAGGAAGAGAGGGCAGGGGAAGACAGGGATCCTCACAGACCTCCCTGCTCTCTTTGGCTGTGTTTCCTGGGTTTGCATGCTCAGCTGAGTGTGCTGAATCAGGCCAAGCAAAAGCTGATTAATGGATGATTGCACAAAGCATCGGGGGGAATTAGGCGGTTTCCAGTAAAATGTTCTGGCTTCTATGTCCTAATTAGACATTTCAAAAAATCTGAGTGGGAAAATAAAGAGCCAGCAGGCTGCGAAATGAGCGAGCTGCAGCTTAGAAGGTTTTATGTGACCTTATCTTATAAAAACAGGCACAGACACACCTGTACCCAGTTACTTACAACAGATTACAGAGGAAGGGGACCTGCTCAGCAGCCCTGTTGCCACACACAGAGCAGAACAATAGGTTCCAAAGAGGGGGAGGACAAAGAAGAGGATGGGACATGGCGTCAAACTCTGTGTGAGCGGGGCCCGTTTTACTGATTCTGGACAGGATCCATATCTAAAATGTTGCTGCTGAGTAACAAAGGAACCAGAATGAAACAAAAACCACCAAATAAACAGAGGAGACACAAATGTCAAGACAAACTGGAGATCTGAAATTTCAAGTATTATTTTGGTGTGCGCCTCCTTATGATGGCAATTACTTTAAACGCGATTCACACCTATTATCTTTATTATTTTCAAAATACATAAAAAAGATGACTCTAGTTAAAGAGAGTAGTGATGGTTTGGTAGCTCTTTTCATTGATGCATAAACGACTGATGATTCTTGTGACTGAAACATGAACCAAAAACAGCCACAAGATGGCGCTAGATTCCCGAAACATCTCTACCGCCGCACAAGAATAAATCTACTAGCACTACTAAAATCTATGTAAAGCAGAATAAGTATGACTAAACGGGTAAAAAAGGAGTGAAGAGATATCCTGTGATAAAGAGGACCAGTTTAAAGCCATGGTGGTGCAGCCACAGCCTGGCGAGGACCTTCAGCTTTACTACTTACGTGACCATTGTGCTGCTGGTCTCACAGGTGAGTTTTGGGTGTGGCAGCACCGTGTCACTGGGCCTGTTGCCATTGAGCAAGTCAGGGTCCACGCAAGTGCCACGGCCGAGGATCAGGTTCGATTCCGGGCTGGAGTCAGACGACACCGGAGCCTCGTCGTCCACTTCAGCGGGATCGGGCTTTTCCAGTGGGGAGACGACAGACAGCGAGGGGGGCCGGGGGGCCTGAGACTTGGGCCCAAAACGAGCGTCGCTGCTGTGGGTCAGGTTGAGGTTCTGGTCCAAACAAAGGCTGTTACCAGTAAGTGGGCTTTTCAGGGAGTCTCGAGCCACTTCCTGGTTTAGGTTCAATCGGTTTGTCACAGGAGGGAGATCTGTGAAAAGGGGACCACACTGTGAGATAAGCTGTAGCGTACGCTACCGTTAGATGGACAATTTATGTTTAAATTCCTGTTAGAATGCTGGAAATGGCTGCTGGCTTCCTCACATCCTGTGTCCGCCTACGTCCCATCATCAGCCAGCCAACAGCCAGAGCAGCCGCTCAGTTGCTGTTGAGTCACACAAAACACAAAACTCTCCACACACTCCCCCAAATACACCCACATTCTGTGAACTTCACACACCCACAAAAGCAAAGAATCTTCCTCTTTCTGCTCTGATTCTTCTGCACATGAATCAACCCTTTGTGGTTTCACAACATATTCACTGCATCGCCAAATTAAAGCAAGATTAGACTCCAAAATCTTGAAATCAGATGCGCACACACACACACACACACACCCACACACAAACACACACCAGTGAACAAATATAAGAGGAACCACACCCATGCAAAATGCCTGCAACCACAGGGCCGAGCAACAACCAACAACAACCGCAGGCTCTATTACAGCCTGACGACTGAAGGATCTCCCGCAGAGTCATGTGATGCAGACGGGAAGAGAAAGCAGAGAAGATGAAGGTAAACGAGCAGCTGTTTAACGCTTCCTCACACACTGTAATGTACGGTGTTGAGTTGCCCCAGAGTGTAATATCATTTATGGAACAGCAGTCTGGTGACTGCGTCAGAAACAAAGACAATATTGTCTCTAAAAGAGAAGAAATGAACCTTTGGTTCGTTGTTTGGTCCATTTCCTCTTCCTACATGTTAAAGCAGCTCTTAAACAGTCGGTTCCTAATTGACTGAGAACAGATGCCCCTGCATGTGAGAGCAGGCCGGTGGGGACGGATGGCTGGGCCAGGGGCCACAGCAGGGGCCTCCCTGACAGCTTCCAACACACTGGATTCATTTGCTGCCCGTTCAGCAGCTGAGGAAGGGAGAGCCAGAAGCTCACTGGTGTTTACCGTCGTGAGCGGCCTAAATTACAGCGCCGTCAACGCTCGGCTAAGGCAGGAGCAGCCGCTTGTCTGCGGGGGCCACACCAGTTCGGTCTGTGAATGCTGGTAGTACCCCGACACCACCCACTGGTTCCACATGCAGCCCTCTCACCTGAACGGTTGGAATTTTCCAGTTCTCCCAGTTGCTTTCCAAGGCCTGGAGACTCCTCCGGGGTGTCGAAGGTCCCTTCGGAGTCGGAGCTGTGAAAACAGCAGAAGACATTGAGCAAAGGGGGTGAAACGGCCGATGGGCGGGGCGGGTGGAGCTGTGCCGCGGCACCGACTCTCCTCCGTCCGTGCTGGAGGCAGCCGGAGCGCCACGACGCACCGGAGCCCCTCCAGCACGGAGGAGGAAACTAGCTGTTTTTGTTTTAGAGGAAGGGAGAGGAGAGGAAGCAGAGAATACAAGGCCACCTGCATCCTTTGGCCTTCAGTAAAGACACACACACAACACACACACACACACACACTTAGACACACATGCATGAAACACACGGTCTTTTGATCAGCTGACAGACAGCCTTGCGTCCCGCTGACGGCCCCTCCGGCTGCCATCTTTGACAGTTACTTAGGAACCAGAAATGCACATTAGAAAACCAAAACCAGCTCTGGGGAGAAGCCTTCTCCTCCTCCTCCGGCTGGCTTTTCTTTCACACCCAAACACACAGGAACTAGGGCCCGGGCGGACCGCACCGCTGACGGGCTCCTCACAAGAACCTGAGATTCCGACACGGCACCAGTGGTATTGGCTGCCTGCGTGTGTGTGTGTGTGTGTGTGTGTGTGTGTGTGTGTGTGTATCCACCACCTGTCAGCATGACTCAGGGGAATCTGCTGTGATCGTGAAAACACACATCCACACACTTCCACACCAGTCACATATGACTCTAAACAGCTTCAATTAAAGGCGTTTCCCTGCATCAAAGGTTGCGTCTGGGGCCTCTTACTTGTCTCTGTCATCCTGGGACCTGGTCTGGCCCTCGGCCCCCGCACCCCCGACCACAGCTGACCACGTCCACTTGGCCCACTGCACCGGAGACAGCCAGGACATCCCTGCGCCTCCACCGCTGCCTAAACCCAACGGCCAACCTGTCCTCCACCGTAGCAGCTCAGAACCTCGCCGCTAAGGCCAGCCGATCGCATCGACAGCGTCTCTCAGCAGCGGAGACGACGATCCAGGAGGAGAAGCTGCCGGTCTGCCTGATCCTCCGGCTCCCTCCTTCTCCACCTCCTCCACAGCTTCCCTCTGCGTGGCTGGAGCCTGTGGGAGTGGAGGAAAAGGCTCCTCGTGCTGCTGCTGCTGCTGCTGCTGCTGCTGCTCTCTCCACAACACTGAGTCACAGAGTGCAGATTACTGGAGCATCAGCCTGGATGGATGAGCAGCCCGTTTAGCACACCAGTGCTGGGGTTTGGGAGGTTTCCTCTGCCCGCCCTGATCCTTTTGAGGTCTGCATATTGTGTGTGTGTGTGTGTGTGTGTGTGTGTGTGTATGTGTGTGTTGGGGCGGGGAAGGGGGGGGGGTTTACAGGCAGGGCTTCCTGTTTTAAGAGGAAAAGTCTGGTTTCACCGTCAGACTACCAGATGTCTGAAGGCTTTTCTGGAAAAGCTTGGTCAGAACGGCTGCTGCGCTGAAGCAAGTGTGTCCAGAGTTTCCGCCTGTTTTCTCAGGATGAATCAATCGTCTAAGCTGAAGTTTCAGTTTTAGGCCGATAATGGTTGAGAAAAACAGAGGGTCTGTTCTAAGGTTTCATATTCAGCTCATGATGCAGGAAAATCAATGCAAACCTAGTGTCTTTTTGAACGTCATTTGGACTCAGTGCTTTCCCTTTCTCTCCTCTCTTTCTCTCTCTCTCTCTCTCTCTCGCTCCCACACACACACGTGCCACTGAGGTTGTTCGTAGCTTATGTAACTTTAAGTCCCTGCTCTCGCATTCATACATCTGTCTCGCTCTCTGAATCACACACCAAAGGGTGTGTGTGTGTGTGTGTGTGTGTGTGTGTTCTGTAGCAAAAACAGAAGAGAGAGGCTAAGAAGGCTGACCCTCAGAAAAACTGGTGATATTTGCACACTGAGGATTCGTGTCAACAACAAGAAGCAAAGGCTCATCGGTGTGTGTGTGGGTGGGCGGTGCTGACCAACACACTCAGAAATAGTCACACGCTGGTGAGCAGAGAGAAGGAGCTTCTGTTCCATCTGTGAGAGCGCGACCGGAAAGTGGAGCAGGTTAGCACGTTAGGCCAGCAGATGAAGAGCTGCTCCAGCTCCAGCGTGTCAGGGAGATGGACGGGTGAGACAAAAGTCCGACCCCTGTGAAGAATGAGAGTTCTGTGGTGGGGCTGGAACCCGAAAAGCTCTCTTTTTGTTCTCGAGCATTCCTGACATTTTCCCCTTTCCATTACTTGTGTTGGAGTCTGCAGAGCTGAGAGGACAAACCTGTCTGCCAAACGCAAACAAAGGCCTTCAGAGAGCAGAGCTCCAGCAGGCAGCCTGTTTCCCCTCACACACCTCAGAGCTGTACACTCACCCCTGGACACACACGCTCTAGCACAGCCAACACATGTCTTTTATGGACCCAGAGCAGCAGATGGAAAACAGGGGGAGGAAAATGAACAAGTGCTTATGTAATACCTTCAAACCACAAATAGCACACAGCCAAACAGTGGCAACACAACAGAGACAGCGTATGGGATGGAGATCAGGGAGCAGGAGATCAATAAACAGATGTATAAACACAGTAAACAGATGTGCAGATTTGGAGCGTGTGATCTGAGCTAACCTTAGGAGAGACAGACAGCTCTGGCTTGTGTTCAGCACACCCGGGAGATGGTCCTATTCACAACACCCTCCCAGCCTCTTCTGGAAAAGCTCCGTCACATTTCATAACCAAAAACGCCAGCGATGTCTCCGCTGTCAAAGGTCGTCTTTAGGTTTTAGATTTGGTGGCTGACATTATAATAAGGCTGTGCAACTTTCAAAGAAAAGCCTTTTGCCTTTGCATGCTTGTTCTTTAACGAGTGTTTACTCTGACAACGTGATTGCCCTCAGTGTTTGCAGCAGCAAGTGTCTCAACACAAACCCATGATCGAACGTATAGAAATGTCCTCATTTGACAAGTGAAAAAAATTGAAACAACACCATCGTCCCAGAAATTAGATTTATGCCATGATACATAGATACATAGATATTTTATTCTTTGGAAAAGAGTATTTCAGACAATATCTGACTGTAACTACCCATAATATCTATGACTATACATTTAGCAGAAACAGTAAGCGGGTGGAAAATCTAAGGAGAAAAAAAATAATATAAAAGAATAGTTTGACTTTTCAGCTTTTGCTGGCTTTGTTGCTTCAAAAGTGAATAAATACTGATATTTGATCGATGATTGCGCCACCTGGTGGACATTGTGTGAATCCCACCTCTTGGCAAAACAAACTCAAACGACTCATGTTTAAGGAATTAAGCTTATTTTATATTTAACAGGATATTTTTTTCTTGGCAGCCATTTTGAACCACTTTTAAATGCAGCAGTGGTAAAAAAAAGATAAAGAGACTGCTAATGATGTTTACTCTCGGTTGATTTTTGCATCTTGCAATTATTTGAGACAAAGGCCCTCAGAGATAAAACACACACACACAAAAAAGAAGATTGATATGCTGTTGGAAAACACAGCTGTGTTTACATCCCCAAAGGCAGTTAAATTGCTGTTTGAGCTTCAGCATACTGGATGGCCTAACTGACGGTGACACAGACAGAATTAGTGAACAAAAGTATTAACGAGAGGAGGGGGTGTGCCCACGACAGATTCAGATACAGGGACAAACCCCTGTCCCTGAAGCTACACGACACAAGAAAAGACCCAAACAACAGTGCGTGTACGTTGTGCACACATGCAGCAGGACAAAGTAAGCAGATGCTTCCCCACTTTTGCTCTTTAGTCTTGTTCTCCTTAAACTGGACGAGCATCTCCCATCCAGAATGCATCATTAAATCTTACATTTTAAAATGTTGCGCTTGACTTCTGTCATCATCAGTACTTAGAAATAAAGAGATTTTTTTCCCGCCCACACTGGCCTGAAAGTTTTCCACAGCAGAAGATACATGTCCAAATGCAGGCCGCTCCCACACCAGTGACTGTGTGGAGGTTTGGAGGGTTTGGGGAACAGGAAAGCTGCCGTGTATCAAACATTGTTTTGGTTAAGACCTAAAATGAGTGTTTAGGCCAACTAAAATGAGACCAAATGCTGTAAACTGTGGTCCCAAAGCACTGGCAGGCTCCTCATGTTCCCAGAGGGAGGACCCCAACCCCCCTCCTGACACGGGCACAGACGCCAGCAGCAAGGCTGAAGGAATCAGCGGCTTGTTTCTCCACAGTGAATGAACAGAAAGCATTAGCATGAACAAAAGTCTGCATCTCCAAATCCTCTGCTTCAGTTTGAATCCTAAATTAACTGCATCCCCATTCGTAGAGTCACAGAAAACACAGTGATGTTTAAAAATAGGCTGACAAAACCATGCTCCATCCTGCAAGTTGGAATTAGTGAGACGACAGGGTGAGAGGATCCTCTCTTTGTCAGAAAGGATTAAAGACAGTGAACAGGCAGCGCTGGGAGAAAGTGCTTTTAAGCCCTGACAAATGTCTTAAAATACCATCTGTACTGCCTGCAAATACAAACTTGAGAAAGCTGGGTCACTACATCATACAAAGTAAACCGCAGCTTAAATAATGAATAGGCCGGTTTAGAATAAGCCTCGCTGTTTTATCATTAACAGGTCAGTGCTGATACATTTCATTTAGCAGACTGCCAACGCTGAGATGTTTAGCTGCTGCTAAAATGTCCAAAACCAGAGAAAAGAAGCCTTAAACACTGCCCTGTTTCAGGTGAATGACCTATTTAGCTGATGGCTGCTCATCTCAATGGTTGCACACCTGCATCTCTTCCTCGTTTCCCTAGATTATCTTTATCTTGGGACAGTGGAGCTTATCTGCAGTGCAACCCTGGACACTGTCAAGAAAAGCCTCTCTGACAAGGGAACATAAAGTCTGGGTTTACAAGCACCGCTTTCATTCTGACACATTCTCTGCACAGTTCAAAGTCCAAAAATAGACACCATAAACACCCAGTTAGCAGTAAACAATGAAACACTCCTTACATGCTGCTCTGCTTCCCTGGAGAGCTGACCGACCGCCTTCTGTTCTGGCTGAGGGAGCCCCCCATGGCAACAGCTGGATGTCTTCCAGTTGCTTCCAACGGTGGAGACCTTCTTCGCCCTGACAAGCTTCACCTTTGCCTCTCTTTGGCAGTCTGGCTCAGCCTCAGAAGCCCACAGGCGCCGCTGTCGCTCATCACACACTTGTCATCAGGTGAACATCCAGCCTCCTCTCCTCTGTTCTCTCCTCTCCTCGCTGATGCTGTGGAATCAGAGGGTCGAAAGTACACTTGCTCTCACGTGAACAGCTCTGCTCGTGCCCAGCCTCTCCGCTCTAACGTCTCTCTCTCTCGCTCTTCCTGCACACACACACACAGCGGGAGATTAAACAGGCAGTGCCTTTAAAAGAGGAGTGGGTGTGTCTGTCTGCGTGTGTGTGTGTGTGTGTGGAAAACATGTGTCACCATGTCATGGGGGTATCTGGCAGGGGTGAGGGTATTGTTCAAATGTGAAAGACCCCCTTCTTTTGTCGGGCAGCTAAATTCCAAATCTCAGATGGAGGGGGAGGGATGGAAGATGATGGAGGGGGAGATGGTGACACACACTGCCCCACTTGTTGTTCCACTGTTCCACAGCCCCACCTACCCGCTGTGCCCCCCCACCCCCCCAAATCCACCCTCAAACCCCTTCACATGACAATAAACACGCAGACCCGTCGTTTCTTAACCGAAGTTCTGACCTCTTAACACCAAATTAAACAGATGCGGGCAAAAAGACACCAAGTATGTTACTAAAGACCCAACAAGACGGTTGAAAACACCTGAAACCATTCAAAAAGGAAAGAACCTTCCTGGTATTTGCTAATACAAAAAAAGTAGAAAGAAAACAACATGTGTAGAAGTGCAGAACCGTAGAATTTTATAATTGATTCATAAATATTCACAAATGATGATGAAGTTTATTTTTAACTCAGGAAATAAACTGTGTAAATAGCTAAAGTAAAGTCAAATAACAAGCTGAAATTTATTACCTGTAATGTTCTTTTATTATGGCATAAAAAACCCTTATTGTATTTAGTGTGCTAAACTCACAAAGGACTTTTGGTACATGTCAACATTTTAGTACAAGGTGCAAAAGGTGAAGGAAAAGGAGCCACTGGCCAAAGCGCTTCCTCTGCGTTATTGACAAGAACACTGATGGAAACAGGGACGACCAAAGATAAATCACACGTCAAAACATCTCACAGTTCAGAGGCTTCTGGAGGAAGCAGAGGGACTTCCAGGCTGCTGCATCCTGACCAAAGAGACGTTACTGGGTCCAAAAGAGCTTCTAGACCTACAAGTGTGTGTGCCGTGTTTATACGTGTGAAAGTGCAGATTCGCTTTAACGCTCATATAGACATTTGTTTAAAACACGTTAGAATACACGGCGTTCTTTGAGATATATAATCCACAAAGACACAAAAGAGGAAGATACTGTTGTCAGGGTTTAGTGGAATTTGGGGTCAACATGTGAGGAAGAAAGAGGAAAAGAGGAATGCATAGAAAGAAGAGAGAGCTCACAAAGCCTTTCTGCACCACTTATACACTCCCAGATACAATACATACATTGTATGCATGTATGATTTACATATAACCCCACCAAAAAAAAGACCAACAGCCTGTCCTCTGAAGCAGCCGTCTGACTTTTACGATTTGAACCACGGCTCTCGTTTCTACTACAGCTAACAACAGAAAACTGACTCTATTTTTGTTAAAAGTATAGTTTAAAACAAAAACACAACAGAAAAGTCTTCCTCTGCACTCCCTAGGTCTTGGACCAGCCCTGACGGAGACGTCACACTGCACACACCAGGTTTCTGATTTCAAACAATGTTGACAGGCGGAAAACCGAGCAGCCTGCAGTGCTTCTAACAGACACCGCATCAACCTTCATTTACCTAATTAAAAAGTAAACATTTTATAGTTAGGGGATTTAAACGAGGCGAGCCAGTTACACAAGTAGTCAGATGTGGTTCCGGCAGTCGAGGAAGAGCATCCTGGGCCAGTCAACGGAAAAAGCCCGGGCCTGAAAGACGCTTTAAACCAAGAAATCTCAGGAAGTGAGCGGCCGAGGGAGGAATGAGTGTTTTAAGAATGTCAGACAACTAACGCTGATGGATGGTAAGGCATTCCAGAGGAGGACTGTGCAGCCTTGGGCTCGGTGGCATGTCCCACCGCTGCCTGCATTCAGGCTCCTTCCATGTGAGAGACAAAGTCTGTAGTTTAGAAACTCCTTCACTACTGAGGCTGTTCAAAGGGCACCCCGAGTTTGTCGTAGATCTCCTTCAGCAGCAGAAGAGCAGCGTCCTCTGATTCCCTGCACACAGACACCATTAACATATAAAGAAGGGAAAAAAGACAAAAAATAAAACAAAAGATTGTCATAACACCCGGATCTCCAAACACAAGAAAAACCTCTGGAAGGAAAGCAAGTCATGTGATCCATCACATTTTTCAATGTACTTACTGTCCCGCCACAGTTTAAACATGGCTCACCAGTAACACAGATGAGACTGGATGGCAAACAGGTACTCGTTGAAGCTTTCGATGGGTTTTTCCTGGAGGACAAAGTCGATCCTCCGTCCTCCGTTCAGCATTCCCATTTGAACCTCAGGCTGCTCTGGCTGTTCCGTTGGCGATGGGGACTCGGCCTCATCACACACCTCTGCAGGGACACAAACAGGCCGCCTCAGAGGACACCGACCACCAGGCCAACGGACAACAGGAGCCATCTGCTTTACTGCTTTTGCTAAAACAATGAATTAGACGTTTCACACACTCGGACAGACAGAGCAGACGGAGGCTGAGTAGCTGCATATACAACATGTTCTAACATTTGCTTTGTTTAGTCAAAGTAGCGATAAAAGGCAGCGCAGTAATCAAATCATATAGGGGCTTCCGTCGAAAAATAATGCATATTTTCAAGAGATGTTGTGGAAAATCTTAAATGAGGCATGCATCAGAATATAGAGACTTGTTATTTTGCTTAATTAAAAAAAAGAAAGAAACAGAATGATATCCTTTCCTTGCTTACTCATCACTCAAGCCAAGTGATTATCCTGGCTTACCTGGGTAGTAATGCCTATAAAGGGCTCTTGGCCACTCCAGTATTTTAGTCCAAAAATCAGCACTTTTTTCTCTCCCAGAAGCAGTGAGTGCTGCTGAGGCTGAGGTTCAAGGTAAAATAATAAGAGGTGAGGGAATTAGCACCAAACACCAAATAAACCGCAGGGGAGAATAACAGCATGCAAGCAAGCACCGAGACAGGGATACCAGACACATATTGCTATTCCTCCATGCCTTTACACACATGCACACATCAGTTTTTCTTCTTTTTTTTACCCTGTGGCGCATCAGCTTCTTTCTTTGATGCAGTCTGTCCTTCGTCCACCGGCGGCAGTGCAGCAACAGGAAGTCTCGCGAAGGATTGCCAGGCTGTCCGCAGCGATCCCCACACGTTATTCTTCAGATCCATGCTCATGCGGGTCAGGCTGTCCTTCAGCTCTGGTTTCACAACATGGGAAACAGCAGTTTAGCCATCCATTCAACAGCTCACCAACACAATATGAGGAAATAACGGAGAGCCAAACCTAGATGCATTCTCTTGCGTCCTTTATGGTGAGGGATGAGCATCGGCTCAATGTCTACCTCGGACACGATCATGGGCTCTATCCTATAGGCTACAGGGTCATACTACGAAGACACGGAAAAGGAAAAGGAAATGTTTCCATACTTTTCAAGCAGCGTTGCAAACACACAGACAGTCATTATGGTTAAGCCATTAGGTGCTTTCATAATTATGAGATGTTATCAAAACTAAAAGCTTTCAGCACCTTAATTAAAAGCTGAGATTAAAACAAAAATTGAGCAACACTGAGACATTTTTTTAGTGAAATAAGTATCGGAAGAACCAGTTTGAATCCTGCTGTGCTGACTTTACTGGCGCCTTTGTAGCACCGAACTCGTTCTTTATCCGAAAAAATAAGGACACCCGTTTATTTGCTTCGAGTAGGAAAGATTTTAATCAGGTGCCACCCACAGCTGTCCTTATCTGTTACTCACCGGATGGTAGATGTTGTAAAAGCTCTTGCAGGTTGGGAAAGAGTAGCTGGGATCAATGTGTTTGAGTCCGCGAACTGTCAAGAACATTCCGATTGGAGAACCAAAGGCGAAAAAAGTTTGAGGGTGAAAAGCCAGCTGTGGGTAAATTAATGGATACCTAAAATAAGAGAGTGTGATTAGAAAATATCATCTATTTTCAACATTCACCGAGAAGCTTTAAATGAGAGCAGGTAAAGACAGTGAGGAGCTGACGAGACTGGACTCGGGGAGAGCAGACACAGTGGTTCAACATCCCAGCTAAGGCAAAGATGGAGGCCTCCATCTTGTCATGGAGGAAAGTCTACTGCTCAGAAAAGAGTTCACTAATGCATGTGCCTCGCATTTGCCTCCCACCCAACCCAGACGCTGGAAACTCGGGAAATGAAAAGAGACATAAAGTACACTGGAGCTGAAAAGGTCAGAACTTGGGGGACACCACGTCGGACACACCTGTCCCTTGGCTATGCTTCCACTGGGCTATCCAGGCAAGCAGGGGGAGAGAAGCACGAGGGTGACGCGCTGAAGGTTTCATCCGCTCATGCTCGAGCATAACTCAAGAATAACCGTGAGCCTGGTACCTGTCCGATTCCCACGTCAAAGTAATTGTAGTCGACAGCGCTGGTAACAGACTGGGTCCTATGGAACTGGGACCACTGGGTCGACAATCCAGAACAATGGTCTCCGTCTTGATCATTGGGCATTTTTTGAGGTGGGACCTGGAGTGCTTCTGCCTGGTGTTCTGCTCCTGTTTTACACGTCTTTTAAAAAGAGCAAAAACAGAAAAAAATTGAACACCAGAAGAGTGTACAGTTCTAATCTATATAACAACTTTGGAAAAGCTTTGGCAAAGGATGGCACACTAAAAGGTAGATTTAAAACTGAGGGGGTAAGCAGGGAAGGATATTGAATAACCATCTGGCCCAAGGTTCATTTCCACGGTCTGACCTGCAGCAGGAATATCCTCCTGACGTGATTCAGAATCTTTTTCCGAGGTCCCAGAGGAATTCCTAAATCTTTAAGGTCGCTGTCTTGGCAAAGGGCCTTAAAGGGGACAGACGTTCCTCCGTTACAATCACACACACACACACACACACCTGGGAGATGATTCCCACGCGGAAGAATGCCGATGTGTTAAGGCCATTGTGTGCATGCCTCACCAGTGATTCCAGGTCCAGACTTTCTTTCTGAAAAATATCCAGGTATTGTTGTAGGCCAAGTCTGGACAGAGTCTGTTCCAGCGTGTGGCAGCTTATCTGGTATTTATCTGCGGGGATCTTACAAACAGGAAGAAAAGCACGGCTTTAAAAATCCCATACGAGTCAACATTTTCTTTTTTCAGACTTGTTTTTACTGGGAAAGCAAATGTACCCCTGTTGCTTCTGAATCAGTCCTCTGATTGGTCAGCAGGTCAAACAGGATGAGTGACCCTGAGGAAAGAGAGGTGGGAGCCTTAATTACATGTTCCATGTTTTCCTTTGTCCTTTTTGTGTGTGGTTTTGGATGCATTACCAAGGCTATGCCCCACGACTGAAACTGCCCCGTTAAATTCCGGATGTCTCTTCTTAAAGAGGGAATGCAGCCTGTCGATCTCAGAAGCTACCGTGTCCACTATGGTCTGGCAGTAGGTGGGGCTGTTGTAGAAAAACAGGTCCAACAGCGTGTCGTTGGTGAAATGTCTCAGCCTGCTGATGCTGGGCAGAGTGATTCTCTGGATGTCCCTAGAAACGGGGAACGGAGAAGAAGGAATCACTACCTATCCACCACTGCTGAAAGACAAGCCACTCGGCCTTGCTCCGTCCTACTTACTCATCCACACCAGTAGCGTCTCCGTGCAGAGCGCTGTGCCAGTTGACCGGAAGAAATTCCACTCTTCCTATCTTGCCTTCCTGTTGCGCACGCTTATAATGAGATGCCAGGAGGGATAGGGAAGCACTCCTGAAGTCATTTACTGAAGAAGGCAAAAAAGTATTGGAATACCACCTGTACATTTTCAACTGAATAGAACTACAAAGCTTCACTAACCACACTGTACGATGGATCTGAAGCGCAAATCACAAGCAGGCCCTATGCCATGGACCATGAAGACAAGGTGATCCACTTTCTCTGGTTCACCTGGAAAAACATTGGATTACTCAACAGAAGTCAGGATTCTATTCCCATGTGTCTCTAATGGCTGGGGCATCACTCATACCCTCAGGTATTTCTGCAGAGATGTTGTCCACGCCTCTCTTCACCGTCCGAGGTCGAGTCTGCTCCGAAGGGGAGGACATCCACTCATCCTGCAATCCCATTGGCTGGTACTGCATTATTAGCTGTCAGTGGAGCAAAAAAAAAAAAAAAAGGTTATCAGGAATGCTCAGGAATGCTCCACTGAGTCGCCGTGTGTGTGATTCATTTTCACCTTAGGGTTGTGTAGGATGACAGTTTCTCCAGTGGGAAAGTCCAGTTTGCGTTTCCATTCGTCCAAGGTTACAGCGATCATATAAGCATCCTGTGTGACCAGAGGAGCACAATCAAATACTGACCAAAACAGCGAAGAGGGGAGGAACCAATGTGTGACTTTAGGACTACAACCAGACTACCTCCAGACTTTGACTGAAGTCCTCAGGGTACGGCATGAACGTGGTGTCTTTATCGCCTTTGTAGAACCAGGTACACCGACGGACCTCGGTGGGAGCTTGTTGCCAGTACACAGCGTAGCGCTTCCTCTCGTTGACGCGGACATCGTACCGCTCCCCATCCACAGCGACAACCACCTCTTCCCCGCTGACACCTACAAAAAAAGAAAGAAAATATCCAAGCAGATAAGCAGGATCAAAAAGAACCCGTGGTAACTGTGTAGGTGCAGTGAATCGTTCCCAGCTTTTACCAGTTTTGCTGGCGTTCTCTAGTTTATCCGAGTCCTCTTTGCTGAACGGCAGCCAGGAGGTGTCATCGTCAGCCCTTCGGCAAAAAAACCAGTGGGGCTGCACCTGTTGGTAAGGGGCTACACCTGCCTCCATGGCTAGCACCTCAAAAGAGGAGGAAGATGAGGGAGAGGTCCCATCCACCACATGAGAGCACTGAGGAAAAGAACAAGTATTTGTGTCTGAAGTTTCTCCCGTGGTCTATATTCGAGACCCTAACCCTCTTTGCCTTAGGTATGCCTAATCCATCATCAATTGTTGACACAATCTCCTTTTCCGTTGCTGCACATAGGAGCTAGAAATCTAGAACTCTGCAGAGCTGTGCTGTCAAAAAAGTGGATTCTGAATCAACTAAATTACACCAAACTGTAGCTATCACGAGACCTTGTTGATGTAAATTGCAAAAGGAATGAATCACATGTACCTTTTACTTGTACATTATTGCCGCTATAAATGTTACTTCTCAGTCATCAAAGTGCAAACATTCCGTGGTCATATTTGAGCTTTTTTAAGTAAGTAAGTTTTTTTTTCCTTTGTCACCTGAAAAGATCCACTGTAAATTTCAGCTAGAAGGTAAAAACGAAAATGATTACCAACCGTAAATCCCCAGGGAGTAATGCATGCTTTCTAACCTGATCCTCGGGCGTGTTCTGGGTCGCAGCAGTGGAACTCTCCGCCTGGTTCTGGGTGCTGTGGTTGGGGGCCAGAGACGGACCCTGACCCTCTCTCGGACCGGCCTCTGCCATCTGCTCCTCAGCCCAGCTCTGACCCGGACACACTCCAATGAACCTGCAGCATCCAAAGTACACACGGGGCAAAGTGCATGAGCAGATGTGACAGCCTGTAAAAAGCGCCGAGACTAAACCCAAAACAAATGAGATATTTCTGATTAGTGATAGGAAGACAAAACAAAAGCGGGAGATAAGGCTGTTGTTGGTTCCTGGCGGCCGCCTCATCAGCTGCTGATCAATGACGTACAACGCAATGCAAAATAGCTAGGACAATGCGAAAACTAATCTTCACTAACGTTTGCTGACCTGCGTAAAGTTACATCTAGGGAGTTCTTGAGGTTCTCCCACCGTTTACGTAGGCTTTGTGGTATTTTGCAGGAAAACGTTAAAGAATGCGAAGGGTTTTAACGTGTATTAGGGTAATGCTAGTTAAGTTACGATGCCAGGACTGCGCGATACGCTAACCGTTTTAGCAGACTGCTGTTGTTTTGTCGCTGCTAGCCAACACAGTTAGTTAAACTCACCGATGGAATTAGCGCACAGTGTGATAGTCGCGGTGTTTTGGTTAGCTAAACGTTGTTTTTGTCGTTCATGCCGCCTGTTAGCCAAGGACAGCCCGCTGTCAAAGGATGCTCGATTACGTGTCATCGGATATAAGTATTTTACGGCAATACACGTGATGATCACTCACATTTACGATCGCCTAAATATATACAAACACGTACACAATAAAGATAGGCATTAAGTGGTGCGCGTCTTTCAAAATGTGGTGTTTAGAAACTGCAATGCGCAGAAACAGTTTAAATGCAATATAAAGATATATTTTCACAGAACTTGATAGACTCAGACAAATTATTCTGACTAACATTTTATGTAATAAAAATATATCGAGATAGTGTAATGAAACTTCAAAAAGTAGCAAAAAAAATCACTCACTTAAATAAACAAACTTTGAAAGCATGATTTACAATTTTTGAGGGGACCGTGAAGGCACCGTAGTAGACCGCGTGAGACCGCAACTCAGATGTGACGTCACCGATCTCTACTGTAACTCGGTGATTTCCAGGCTGCAAAACTTCCCTCTGATATTCCAGCAGAGCCACAGTTAATGCGCTTCCACAGGGTAAAGAACTTTATTTCCCCTTCTAAATTTATAGAAACTTACTTATAATTGCTTTCTACGTGCAAGCTTTTGGGTCATCAGAGTCTAAATGTAAAACTTTAAATGCGGTCTGTGTCTGCCTTAAATCTCTCGTCATTGTCATTCCTTTTTTTACACACCCAAGAACGAAAGAGGGCCATTTTGAGCAGATTATAATTTTTGCTGTCAACCAAAGGTAATAGGACTTGGCAATCTGTCAAAATGTCAGTCAAGGTGGTTTAAATACTAAACGACAGGGTTAGACTGAAAGATTGGCTTCTAGAGAGGTATGTGTGAAATGTGAAAGTAGTGGGTGTGGGCATCGTGATTCGGAAGGAGACACCCATTTGTGATAAGGTAATGTCTGACTTTCCGCAGTCTGACCTCCCTACCCAGTTTGAATGTGCCTCATAATAAAACTACACTACTAACAAATGATTCATTTCTCATCCAAAACCAGAGAAATTTACTAAAACGAAACATTTCAGCATGGTTGAGTGACGGGGGTTGACTAGTTGCCATTAGGTTACTACCTAATTGCCACCTCTAGTCCTGGTAGTGCAGGCAGGAGGAGGAGGAGGAGGAGCAACACATATCAAAGGAGGAAGAGTCGACAAAAGTGGAAGCAAAGACACACCCAGCTCACCAAGTGTGACAGACCTGCAGAGCAATGAGCCTGTGTGGAGCAATGAGAGGGTGTGTCTTTGCTCCCACCCAGGGAAAGCAGATCAGCCTGGTCTGAGTGGTGGAGAGGAGCAGGAGCCACAGTCCGGAGCACCTCCACCCGTCCACAGGGCTGATCTACAGCCCTCTCTACACCATTCCTCTGGGTTGCCCCGGTGCACTTTCTTTCTTTCATTTGGAGCGAGGCGTGGAGGGGCAACAGCTGAAGGAACAAAAAGGCAAAACCAGGAGAGGAAAACAGCTAAGGAAAGTCTTTAACACGCAGAAATGAAGGACAAAGTGAAGAGAGGGGGAGGAAAACTTCTGCCCAAGACTGGTGAGAGATCTTTGCACTGTTTTTCCGTTGGTTTTTTTTTTCCACTCTCTGTTCTCTCTCTCTCTTTCATTTTCTCTGTCTGTCTCTCTCCCCCTCTCTGTGGCACTTTTCCTTTTCCTTCTTTTTTTTCCCCCTGGTGCCACCAGGACACGATTGCGCTGAGTTTCTGCAGTCCTAATGATTGCATTCTCTTTTGCTCCTTTTGCTGATTCTTCTTTTAACTGAAGTTTGGCCAACTGCATTGAATTTCACACAAAGGTACACAAAAAAGAAATATGCATGCATGTGCGCATAGTACTTATCTTCAAACATCAGTTTAGGAAAAAAATTCAAGTTGTGCTGCATAGTTTTGCACCGTTAAAGAGCTCAATTATAATATTATGCAATTATCATTGTATCAATGAGGATTCCATGTAGTAGTAGTGTAGTAAGACAGCATGAAAAAAATATCATTGCCTAAAAAAAGGAGGGACTTCAACCCAGCCAATCAGCAGGAGCTCATTATTGTCGTTCTAGAATAATAAAACAGCTCCGGACTGGCAGCAATGGATCCACAACATTTACATTGGAATGAAGCACTGGCAGGTTTTAAAGTCCAGGATGTGCAGATTAGGTTTGTTTTTAAAACAATGCCTATATGGACCTACGTGTGCACACCCACTGTTATTTTAACAGATAGTTTTTGCGTTTTATCACCTGGTTTTCCTCGCATGCCAGCGAAGGGTGTGGTTGTCCTTCCACCACGAGGTGACTGAAGGCCGGTGCACACATTCAACAGGTTTAGTCACACTGCAGGCTTCAGGAACAGGCTCAGTCCTGCGCTCCTCCCGGTGTGTGTGAGAGAGAAAGGGAGAGGGTGAAAGACTGCCCAAGGGTAAGACTAGATGTTTAAAAAAAAACTGCCAAATAAATAGAAAATGGGGTGTGTCATTCTTCTAACACACACACCACACATACACACACACAGACACACAGACACACTCTTTTCTCTTCCTTCCAATTCATTCATACAACATTCTGGTCAGTAATGGCTGCTGTTGGCTGTTGTTTCCTTAAGGTTGAAACAGATGCGACGGTCTTCTCTGTGGCTCAGTTGGCGTTGTTTCTCCTGTAGATGGAGTCTGCCTCGACGGTGGAAAGGATGCAGCGGTTACGAAGCATGCCGATGACAGCTCCTTCCCTGTGAAGATTCAGGGAGCGGGTTTGGATTCATTCGAGATGCAGGTGAAATATCTCTTTTTCTGGACCTGTAATGAAAAGGTTTACAGTCTAGATTTCGCCTTGTGTGAGTGTGCCCTTCATGTGCTCTGTCTTTTACAGATTTATGGATTTTGGCATGTTAAAGATGCCTTAATGAACCTGCTTTCGAGAGACGAGGTATTTCCTCGTTCCAACTTGTCACTCTCCTTTGCCGGCATGACCCTGGACCCCCTGGCAGAACTACAAGGCCTCAAGGGGCTAAAATCCGGAGCCACCTTCGCTGGTGGAAGGACAG
>CAAE01014999.1:1563100-1583930 GCA_000180735.1 Tetraodon nigroviridis
AGGTGCGGGCAGCGTGTAAGGAAGTGGGCTCGGTTAGTGACATCATCTTTGAGATGCGGTTCAATCCCAATGTCTTCTCTCCAGGTACAGCGAGAAATGCCACACACACACACACACAAGAATATTTAACAGAACACACTGAGTCATTTCTGGGTTTTGTGTCCAGGAGTATCTTTCCCGGCTAGTGAAAGGAAATCGCTAAAACTGCAACAGAGACTGCTGAAGGAAGCTGCAGCATTCATCATCACTCACCAGATACCAGCATTTGTAAGATTCATTACTCAGTTCTACAATAACAGCACTGCTTACATAAAAAGGGCCTAATCGAGCTAAGTGTGTGTTTGTGCAGTTGGACTTTTGCCTGCAAAGTCACGAAACGCCGATGGATGGTGTTTCGCTGAAGCAGGCGCTACATCAGCGAGGTGTCAATCTTCGCTATCTGGGGCACTTGGCCAAGGCCGTAAGCCAGTCGGAACACGAGAGGCGTCTGAGGCACATCAAGGTTTGCTTCACCTCAGAGCAGCACCACACTCAAACATGTCTCAGTAATGCGATGATTAGCATCATGTGCTTCTACCTGTCTCAAACAGAGACTAGCCGTGGGTGAAATTTTCAACCGCTCGGCGAGACGAGTGTTCAACAACTTTCTTCAGGTATATTAAACTTTTGACTGATAAGCGTTCTAAATTATCCCTATGTTTGCACACCTAAAATTTAAGGAGAGATCTACCAGCAGGTCTGCTTTGGAAGGTGGATTTCAGCCTTGTGATTATGTCCTGACAGGGTGTGGAGGTTTCCAGCCTGTCTGCAGCCATCAGCCACTTCCTCTGCTGTCTGCTGGTGAACCATTTCACACCCGCTTCTGTCGGGGAGGACACCAAGAAAAAGTCAAGGCGACGTGGCCGAGGAACTGGGTCCTTGGAAAGTACACCCTGGAGCACTCTAACAGGGGCTGAGTTGTGGAACCTGGTCTGCCAGGAGTCTGTGGAAACATACAACATCACTGATGCCCTTGGGTATGGACGCACCCTTTGTTTGTTTGTGTTTGTTTTTTAAAGTATGCTCTTAAAATTCCTTTTTTTTCCTCTTTAATAGCTCTGGTCCAAACTACCTGGTGGAACAGTATGGGCTGCAGAAGATCTCTCTGCTTCGAGAGTTCTGTTTAAAGACGGGAGTGCAGGTACATCACTTCTGAAATTTAGATTGTACACACCTAAATTGTCACTGCGGACAAATATAAAGTCAGATGTATCTGTAACCAGCATACAGTTTTTTAAGTCTTTTTATAATCATTTTAACAAAAACGTCGGTCAAAGCAAACCAATCACAAATGTTTTGGTCTGCAACAGTTGAGACTGAGAGACTACTTCCTCGATCACCAAAATAAATGTCCGATCGGTCCAGACGACATCCTCAACATCTTCCCAATTGTCAAGCATGTTAACATGCCAACTCCAGATGCATCAAAAGCCTTTCAAGCCGCGCAGACTTCTGTCCAGAAAGGTTGGGTCAGATCTGCTACAGAACTTTGGACCAAAATCTAAACCTTAACACTTGTCACCTGGGTCTTGTCTGCAGGTCTGCTGGATCAGGCTCACGAGCAGCTGAAAGAAGCCGTCTACCTGTACGGAAGAGTGTGTGATGACCTAGAGCCTGAGGCCTGCTACTGCCACAGCCTGTTGGCCAAAGTGGCCTTCCTGCAGGGCAAGGCCGCTGAGGTGCTCCTGCAACTTCTCTTATCTGCGTTACGCCTCTCAGTACAGTTCCAGTACCACTACTTAGGTTTTCATATCAGACAGCCTACTCACAAAGTGCTTTTCATATGTTTCTATATGCAAATCTCTCAGGACCTCGTTCTTAACATTATATGGGGATGCGTGTCTTTTATTTTAACAATATAGCGCGTATATTCCTTAAAATGTACACAGGTCCGGCCATTAAATTAAGATTCTTCATGTGTAAAATCTTCCCAAGGCTCGTGGTGTCCAGCTGAAGGCCGTGGTCATCAGTGAGAGGGTCCTTGGCTTCGACCATCCGAACACCATCCAACAATATGTGAGCTTTGGAGAAGCAGAAAAACATCTGTTTCGTGGTTGGACGTGTCAGTCCTAATCATCTGGTTCACGTCTTCAGGCCCTCCTGGGTGTGTATGCGTTTGCTGGAGGGGAGGGTGTTTTGGCCCAGAAATGTTTCCTCAGAGCTCGTCTACTGACCCTTACGGTCCACGGAGAGGACCATCCATACGTCGCAACACTGGATGTGAGTCACACCTTGATATACATTAAAAAACACTTCAGGTCGTTGAATTATGCCGGTTAACATTGTGCTGATAGAAATGACATTATGTTGTATATTACTGGCAAGGATTTGGGTCACACATGGATACATCTGATTTGTGGATTTAAAACATCAAATGCTTAATTTAAATTATGACCATTAAAATATTCAGTGTATTATAAATGTGGTAAAACATAAATGTATGTTACTAATACTTAAACATTAGTACTGCTTTCAGCAGCGGTCAGCGCTCCGTGTTCCTCTCATACTTAGTCAGGTGGTGTGAACATTCTTTATAAAATCCTGCTGGTTTCTGCAGAGCTGTCTTGGGTTAGTCCTGGCAGAAGATCACACGGGGCAATACTTGAGAAACGCCCTCCGACTGCATACTTCCTTTTTTGGCCCCTTGAACATGCACACTGCTCTCAAGTAAGCAACCCGTTAGCCCTTCATTTTCCCACGTGCCTCCTCCCCTAACCTCATGCTTTTTGCTCTTTGGCGCCCCGTGCAGCCAGCACCTGTTGTCCCAGTGGATGTGCATCAGAGGTGACTACCGAGGTGCTATGACCCACGAGAAAGAAGCCCTCGCTGCTTTTACCTGCTTGGTACGTACAGCTGCTGGAGTGGACTGGTGTGTACGCGCATGTGCTCAGGTGTTTTCTTTTTCCTCCCTCCTGCTGTCCCAGCTTGGAGAGGATCACTCTCAGACACAGTGCAGTAAAGAGTTCCTTTCCACCATCACCAAACAAGCTGTGAAGGTGGAGCGTTCTCTCAGACAGGCAGGAGCTGACTGCACAGAGCAGGCAGTGGAGGTAATGCAGGCCCAAGAGACGTGGCGTTAGAAAACCTACAGAGGAAGATTTGTTTATCTTTTTTTTTATCTTCAGTGTCTCTCTCCTACAACTGAGACTGTGCTGGAACAAATGGCTGTCATGACAGGGATCAGGACAGTTGTGAAAAAGGTAAACATTCTCTGATATATGATATATAGAATGTAAGAAGTCAGCTTTCTGATAGTTCTAACAGAAATTCTGTTCGATTTTATATCCCTGTTAAGCACAAGTGTTACCTTCATTTGTCTGAATCAACAGTGACAGGCTCCAGGATTATCGGCAGAGGCACCGGGAACTAAAGGCCTCTGTGGCTGAAGAACTGGGTCTTAAGCTGCTCACCTCGGCGGTGGTGGATCGGAGTGAGACAAACACAGCTCAAGAAACAGGATGCCTGAAAAATGCTGAGGATGTTGGAGACGCAGAGGTGGAAAATACCAGCGAAAGAGTGAATGAGGCCACTCTTTTAGCTAATGGCTCCTTTGAGCAGACCCAGCACAAGGACGGTGACACAACACCGTCAGAGGCTGCGGAAGGGCCAGCGAATGGGGTCGCTGAGGTCAGCCCGGCCGACAATGCTGCAGATAGTACAAAACCAGCTGAGGAAAACGTTAAAGTAAACGGAGCTTTGAACAGTCCGCCAGTCCTCAAAAGTAAAGGAACCTGGGCAGATGTGGTGTCAAACTCCATAGCAGCCAAGAGTAGAGCAGACAAAGACAGGCAAGTTAACAAGGTGAAAAACAACATCGCTGCTATTGGAGCAGCTCAGGTCTAAAAAAGCAAACAAAAAACCAACAGCCTGGATTTAAACTGTAAGATTCTTTGAGTGTAGTTTTCTATCTTGGCGTGACCAATGTCTCTACTGTAAAATGTTGTTCTACAACAAGTTGTGGAATCCTGGGGACAGCAGAGAAACTTTTGTGCTGTGTGATTTGTGACGGGGGGAGAGGGTTGTTCTCTGTGGTGCTAGAAAAGTCCTTGCTGTATTTTTTTTCTGGCACAAGCATACTGTATTAAGCATTCAGAAACAATTTGTGAAGGTCTGTGGCTGTTTTTCATGGTCATTCCTTTTTTTTGTTGCCAATTAGCAGTACAATGTAGAAAATAGAAATAAAAAAAATCTGAAAACAGACATTTAAATTGCAGTTTGTAAAGCCTGTGTGCAAGATGTGACATTGTCAGGTATTTAACTTCCAGTTATTGATATTGTCCATATTCCACACAAGTTAATATCAGAACTAAATAGCATCAGGCTAAATACCCAGAAAAGTATCATAGAAAAAGTATTATATGAAAATTTAAAAAATAGATAATTTAAAGAAACCCACATAATCAAGCAAATGTCAGAACTCTGTCGGTTGAGGTCTGGGTCTGCAGGTTCCAATTTGTAATGATTTCCTTTCCTTTAGGCAGTTTCTTATCATAAAGGTTCCTACCTGAGATCTTAAATTATTATTTTTTTAAGCGCTTGGTCCAGGGTCACCGTTAAAAAAAATCCATATCTTTATTCTTGAGTTATGTTTTTCTTAATTTCCTCCCCGAATAATCTCCAAATCTGAGACATGGTGGTACTCCGGCTCAGGTGGATCTGTCCAGGTGGATTGTGGGAGGCTGTTAAGGCTGTGAGCAGCAAAGGTGATGACAGCTGTGTCGCTGAAGACGTCCACCATCCGGGATGGACAGGGAAGCCTTCTCTCCTGGCAAATAGCCGTGGCCAGAGCGATGTAGCTGTAGTCTCGTTTGAACTCTCTCTCCAGCGTTCTGTTTAGAGCACGCACACAAAGTGTCACCTCCCTTCAGGTTTCGATACAACATTCTGTCACTTCAGGGCAAATACAAACCTTTCCTTCATGCTGGTGAAGCTGTTTCCGATTATTTTCATCAGAGGAAGACACTTTTTACTCCAATTCTTCCAGAGAAGGTTGTTGTACAGGGCCTTCCCACAGTGCATTAGGTAGAAGACAGTGGGTCGGGTTGACAAGCGTTTCCCCTCCTGAAAAAGAACAATAGGACAAAGTTAAAAAAAAAAAAAATAAATACTTGAAGTGATGTGAAATTTTGATTTTTGCCTTTGTAGAGTTTCTAACCTAAAAAGCCAAATACTAACCTCATTATCTGTAAGCACAGTCAAACCCAGCTCTCTCAAAACATCGATCTCTCCAGATGTGAAAACTGGGTCATAAACAGAGCAGTCCTTGACTGAAATCTACAGAAGATAAATGAAAGACAACTATTGCATTGAATAACTGGGAATTTCTTTAATTATTAACATAACCTCCAACCTGTTTGGCATCCAGCAGCAACAGTAACATAGCAAGCTGATAACGAGCTGAGACGGAGGATGAAAAGGATCCGAGGCCATAACAGATGCACTCCCACTGCTGGGACACTGGGACATCTGTGTTCCCTTCACCATCACGGTCTTTGCTCTCAGGAGGGTTAGGTGCGGATGATCCAGCAACCAATATCTGCTCTGAACAAAACAATTACACATTAGGGTAACTGAGCAACATCTGATGATTTCAGAGCCAGATAACCAATTTATATACTTGTTTATATCCATTTTTATGAATGATTTGAAGTCTTTTTCACCGCTCTAATGCTTACCTCCTTCAAATGTTTGCATTTTTTCAAATATTTATTACTATTATTTTTGTAATGTTTATTATCAGCTCTTGACTTGTTCTCTTTGCAATGTTTGATATTTTTTTTAACGTCTCCTGGCAATGAATTTTAAAGTTTCATCCAATCCTATTTTAAGGTGTTAAGTTATTCTTACCTCTCCACTTGTCCCAAAACTCCTCGCACCTGAGCTCAGACCTACGAGGCAGAGATAGCACAAAAAATAATAATCATCAAACATGAATTTTTAAAAAATAAACTAACAGTAAAATACCCGGCTGGGCAGTGGCGTGCAGGCAACAACAACACGCATACGTCGAAACCGTCGACTTTTTTTTTTTTTTTTTTTAACACTTTTTATTTTTAATCTTTTCAGAAAATAGGCTACACTTGGCTCACCTAGTTTCCCTGACTCGTCTGACCACTCTGCTCACATCCAGCGGCTCCGGACAGCATGCTGAACTTAGACATGGCTGACATGTTTTAGATCTCCGTCCTCCTTTTCGTCGCCGAGCTATTTGCCATCCATCCCCTGTGTCCGACATTTATAATATATATTTATTTCTATATATATATATATACTGTGTCGATGCACACATACATAATTGTTAATAAAAGTTGAAGGCGTTTGACGTGTAGGATCATGTTTTAGATTACCAATGGGACTGTTTTAGGTGTAACACACTGACAACCTCTTCCTGTTAAGGAACCCGTAGCGATTTAATTATTACACTTGCTAAAAGTGATATTTTTACATTATTATTTTAGAAATTCAAACGTTTAAATAAATATATCAGACACATTAAACATGCACCAAGGCCTAACTTGAGCAGACATTCGAAAGTAAGAAAGATTGGTACAACAATATTTACTGTGACAACCGGAAGTAAACGCAGCCATTCCCCAGCGTTTAACGCCAAACTAGCTTCCCTGAGCTCACATATTGCTTATTATTTTTGTAACCTAATGGATTTTTAGAATATAAACAGAACAGAAACACATATTTCAGGTGAGTTTAAAAATACTCTATTCCTTGTGCCTCTACTCGTTTTTTATCTGTTGGGACCAGCAGTTTAAACTAGCTGTAGCTAACTTCTGCTATTAGCCACCCAACAACGTTACTTAGCACATTAATAACGCATCTTATAGTTTTTAGAGCGTTAAATACAGTGTTTGTGTTTATGTCTGGCTTAGCGTCAATATGCTTTCTGTTATACATAGGAACGTACCAAGTAAGGTATATGAACAAATGGATTTCTTCTCTTTTCTTTTTTTTAAGACCTTTTTTTTAGATACTTTTAGGACACCGTTTTTGGCTTTACACTAAGCAAGTCAGTGTCTTAGAATAGAATTGAATTAAATTGAATAGAATATATGTTTATTTATCCCACAACGGGGAAATGTTCTGTTCCAGCAGCAGCAATACAATAATATTAGAGAAATATTTATAGGAAAGATGAGTATAGAATTAGAAGAGAAATGGAGGAATAGGAAAATAAATATATGACAAGGATTGTTACTGGAACCTGGCAGTTTGTTTTAAGACTGCATTAAGGTGTTTTTATGGTTAATGGTTGTATTAACGGTTGATATTGTCTCCAGGGATGTCAATGTCTCATCTGTACGGGCGGCGAGGTGGTGAGGAGGAGGAGGAAGGTGTCGAGGTGGAAAGCTTCGAGGTGACAGACTGGGACCTCGCCAACGAGTTTAACCCAGACCGCCGCAGATACAGGCAGACCAAGGAGCAAGCTACCTACGGCATTTGGGCTGAGCGGGACTCGGATGAGGCTGAAAAGCAGAGTTTTGGAGGCAAAGAGTAAATCTATATCAGCTGTATAGCTGTAGGTTTTTGGCAAAATTTTGTGTAAATTTGTTAACACGTTAAACTATCTGTTGTGTCCTTCTTGCTTTTCATTTATAGGTCAAAAGACTACACTGCACCGGTGAACTTTGTCAGTGCTGGCCTGCGTAAAACTGCAGCTGAGGAGGACCAGCAAAAAGAAGAAGAAGGCTCAGATGACTCTGATGATAGTGGTCCTTCTGCACCTCCCACTTCTCGTGGCATTGCCCCCAAAAAACTTCAGATGGTAAATTGTGTTTTTTAAAATATATATATGTATATAAATGTAACGTTATTTTATTTAATTGTGTACCATTGTAACAAAATGCATTTTTTTCCAAGGGTAATTTTGGAGGGAACCAGTACCAGAGGTTTGCAGGTGGCATACAGATGGGTAAAGGTTTAGGTAGCTGGGAGAAGCATACAAAAGGGATTGGCCAAAAACTGCTGCAGAAAATGGGATACCAAGCAGGCAAAGGCCTGGGCAAGAATGCTCAAGGTGGGAAAACTTTAAGTCGTAGGATTACTAAGATCTTTACTAATATTTACCTTCTTTTTTGATAGTGTTTATCTATAGTCATATATTCTGACTTCTCCACTGTTATTCTTTTAGGCATTGTAAACCCCATTGAGGCAAAAGTCCGTAAAGGTAAGGGAGCTGTGGGGGCTTACGGCAACGAGCGAACTCAGCAGAGTCTTCAGGATTTTCCTGTAGTCGACTCAGAGGAAGAGGAAGAAAAGGTACACCTTAAACCATACCAGCTGGTTAACTTTGTAGCAAAATGTGTTTTTTGGAGCCGATAAGCTTTATTAATGCTATTAGGTAATAAAATGTTTTGGTTTATATTTTTAGGAATTTAAAAAGGAGTTGGGTCAGTGGCGTAAGGATCCTGCGGGCTCTGGGGTGACGAAGATGCCCAAGTATTCTTACAAAACCGTGGATGAACTAAAGGCTAAAGGAAAATTGACAGCACGCAGTACAGCAGCATCCGCAGGGGAGTTGGCGCAGGTCAAGGTATGGCTAAAAAGTAATTACTCTAGAGCTGGAGTAGTGCATCTGCATTAGTTACATCCATAGCTGCTTTATTCCCATTTCTGTTCCATTTTGTAGGTGATTGATATGACTGGAAGAGAGCAAAAAGTGTACTACAGTTACAGCCAGATGTCCAACAAACACAGCGTTCCACACGAAGGTGTGCCGAGTCTGACCGCTCGGGATCAGAAGGGATCTGGCTTTGCCCTCCCTGAGCTGGAGCATAATCTGCAGCTTCTGATAGATCTCACAGAGCAGGACATATTACAGGTATGACACGATAAATCCAACGTTAAAGTTGATGTAACGCTCACTTTATAAAAGTTTTTAACATATCTTACAAAGGAAAGCAGGGATATGTTTACATAAACTCTGTAAATAGATTTCACAGAAAATACCCAATTCCCAGATTAGTGTACAATTTACAAGGTATCCTTGGTTGGTAGGATTGTATAACGTCTCTTTCTTAACCACTTTGTGCTTTGTCTTTGCTTTGGTAATGCCTATAGTCTGCCAGGCGCCTGCAGCATGAGAAAGACATCGTTGTCTCTCTGACCCATGAATCAAAAGCTCTGCAGAGCAGACTGGAGACCGAGCAAAATGCAATCCAGAGGATGGAGGCTGTACAGGCACTGGTGGATCGTTTTCCTTCTGGGGAGATGGCACCAGGGGAGGGACCTACCCTGCAGGTGAGCACACACAGTTCCAGTCTGATCACAAGTTTATGTAATACTCAGAACACTGTCATGGGAGAACTCTCTTTTTAAAATGGGTCAGTATGTTTTCCTTGTCTCAGTGGTTCATAGAGTTTTTGTTTTTGTGTGGTTTTTTTTTCCTCAAGGAGTGTGCAAGAATTTTTGAGACTTTACAATCGGACTATTACGAAGAATACAAGACATTGGGCCTGGGGGATCTGGCTGTACCTGTTGTTTACCCATTACTGAAAGAAAAACTTCGGTCTTGGGATCCCCTGAAGGTATGTGTTTTAAGCCTTGCTAAAACTGTACGTTCTTAGCTTGTTTACTTTTCATTAAGCCACTGTTCTCTTATTTTAGGACCCCTCTTATTGTCTGGAAGACATTGGACAGTGGAGGGCAATTCTTGAATCCAGAGACCTTCACTCTAGTGGGCCAGACTCAAACATGGATCCTTACCACAGGTCAAACCCACTCACACACCTACACGAAGCTGGGATTATGTATTTAGATGAGTCATTTCTTCTGAGTGATTGTTGTTGAGTGTACATGTTCCCCCTGTGTCCGTCCAGACTTCTGTGGGAAGTTTGGATCCCAGTGATGCGGTCGTATGTGTCATGCTGGCAGCCCCGTATGGTGGGACCCATGGTGGACTGTGTGGAGGTATGGGCTCCGCTCCTCCCCCGCTGGATCACTGACTACCTGTTGGAGCAGCTTCTTTTACCACGTCTTCAGAGAGAGGCAAGACACAACTAGCTCACAACTTCTTTAAAAGATGGCTTTAGATGTTGAGGATTTCTTTACTGACTTGTTTTTATTTCTATTTTATTCATTTGCATTCCCTGTTTGGTAGGTGGATAACTGGAACCCTTTAACTGACACGGTGCCCATCCACTCCTGGATCCACCCTTGGCTGCCTCTGCTTCAGTCTCGTCTAGAACCACTTTATCCACCCATCAGGAGCAAGCTCTCCAATGCTCTGCAGAGGTGGCACCCCAGCGACACTTCAGCCCGCCTCATTTTGCAGCCATGGAAAGACGTTTTCACTCCAGGGGCATGGGAGGCCTTCATGGTGAAAAACATCATCCCCAAACTAGGTACATTTTTCTGTAGTGATATCCATAGGTATGGAATGTGTGTTTTTATTTTGACCTTTTAGTTTTGTTTCTTGTGACGTCTCGTTTTTCCCCCTTTAGCTCTGTGTTTGGAGGAACTAGTCATTAACCCTCAGCAGCAGCAGATGGAGCCATTTAACTGGGTGATGGACTGGGAGGGAATGCTGTCCCCCTCCAGCCTCGTGTCTCTGCTGGACAAAAACTTCTTTCCAAAGTGGTTACAGGTCAGTTACAACTCCTTGTATTCTGTTACTAAGCTGTGAATGCGAAAATGCATCCACGTCCTCTTTTAAATTCTCATAATTTCATGTGACCTATGGGTCATTTCCTGATTGTAGGTCCTGTGTTCGTGGTTGAGTAACAGTCCTAACTATGAAGAAATCACCAAATGGTACTTGGGCTGGAAAAGTATGTTCAGTGATCTCATGCTTTCACAACTGGTTATCAAGGAAAAGTTTAATGAAGCTTTGGACATCATGAACCGTGCAGTGTCTTCTGGCATGGGTTGGTATAGCACTTTGTTTCAGAAAAGAAACAATAATCCCTCTTCTTTTTGCATCTATACAAATATGCCTACATAAGATGTGATCATTTTTTTCCTTCATGTTGCATTCATAGGTGGATATATGCAACCTGGTGCAAGGGAGAATATCGCATATCTAACACAGACAGAAAGACGAAAAGACTTTCAATATGAGGCGATGCAGGAACGACGAGATTCTGAGAGTGTGGCCCAGAGAGGAGTCGGCCCCACTTTACCAACTAACTTCAAGGATCTTATCCAGGCCAAGGCAGAGGAGAACAACATTGTCTTTATGCCTGTAGTGGCCAGACGGCATGAGGGTAAACAGTTGTACACATTCGGGCGCATTGTCATTTATATCGACAGAGGGGTTGTGTTTGTGCAAGGTGAGAAAACCTGGGTGCCCATCGTCTTTGCAGAGTCTGATAGATATGGCCAAATAAGGGGGAACTGTTTACATTTCTATGTAACTTTTCATGATTCCGTCTGTCTTTGTATATCTGTTAGTGTTACCACGGGTGTGTAATAAAACTTTTGAATGTATCCTGTCTGTTTTATTATTTTTCAACCACGTGGTAATATATTTTTATTTTAAAAATGTGGCTACGACCTCGTTATATTCACCAAGGAGGTTAAGTTCATTGAATTCAATATGTTTAAGATAACATTTTATTGATGTTCCAGATTCCGGGGGGAATTTGACCTTTAACCTGTCAAAGTTTATAGGCCAAAGACCACGGGGCTATTGCAACATCCTTGTCGGAGGTAACTGCAGCGTCTGCCGCTAGGTGGCAGTGTAGGCAAGTTCCTCTTCCGCGCTCACCAACATTTTTGGCACTTCAGAGCTTCCGTCAAAAGTGCCCACTTCTTTTTCGTATTGTTCCTAAAACAAGCGTTTTTGAACGGTTTGGTATCTCTAGATACGCTCAACAAGTACACTGGTAAGTAAAACAACTTACAAGTCTCGTCACAAATATATTACCGCTTGGGTCTTTGTGAGTGAGTAACTTTTTCTTCACTCCTGTGCCGAGGAGCTAACGCCACCTAGCCTGGAACAGCTACAATGCTAACGTTAGCTATCTGCTGGCAAAGAAAACCGCTGTGTATTATTGCCAGGAAGCTTTCAGATTTCATAAAAACCACACCTCGTGTATTTCTAATTCATTCTCAGCCACTCAGCCATGTCGTCGGACGCCGTGAAGAAGCGAAAGTCGAAGGTTCTCCGGGGCGAAGCAGCAACCCCGGAGGTGAAGAGGGGTCGTGTGGAAGGAGAGCCGCAGGTATGGAGGAACGGCCGCACACAGGCCGAACTGCTCCGCGGTGTCTGCTTCTGCGTGTGTAAAGTCACCAGACGACGAGCATCTGCCTCTCTGGTGTTTGGTGGCTTTAGGGTTAATATTGCGTGTTTTTTCACTGATCAGGACGTACGCGTGTACAGTGAGGAGGTTGAGCTGGACAGCAGGGATGCTGAGCAGGATTACAAGCAATTCAAGGAGTCCTGTGAGAGTTTGGCTAATCTAATGAGCGAGATCCAAAACCTTAAAGCAAACGGAGCCAAGGAAGGGGTAAGACGCATGCACGCAGAAAAGAAAGAAACCTTTCAGACCTCACTGTTATAAAAACATAACAAACCTTGAAAAATGCGACCTGCGATCCTGGTACAATTCTGGGTCACCGAGCAATCTGTGCCTGTGTTTTTAGTACAAAAGTTCAATTTTGATGTACTCTATTTCTACTCAGTGTGTGGAGGTAGAGCAGAAGCGCATGCAGAGCAGCATCCTCTTCATGAATCTGAAAAAACTCAATCGTCTTGCTCACATACGGTTGAAGAGAGGCCGGGACCAGACTCACGAGGTAAGCCCGAAAATGTCCTCCTTACACCAAACTGTGAATCAGGGCTCGAGTCATCCAGTCTTTGAGACCAGAACCATAGCCGTAAAAGTACATTAATAATAAATTATACAACGTGTGGTCCCAATTAGACCACGCATTTAGTATTCACAATCTCCAGTGTTCCTGTTCTCTGAAATAATTGTCTCCTCTGGTTTCGTGCTGTGGTTAGGAGGGTTTTTTTTGCTGTTCATTGTGTCTGAACTGTAGCATCTCTTTCAGGCGAAGCAGCGAGTGGATGGGCTGCACCTTCAACTCCAGAACCTGCTGTATGAGGTCTTGCATCTGCAGAAGGAGATCAGCAAGTGTCTAGAGTTTAAGTGAGTCCAGAATAGTCCCGTGAAATGGTGTATTTGCTAGGCAACGTCTTTTTAATTTTCTAAAACCATAAGAAAATGTTGTCATTATGCAGAAAGAATAGAAAAAGTTCAATCAAGCCTTAGATAAGAGTTGGTTCTGTATCTTAATTGTGTTTAATGTGTCACAGTTTATAATTTTGTTGACAGCATCCACTGTTCTTTTCTTTAGATTGTACATTTTTATTGGGGATATTTCTGTAGGAACCAAAGAAAAGGCTCACTGACATACGTTCTTTGTGACACCAGGTCTAAACATGAAGAAATCGACCTGGTTCCCGAGGAAGAGTTTTACCAGGAAGCTCCGCCAGACATTTCAAGGCCCAGCCTCACCAAAAGTGATTCCCATCAGCTCACATTGGCGCGGCTGGACTGGGAGCTCGAACAGAGGAAGAGGTGCATACCTGCACATGGCGCCGTGCACGAGTCACATGCTGCTTGGAGAGAAGCTTTCCGCCCTCTGAGCATCAGTTAAAGGCCTTTGTTTGAATACAGGCTGGCAGAGAAATACAAAGACTCACTGGCCTCAAAAGAGAAGATCCAGAAGAGCATTGAGGTGAAGAAAGAACATCTGTCAAGCTTGCAGCCTGGACTGACTGCCATTATGCAGGTAGAACCTTTGCCCTCTGACGTTTTCTGAAAACATGTCTTCATCCATCGTCTTCCCATCACTAATGATGTGTCTTCCGTTCCCAGGCATCACTTCCGGTGCAGCAGTATCTGTCCATGCCTTTTGAGCAAACCCAGAAACAAACGGAGGTTGCCCGCCACCTGCCTCCTCCTCTCTACGTGCTGTTTGTTCAAGCTAATGCCTACGGCGAGGCCTGTGGTGGGTACTCGGGGCCGCGGTACCAGGTCGAGTTCAAACCCAGAGCGTCAGTCAACTGGTTTGTTTCTTTTCCAGATAAAAACCTGATTGTTTCAATCAGCGGTGATGTGGATGAGGCCAAGGCCCTGTCCAAACCTCCAGAGGATTCCCAGGGTCATTATATACACACTCATGAATACATATCTGTAATACACACCTTTGTTATATGGCTGACTCTACAGCTGGGCTCTACAGTGGTTGAACAGCTGCTCAGAGACTTAAAAATAATAAGAGTGTTTTCTGCTTTCTCCCAGATGATGAGAGTGATTCAGATGCAGAGGAAGAGCAGGAGAAAACGGTGAGCTGTACACACGTGCACACACCCATCCTCCCACACACACTTGTCTCAGTAATCACAGCTAGTTTTCGTTGACAGTTATTGGTGGTTTTCTTCTCTTTGGGCAGAAACGGAGACGAGCCACCACGGGTGGCCAGCTGGACGACAAAAGGCGTGAGATGCTGAAAAGACACCCTCTGTCTCTCTGCATAGAGCTCAAGTGTAAAGGTGGGCCCTTCCACATTTCTGTCCTTGTCTACTGCTCCGAGGCTGTGGTTGGGCGGCTCTTCCTACATTCTTTTTGTTTCCACAGATGGCGCCATCCTTTATCTTTACTTCTACTACCTGATGAACCTGAACATTATGACAGTCAAGACCAAGGTTTCCATCCCCACAGATCTCACCTCCACCATCAGTGCTGGGTGTGTTTGCCTTTGTGTGTGTGTGTTTGTCTGTATCTCTGTGGAAAGTGTGTAATAGCCTTTTCCCTTTCAGAGATTTGCTGAAATCTGAGACTCTGCTCAGCTGTCTGTACGCCGGTGACCACGGCGGAGAAACGCCCAACCCAGCTAATCACTACCAGTTTGATAAAGTCGGGTGAGGTTATCAAACACACTTGCAACCTCGAAAGCAAGCATCAACAATGCATTTAAGGTTTTATTGAACCTCTTTTCCCCTTTCTAGCATTGTGTGCTTCAGTGATTATGTGGAGGAACTTGGCCACCCCTACATGTGGGTTCAAAGCCTGGGAGGACTGCAGTTTCCAAGGGCTGCCTCGGAGGTGTGTGTTTAGCTGTAATGCAGAGCGAGCACAGATTCTGGCACTCGCTGGTACAACGATGGCCTCCTCCTGTTCTCTGCCCAGAGCGTTTGCAGTGGCAGCTCCCTGAGTGCCAGCCAGATGGAGACAACCATGAAGCTCCTCAAGCGACGACTCCAGTCCCGCCTGGCTTTACACAGACAGTTCGCCTCACTAGGTACGGTCCCTCTACCGCCAACAGATGAAATAACCCATTAAATATGTGGAATTAAAAGCTCTTATGTCATCAGAGCACAGCATCATCCCAGTCTCCAGTGAGTGTTTGCACCTGTTTCCTGCCAAGATCATGTCCCGCTTGGTCCGCTGGGTCGCTATCACCTACGAAGACTACAAGGTGTGCACATCCTGTATGCATGTGTGTACAACGGGGCAGTTGAGGCTTGTAACACTAAAAACTTCCGTGTTTGTTGTCTTTGTAGGGCCTGTCTTATACCCAACACGTAACGGATGCTGGGCTGGCCAACCAAACTGACCTGTACTTCATGAGTGTGGTGGAGAGGGGCACAGGTGGGGGTTTACCGCTGCTCATTCTTTAGTTTCTGTATTTAAAGACTAAAAAAAGAAACCTCTCTGTGCCTCAAACTCGTGCTTGTCTCCAGCCCGCCTCCAGGCTGCCGTGGTGCTGAATCCCCGTTACCCAGAGGTCTCCCCTCTGTTCTCCCTCTCCCTCAGCTGGAAGGGCGAGCGGAGCGGACAAACTGACGACAACCTCCGAGTGAGACCCTTTCAGTGGTGATGTCTGCCACGCACGGTGAGTGTGCCGGATGGTGAAATACTGACGGGGCTCTCCGCTCCTCTCCTTCTGCCAAGGCCATGGAGAGCGAAGTGAACGTGTTCAAAAATGAACTGCAGGGGCCACACCCTGGCCACCAGCTCCTGACCAATCAGATTTCACGCCTGTGTGTGTGTCTGGACGTGTACCTGGAGACGGAAGGCCAGGATGATGGCGTGGAAGGACCAAGAGAGTTCCCCCGGGAAAAGATGTGTTTACGCATTGTCAGGTACAATTCACCCGTTTTTGCTCGACACGCTGGGAGTGCGGGAGCAGTTTCTGGAGCGCTGACCTTGTGTCTCCCTCAGGGGGCCCAACCGCCTGAAGCCATTCAAGTACAACCACCCTCAGGGCTTCTTCAGTCACCGTTAGATCTGCTCACGGGGCGGCCTTTGTCCGGTGCAGCTCAGCTCGACCCGAGGCTGCACTTTGACTTTTTGACACATACATTAGAAAAGTCTTTAAACGTTTTTGAAACAATTAAAATCTTAATTCAGTGACTCTCTGGTCTGTAACGACTTCTGCTGTTTTCCTTTTCTTTCCTCTCTGTCTTCCTGCCAACTCTGGTTTTCTCAGCCATTGATGTGGTTGTCTTCAGAACAGGAGCAGACGTCCTTTTCTTCACCTTGCGATCACTGACTACTTTATTAGTCTAAAAAGATGATGGTAGATGTGCTTACAATGTCAAAGACAATAAATTATTTTAGTACAGAATGCACAGTACAATAGGAGTTCCTCCAAAAAACAACAGAAAACATAAATATTAACTAGAAAACAAAAGTCATGGTCACAAAGCAATGTTTTCTATGCTACTTTGCAGTCAGTGTAGAATAGGAGATAAATGCTTGATTATAATTGAAAAACTTTTATAAAATGAGAGAATTTACAAGTTATTTACATTCTGGGCTCGACCCAGGTTTTATATAGAAGTGAAAAAAACACAAGTGCGATATATCGCTTTCCCAGTAATGAAGCTTAAATGCCCGAATGTCAGCATTGTCAAGGAGTTAAAAGTAGTGATGGGACGATGATACCTCAAGGAGTGTATTGACACACTACACAAACTGTGTCGGCACTGTATTGATACTGTGTTGGTCACCCAATAGTGACCCCTGCAGTAGTTATAAAATCATTGCAGGTGCTCTTATTGATGTAAGATAGCTCTGTGGAACAGAGCCGACACTTCACCTACAATAACAAATTAATAATAATTAATAAATAATAAAAAGTTAATTTATCTCAACAATTCAAACCTCTTATCAGAACACAGTTAAAACTAAGGTGGATAATTGCATTCACTTAATAATATAATAATGACATAATACAAAATAAAATGAATAAAGGCTCTTTAACTGACTATCATATGTATCACAGGTCATTCATTGTTAAACTGATAAAGTGAGTGCAATGCGCCAGCGTAAATAATAGTACATAACAGTAAACAATGCTCAAAGGAGAAAAAGATTTACCTTGTTTGGCGATACAAGATCAAAGTTATTCCACACGGGAGAAAATTTCTTACAACGATCCATAATTCTGCTAAACTCCATCCAACAAACCCACGACATGTTGATACAGTTTGTTTCCTTATAAACACACTTTGGCGCGCCACATCCAAACGATACAGTTCCTGTATCGGTCACGTGATTCTTTCTTAAAGCAATACACGCACCGATACGGGGTTTCACTCCCGAGCTCTCGGCACAGCGCTGACGCACCAGCGTCGCTCGTCCCATCACTAGTTAAAAGTTAGTTTTGGGGGGGTTATAAAAAACGGGCATGATCTGAACCAGCAGATACACCTCATCATGAGAACTGGCAAACCTTAAAATGAGACGTGAGAAAGGTTAAAAAGCACCAATGTTGTTCTGAGCAAACTGAATGCTTGTGTTGGGGGCAGAGTTGGGCCTGAAGTCAGCCAGTGGGACTTTCCTGACACGGACAGAGCGGAAGGCCGCCCTGAGCCTTCGTACTGGTCCCCTCTGAACCCTCAGCACGCTGAGAAAACCTGTCGGGACTTTGAGTGTAAAAGTACAAAAATATCAGAGACTGGCTGAAGTCCCCGCGTTTGTCTCAGAACGAGCGGAGCCGCTGGTCTGAAAGCTCGTCCCGTCCTCACGGGGGGACAGATGGGACTCTGGTGGTCTTTGCTGCCGATCTCCTCGGGGATAAACGTGCTGACGTCTATCAGGTCACCTAACGACTGCTGGCCTGTCTTCACGCTGGATTGGCCTCCATCTTGTCGCCGATCCACTCGATGTAGTTGGTGACGCGGGTGTAGACCCCAGGCTTGTCCCTGTGCCCGCACCCGTCGCCCCAGCTGATCACGCCCATCAGAGTCATCCTGTCGTCACTGCGACAGACGAGAGGACCCCCAGAATCTCCCTGTGGGTAAAGGTCAAGGCAGATTAGGCTGCCAGGTTTTCCAACCCTGTGTGACCTTAGGTCGCCTTTGAACGGTGACGTTCCCACCTTGCATGCGTCGTCCAGGCCTCGGGTGTCACCCGCACACAGCATATTGGAGGTAACCGTCCGTCCTGACAGCACGTCAGGCACACAGCGCTCGCCGGGCCACAGGCGAACGTGGCCTCTCTTCACACGCTCGGAGTACTCTGCAGAAACTGGAGAGAGCGTTCGGGTTACAGCGGATGTTTCTCTCTTCCGGGGAGCGCTTTCAAACGGAGCGCTGCTCACATTCTGTGTCTTTTCCATAGCCGGAGATTTCGCACTCGGTCCAGTCGGGCAACACCAGCCCCCGATCGGGCAGGCACACGGGGTAAACCTCCGGGGAGTTCACGGCACAGATCCCGATGTCCGTCCTCAGCTTCAGGAGAGCTGATGTTGGAATGGGAACCAACCAGAAACTGATGAACAAACATGGTAGGAACGAGGCTTTGTTGGCGACATTTTAAAATGTCCCAGCGTCCACTTACCGATGTCATTGTCATACGTCTCTGTGTTGAACTTCTCGTGTATCCAGTACTTCTCCACGCCGAAGATCTGCTCGCTGCTGGAATTCATTTTCCGAAAAGTTCTGCCCAGAATCACCTCCAGTTTCTCAACTTTATCTCTAAAAAGGTAAAAAAACCACCATGTGTTTGAACCTCTGCGGACGTGTTGAGCTTCGCTTTCTTCGTGCGCTCTCACCTCTCTTCGAAGCAGTGAGCCGCGGTCAGGATCCAGCAGGAGTCGATCAGAACGCCTCCACACCTGAAGAAGTGGCGCTTGTGACGGGCCTGGTACACGTTGATGACGGCCTGCCACGGCTGCTCGGTGATGTCGCTCTCTTTGCCCCCAAACATTCGGAATGCCGGCCGATTCAGGGTGTTGTCCAACCGCTGGCCGCAGGTTGCTGCAGAGCGGACAAACGGGTTGGTGACGGTTTCCACCAGAGGAAACGGAACCGGTGATCATCGCGGAGCGTGAAGCGGTCGTACCTTTGTTGTTGTTGCTGGCCGGAGCGCGTGGGCCAGAAGTGGTCAGGGTGGCTGGTTTGGCTAAATGAAGGCAGCAGATGGGTACCGTCAGTCTGGTGGGGCCTGACCTTTGACCTCTGAGCATTTCAATTGCACATGACTGCAGTCCTAATATAGGAGCAGGGGTTAACTCACAGCATGTGGGTACGTCACACAGCTCCCAGGTCAGCCGCATGTACTTGTAAACGTAACACCATGGACCCACGTCCCCGTCTGGATTCCTGTCGGGTGGAGGAAGAGAAGCTGCAGCGCATCCAGACGTTTCCTGACGCTCCGGCTGTGTTCTAGGCCGACAGGCGTGCGTGCTGGTACATCTACCTGCAGAAACTGTGGCTGCCCAGCCCCAGCTCCAGCGCGTCAGACCTCCAAGCGTTGTTCAGCTTGTGCGTTAGTGCCGGGTTGTCCCACGGGAGGCAGTGGGAGCCGCTCTTGGTGACAGACGCGGTTCCTCTGTACGACAGACCGGAGCCCAGCGCGCATTCTTGGTACTTATCTGCGCGAAACGAGCAGCCGTATTAGGTGTTCGGCTGGTTAACTGCTGCGTTGCAATCGAGCAGGCGTTGGCGAAACGGTACCTTCGGGACATTTGGGCACAGAGCAGAACTCCCAGATGATCTGGGTGCCTTTATAGACGAAGCACCAAGGAGTGCTGTCATTGTCGGGGTTCCTGAGTTGGGGAAAAGGGTAGATTTAATAGTGATATTTTCCCCAGCAGGTTAAAAACCACTTTACCTGCAGAAGTTGTGGTTGCCCAGGCCCAGACTGCTGGCGTCCGTTTTCCTGGCCGTGAACCTCCTTCCTCTCAGGGTTGTGGAGTTCCAGTTGATGCACTCTGCCCCCGAGTGGCTGACGCTCCATGTGCCGCGGTAGGCTTCACCCCGAGCCACCACGCACTTCTCCTGGGTGTCTGTTAGAGAAAAACAAACCAAAAAAAAGGTTTACTGGATAAAATGCCCAACATTTCATCAGACTTATTACAAAAACAAGGACAATGGTCCAGGGCAAACTGAGGAACGCAGAAGCTGATTATCCCACTGAAAGGGCGGGGCATCAGCCTCAGAAAGTCAGCCACAGAAACAAAAACATCCCTATCCCAAACTGTCTTTCCGTGGTTCATGAGGTTTTCTTCTTTTTCCCAAACCCCGTCTCTGGCGGCAGAATGCGACCTGATCACCAGCCGTGAGCTGCGTCACACACATCTTTGGGCGGAACGAGCGGCTTCGTGATTCCAGAGTGACTTACTGATCTCGCAGTGCGTCCCGCTGAAGCCCGGCGGACACTGGCAGATGTAGTCAGAGGTGTAGACGGCCTCCTTACACGTCCCTCCATTATAGCAGTGAGAGGTGTAGCAGCCTGTCAGCAGACGCACGCTTCAGTCATTCAGTGTTTTATGTTCCATGGAAATCTGCGGCATCGGTGTGTGTGTGTGTGTGTGT
>CAAE01014999.1:1583980-1612784 GCA_000180735.1 Tetraodon nigroviridis
ATAAAGGGGAACTGTTTACATTTCTATGTAACTTTTCATGATTCCGTCTGTCTTTGTATATCTGTTAGTGTGAATAAAACTTTTGAATGTATCCTGTCTGTTTTATTATTTTTCAACCACGTGGTAATATATTTTTATTTTAAAAATGTGGCTACGACCTCGTTATATTCACCAAGGAGGTTAAGTTCATTCAATTCAATATGTTTAAGATAACATTTTATTGATGTTCCAGATTCCGGGGGGAATTTGACCTTTAACCTGTCAAAGTTTATAGGCCAAAGACCACGGGACTATTGCAACGTCCTTGTCGGAGGTAACTGCAGCGTCTGCCGCTAGGTGGCAGCGTAGGCAAGTTCCTCTTCCGCGCTCACCAACATTTTTGGCACTTCAGAGCTTCCGTCAAAAGTGCCCAGTTCTTTTTCGTATTGTTCCTAAAACAAGCGTTTTTTGAACGGTTTGGTATCTCTAGATACGCTCAACAAGTACACTGGTAGGTAAAACAACTTACAAGTCTCGTCACAAATATATTACCGCTTGGGTCTTTGTGAGTGAGTAACTTTTTCTTCACTCCTGTGCCGAGGAGCTAACGCCACCTAGCCTGGAACAGCTACAATGCTAACGTTAGCTATCTGCTGGCAAAGAAAACCGCTGTGTATTATTGCCAGGAGGCTTTCAGATTTCATAAAAAACACACCTCGTGTATTTCTAATTCATTCTCAGCCACTCAGCCATGTCGTCGGACGCCGTGAAGAAGCGAAAGTCGAAGGTTCTCCGGGGCGAAGCAGCAACCCCGGAGGTGAAGAGGGGTCGTGTGGAAGGAGAGCCGCAGGTACTGGAGGAACGGCCGCACACAGGCCGAACTGCTCCGCGGTGTCTGCTTCTGCGTGTGTAAAGTCACCAGACGACGAGCATCTGCCTCTCTGGTGTTTGGTGGCTTTAGGGTTAATATTGCGTGTTTTTTCACTGATCAGGACGTACGCGTGTACAGTGAGGAGGTTGAGCTGGACAGCAGGGATGCTGAGCAGGATTACAAGCAATTCAAGGAGTCCTGTGAGAGTTTGGCTAATCTAATGAGCGAGATCCAAAACCTTAAAGCAAACGGAGCCAAGGAAGGGGTAAGACGCATGCACGCAGAAAAGAAAGAAAACTTTCAGACATCACTGTTATAAAAACATAACAAACCTTGAAAAATGCGACCTGCGATCCTGGTACAATTCTGGGTCACCGAGCAATCTGTGCCTGTGTTTTTAGTACAAAATTTCCATTTTGATGTACTCTATTTCTACTCAGTGTGTGGAGGTAGAGCAGAAGCGCATGCAGAGCAGCATCCTCTTCATGAATCTGAAAAAACTCAATCGTCTTGCTCACATACGGTTGAAGAGAGGCCGGGACCAGACTCACGAGGTAAGCCCGAAAATGTCCTCCTTACACCAAACTGTGAATCAGGGCTCGAGTCATCCAGTCTTTGAGACCAGAACCATAGCCGTAAAAGTACATTAATAATAAATTATACAACGTGTGGTCCCAATTAGACCACGCATTTAGTATTCACAATCTCCAGTGTTCCTGTTCTCTGAAATAATTGTCTCCTCTGGTTTCGTGCTGTGGTTAGGAGGGTTTTTTTTGCTGTTCATTGTGTCTGAACTGTAGCATCTCTTTCAGGCGACGAGCGAGTGGATGGGCTGCACCTTCAACTCCAGAACCTGCTGTATGAGGTCTTGCATCTGCAGAAGGAGATCAGCAAGTGTCTAGAGTTTAAGTGAGTCCAGAATAGTCCCGTGAAATGGTGTATTTGCTAGGCAACGTCTTTTTAATTTTCTAAAACCATAAGAAAATGTTGTCATTATGCAGAAAGAATAGAAAAAGTTCAATCAAGCCTTAGATAAGAGTTGGTTCTGTATCTTAATTGTGTTTAATGTGTCACAGTTTATAATTTTGTTGACAGCATCCACTGTTCTTTTCTTTAGATTGTACATTTTTATTGGGGATATTTCTGTAGGAACCAAAGAAAAGGCTCACTGACATACGTTCTTTGTGACACCAGGTCTAAGCATGAAGAAATCGACCTGGTTCCCGAGGAAGAGTTTTACCAGGAAGCTCCGCCAGACATTTCAAGGCCCAGCCTCACCAAAAGTGATTCCCATCAGCTCACATTGGCGCGGCTGGACTGGGAGCTCGAACAGAGGAAGAGGTGCATACCTGCACATGGCGCCGTGCACGAGTCACATGCTGCTTGGAGAGAAGCTTTCCGCCCTCTGAGCATCAGTTAAAGGCCTTTGTTTGAATACAGGCTGGCAGAGAAATACAAAGACTCACTGGCCTCAAAAGAGAAGATCCAGAAGAGCATTGAGGTGAAGAAAGAACATCTGTCAAGCTTGCAGCCTGGACTGACTGCCATTATGCAGGTAGAACCTTTACCCTCTGACGTTTTCTGAAAACATGTCTTCATCCATCGTCTTCCCATCACTAATGATGTGTCTTCCGTTCCCAGGCATCACTTCCGGTGCAGCAGTATCTGTCCATGCCTTTTGAGCAAACCCAGAAACAAACGGAGGTTGCCCGCCACCTGCCTCCTCCTCTCTACGTGCTGTTTGTTCAAGCTAATGCCTACGGCGAGGCCTGTGGTGGGTACCCGGGGCCGCGGTACCAGGTCGAGTTCAAGAGCGTCAGTCAACTGATTTGTTTCTTTTCCAGATAAAAACCTGATTGTTTCAATCAGCGGTGATGTGGATGAGGCCAAGGCCCTGTCCAAACCTCCAGAGGATTCCCAGGGTCATTATATACACACTCATGAATACATATCTGTAATACACACCTTTGTTATGTGGCTGACTCTACAGCTGGGCTCTACAGTGGTTGAACAGCTGCTCAGAGACTTAAAAATAATAAGAGTGTTTTCTGCTTTCTCCCAGATGATGAGAGTGATTCAGATGCAGAGGAAGAGCAGGAGAAAACGGTGAGCTGTACACACGTGCACACACCCATCCTCCCACAACACACTTGTCTCAGTAATCACAGCTAGTTTTCGTTGACAGTTATTGGTGGTTTTCTTCTCTTTGGGCAGAAACGGAGACGCAGCACCACGGGTGGCCAGCTGGACGACAAAAGGCGTGAGATGCTGAAAAGACACCCTCTGTCTCTCTGCATAGAGCTCAAGTGTAAAGGTGGGCCCTTCCACATTTCTGTCCTTGTCTACTGCTCCGAGGCTGTGGTTGGGCGGCTCTTCCTACATTCTTTTTGTTTCCACAGATGGCGCCATCCTTTATCTTTACTTCTACTACCTGATGAACCTGAACATTATGACAGTCAAGACCAAGGTTTCCATCCCCACAGATCTCACCTCCACCATCAGTGCTGGGTGTGTTTGCCTTTGTGTGTGTGTGTTTGTCTGTATCTCTGTGGAAAGTGTGTAATAGCCTTTTCCCTTTCAGAGATTTGCTGAAATCTGAGACTCTGCTCAGCTGTCTGTACGCCGGTGACCACGGCGGAGAAACGCCCAACCCAGCTAATCACTACCAGTTTGATAAAGTCGGGTGAGGTTATCAAACACACTTGCAACCTCGAAAGCAAGCATCAACAATGCATTTAAGGTTTTACTGAACCTCTTTTCCCCTTTCTAGCATTGTGTGCTTCAGTGATTATGTGGAGGAACTTGGCCACCCCTACATGTGGGTTCAAAGCCTGGGAGGACTGCAGTTTCCAAGGGCTGCCTCGGAGGTGTGTGTTTAGCTGTAATGCAGAGTGAGCACAGATTCTGGCACTCGCTGGTACAACGATGGCCTCCTCCTGTTCTCTGCCCAGAGCGTTTGCAGTGGCAGCTCCCTGAGTGCCAGCCAGATGGAGACAACCATGAAGCTCCTCAAGCGACGACTCCAGTCCCGCCTGGCTTTACACAGACAGTTCGCCTCACTAGGTACGGTCCCTCTACCGCCAACAGATGAAATAACCCATTAAATATGTGGAATTAAAAGCTCTTATGTCATCAGAGCACAGCATCATCCCAGTCTCCAGTGAGTGTTTGCACCTGTTTCCTGCCAAGATCATGTCCCGCTTGGTCCGCTGGGTCGCTATCACCTACGAAGACTACAAGGTGTGCACATCCTGTATGCATGTGTGTACAACGGGGCAGTTGAGGCTTGTAACACTAAAAACTTCTGTGTTTGTTGTCTTTGTAGGGCCTGTCTTATACCCAACACGTAACGGATGCTGGGCTGGCCAACCAAACTGACCTGTACTTCATGAGTGTGGTGGAGAGGGGCACAGGTGGGGGTTTACCGCTGCTCATTCTTTAGTTTCTGTATTTAAAGACTAAAGAAACCTCTCTGTGCCTCAAACTCGTGCTTGTCTCCAGCCCGCCTCCAGGCTGCCGTGGTGCTGAATCCCCGTTACCCAGAGGTCTCCCCTCTGTTCTCCCTCTCCCTCAGCTGGAAGGGCGAGCGGAGCGGACAAACTGACGACAACCTCCGAGTGAGACCCTTTCAGTGGTGATGTCTGCCACGCACGGTGAGTGTGCCGGATGGTGAAATACTGACGGGGCTCTCCGCTCCTCTCCTTCTGCAAAGGCCATGGAGAGCGAAGTGAACGTGTTCAAAAACGAACTGCAGGGGCCACACCCTGGCCACCAGCTCCTGACCAATCAGATTTCACGCCTGTGTGTGTGTCTGGACGTGTACCTGGAGACGGAAGGCCAGGATGATGGCGTGGAAGGACCAAGAGAGTTCCCCCGGGAAAAGATGTGTTTACGCATTGTCAGGTACAATTCACCCGTTTTTGCTCGACACGCTGGGAGTGCGGGAGCAGTTTCTGGAGCGCTGACCTTGTGTCTCCCTCAGGGGCCCCAACCGCCTGAAGCCATTCAAGTACAACCACCCTCAGGGCTTCTTCAGTCACCGTTAGATCTGCTCACGGGGCGGCCTTTGTCCGGTGCAGCTCAGCTCGACCCGAGGCTGCACTTTGACTTTTTGACACATACATTAGAAAAGTCTTTAAACGTTTTTGAAACAATTAAAATCTTAATTCAGTGACTCTCTGGTCTGTAACGACTTCTGCTGTTTTCCTTTTCTTTCCTCTCTGTCTTCCTGCCAACTCTGGTTTTCTCAGCCATTGATGTGGTTGTCTTCAGAACAGGAGCAGACGTCCTTTTCTTCACCTTGCGATCACTGACTACTTTATTAGTCTAAAAAGATGATGGTAGATGTGCTTACAACGTCAAAGACAATAAATTATTTTAGTACAGAATGCACAGTACAATAGGAGTTCCTCCAAAAAACAACAGAAAACATAAATATTAACTAGAAAACAAAAGTCATGGTCACAAAGCAATGTTTTCTATGCTACTTTGCAGTCAGTGTAGAATAGGAGATAAATGCTTGATTATAATTGAAAAACTTTTATAAAATGAGAGAATTTACAAGTTATTTACATTCTGGGCTCGACCCAGGTTTTATATAGAAGTGAAAAAAACACAAGTGCGATATATCGCTTTCCCAGTAATGAAGCTTAAATGCCCGAATGTCAGCATTGTCAAGGAGTTAAAAGTTAGTTTTGGGGGGGGGGTTATAAAAAAAGGGCATAATCTGAACCAGCAGATACACCTCATCATGAGAACTGGCAAACCTTAAAATGAGACGTGAGAAATGATAAAAAGCACCAATGTTGTTCTGAGCAAACTGAATGCTTGTGTTGGGGGCAGAGTTGGGCCTGAAGTCAGCCAGTGGGACTTTCCTGACACGGACGGAGCGGAAGGCCGCCCTGAGCCTTCGTACTGGTCCCCTCTGAACCCTCAGCACGCTGAGAAAACCTGTTGGGACTTTGAGTGTAAAAGTACAAAAATATCAGAGACTGGCTGAAGTCCCCGCGTTTGTCTCAGAACGAGCGGAGCCGCTGGTCTGAAAGCTCGTCCCGTCCTCACGGGGGGACAGATGGGACTCTGGTGGTCTTTGCTGCCGATCTCCTCGGGGATAAACGTGCTGACGTCTATCAGGTGACCTAACGATGCCTGCTGGTCTGTCTTCACGCTGGATTGGCCTCCATCTTGTCGCCGATCCACTCGATGTAGTTGGTGACGCGGGTGTAGACCCCAGGCTTGTCCCTGTGCCCGCACCCGTCGCCCCAGCTGATCACGCCCATCAGAGTCATCCGTGTCGTCACTGCGACAGACGAGAGGACCCCCAGAATCTCCCTGTGGGTAAAGGTCAAGGCAGATTAGGCTGCCAGGTTTTCCAACCCTGTGTGACCTTAGGGTGCCTTTGAACGGTGACATTCCCACCTTGCATGCGTCGTCCAGGCCTCGGGTGTCACCCGCACACAGCATATTGGAGGTAACCGTCCGTCCTGACAGCACGTCAGGCACACAGCGCTCGCCGGGCCACAGGCGAACGTGGCCTCTCTTCACACGCTCGGAGTACTCTGCAGAAACTGGAGAGAGCGTTCGGGTTACAGCGGATGTTTCTCTCTTCCGGGGAGCGCTTTCAAACGGAGCGCTGCTCACATTCTGTGTCTTTTCCATAGCCGGAGATTTCGCACTCGGTCCAGTCGGGCAACACCAGCCCCCGATCGGGCAGGCACACGGGGTAAACTCCGGGGAGTTCACGGCACAGATCCCGATGTCCGTCCTCAGCTTCAGGAGAGCTGATGTTGGAATGGAAACCAACCAGAAACTGATGAACAAACATGGTAGGAACGAGGCTTTGTTGGCGACATTTTAAAATGTCCCAGCGTCCACTTACCGATGTCATTGTCATACGTCTCTGTGTTGAACTTCTCGTGTATCCAGTACTTCTCCACGCCGAAGATCTGCTCGCTGCTGGAATTCATTTTCCGAAAAGTTCTGCCCAGAATCACCTCCAGTTTCTCAACTTTATCTCTAAAAAGGTAAAAAAACCACCATGTGTTTGAACCTCTGCGGATGCGTTGAGTTCGCTTTCTTCGTGCGCTCTCACCTCTCTTCGAAGCAGTGAGCCGCGGTCAGGATCCAGCAGGAGTCGATCAGAACGCCTCCACACCTGAAGAAGTGGCGCTTGTGACGGGCCTGGTACACGTTGATGACGGCCTGCCACGGCTGCTCGGTGATGTCGCTCTCTTTGCCCCCAAACATTCGGAACGCCGGCCGATTCAGGGTGTTGTCTAACCGCTGGCCGCAGGTTGCTGCAGAGCGGACAAACGGGTTGGTGACGGTTTCCACCAGAGGAAACGGAACCGGTGATCATCGCGGAGCGTGAAGCGGTCATACCTTTGTTGTTGTTGCTGGCCGGAGCGCGTGGGCCAGAAGTGGTCAGGGTGGCTGGTTTGGCTAAATGAAGGCAGCAGATGGGTACCGTCAGTCTGGTGGGGCCTGACCTTTGACCTCTGAGCATTTCAATTGCACATGACTGCAGTCCTAATATAGGAGCAGGGGTTAACTCACAGCATGTGGGTACGTCACACAGCTCCCAGGTCAGCCGCATGTACTTGTAAACGTAACACCATGGACCCACGTCCCCGTCTGGATTCCTGTCGGGTGGAGGAAGAGAAGCTGCAGCGCATCCAGACGTTTCCTGACGCTCCGGCTGTGTTCTAGGCCTACAGGCGTGCGTGCTGGTACATCTACCTGCAGAAACTGTGGCTGCCCAGCCCCAGCTCCAGCGCGTCAGACCTCCAAGCGTTGTTCAGCTTGTGCGTTAGTGCCGGGTTGTCCCACGGGAGGCAGTGGGAGCCGCTCTTGGTGACAGACGCGGTTCCTCTGTACGACAGACCGGAGCCCAGCGCGCATTCTTGGTACTTATCTGCGCGAAACGAGCAGCCGTATTAGGTGTTCGGCTGGTTAACTGCTGCATTTCAATCGAGCAGGCGTTGGTGAAACGGTACCTTCGGGACATTTGGGCACAGAGCAGAACTCCCAGATGATCTGGGTGCCTTTATAGACGAAGCACCAAGGAGTGCTGTCATTGTCGGGGTTCCTGAGTTGGGGAAAAGGGTAGATTTAATAGTGATATTTTCCCCAGCAGGTAAAAAACCACTTTACCTGCAGAAGTTGTGGTTGCCCAGGCCCAGACTGCTGGCGTCCGTTTTCCTGGCCGTGAACCTCCTTCCTCTCAGGGTTGTGGAGTTCCAGTTGATGCACTCTGCCCCCGAGTGGCTGACGCTCCATGTGCCGCGGTAGGCTTCACCCCGAGCCACCACGCACTTCTCCTGGGTGTCTGTTAGAGAAAAACAAACCAAAAAAAGGTTTACTGGATAAAATGCCCAACATTTCATCAGACTTATTACAAAAACAAGGACAATGGTCCAGGGCAAACTGAGGAACGCAGAAGCTGATTATCCCACTGAAAGGGCGGGGCATCAGCCTCAGAAAGTCAGCCACAGAAACAAAAACATCCCTATCCCAAACTGTCTTTCCGTGGTTCATGAGGTTTTCTTCTTTTTCCCAAACCCCGTCTCTGGCGGCAGAATGCGACCTGATCACCAGCCGTGAGCTGCGTCACACACATCCTCATTGGGCGGAACGAGCGGCTTCGTGATTCCAGAGTGACTTACTGATCTCGCAGTGCGTCCCGCTGAAGCCCGGCGGACACTGGCAGATGTAGTCAGAGGTGTAGACGGCCTCCTTACACGTCCCTCCATTATAGCAGTGAGAGGTGTAGCAGCCTGTCAGCAGACGCACGCTTCAGTCATTCAGTGTTTTATGTTCCATGGAAATCTGAGGCATCGGTGTGTGTGTGTGTGTGTGTGTGTGTGTGTGTGTGTGACTGTTTCATCTGGCTCTTTATCACACACATACACACACACACAGTGGCCAGAGTTTTTATGGCTTTATAAAGTGATGTCATCCTCTTTTCTAGAGCAGAACTGGTCTGAAACCATCGTCACTCTGGTTTTCCATATGTTATTTCAACATTTCCTAAACACTAGTTTTATTTAAAAAAAAAAAAAAAGGAGAAAGAAAACGGCTGAAAATGTGGTTGTAATTTATCTGAAAAGCAGGGCGGCCACCCTTTGCAGATTTCACCGTTGGGGTGAGAGTGCAGGAGAGGCCACGTCTGGCAGCAATCTCAGACTAAACACACCCACTCAGAGACACTTAAACGCTGCAGCGGCGCGTTCAGATGCACTGGGATCACAGGGATTGTGGACACGGGGTGAGGGACACAGAGGTCAAACTGGTCTAGGGACTGATTCAAAAAAACTACAGTTAGTGGGTCAGGTAGTGTGGTGTGTGTGTGTGTGTGTACATGCATGTCCACGCCACACTCACTGATGACAGGCACAATGTGACAAAGTTCTCCTCCTGTCAATGAACAACGGCAATATTCCACACGCCGGCCCCTCCAACGCAGCCAGGTTTCACCAAAACTACGCACGGCTGAGGTCTCACTATCCACACAACGTATTGAGGGGGGACACACACACACACACACACACACAAACTGTAAGTATACATGTTAAAGACAGCGGGTCAGATTACAGCAGGAGGAGCTATGGAGACAGGGAGGAGCGCAGAGAGAGCCCAGTGATGCTGGTCGTGGTGGTGGGAGAAAAGAAACATGCACAAGTGTTTTTGTTCTCACGGGAAGCGTGAAGGGGAAGTGGTGGGTTCTTCACACGAGCTATCAAAAGCATCCGTCTAGATGAGTGCCCGTCAGGCTCACCTCTGAAAAATCGAGTTCCTCTTTTAGTACGGATGAGGTCCACCTGCAACAAAGACACACAAAGACACTGGTTTTATTTATTTTTTTATTATTTTAAATGTGTGTAGCTTCAGTCTCGTCTGAAATGTTGCACAAACTGGGTGATTTTAATCAATGACAGCTGGAATAGTGGGCGATCTACGGGTGCAGTACTCACATCCTCCGCTAGGCAGCAGCAGAGAGCAGACAGGAAGGCCAGGAGAGCTCTGTTCATGGCTGCTGTGGACAGGAGGACAGAGGTTGGGAGTTGGACTACCGACCTAGAGGCAAGACAGTTATGTCCCGCTAGCCTGACGGAATCCGAATCTGACACTAGTGATCTTTAACTGTGACCACACTATCAGCGCTGGTCCCAGCTGTTCAGCTTCCTCCCTCTGCAGGCTCACACACCAGAGGACACGCTGGACAGGTGCCTGCAGGAAAGTCTGTGTAGTTTCCTAAAACCAGGGCTCGTGATGGGCCTTTCCACTGTCTTCTTGCCTGAGGAGTTTTCTCTTTTATCAGAATTCATCTCTGACCACCCGGAGGGGTGTAAACAGGAAGTTCATTATCCTCAGTGAAAGTCAAAATAGATGCTGAGCTCCGCTAATAAAACAACAAAATGGGGATATTCCTGAAGCGATGACAGAAGGCCGGCACCGCAGAGGCCTTGTGCACCACACGGGCAGCTTTAAACAGCAAATTAACAGCAGGCCTTTTGTGACCCAACTAAAAAAGGAAAGTCCCTGACCGAGGCTCAGAAAGAAGATTTGACAGGCCGACACGGTTTCTAACTCCGCTCTGAATCATCTTCTGTGGATGAGTGAGCTAATAGAGAACAGTGGTGTTTTGATATTAGTTAAAACAGCAACACACACACACACACACACACGCATGCATGCATAGTGCTCAGGAATGTGAAGCTAATCGTTGCTGCTGCACACAGAGCTCACTGTGGGCTCTGCTCGTTGTCCACCGGAACAAAGACTCTCTCAGAAGAAGCCTTTTAAATACAGCCACACTCACCGTTGAGAGGACGGCCCCCCGTCAGCTCCCCTCGTCTTCTGACAAACAGAAAAACACTATCCAATGACCCGCCACCCCCGAGCGAGCCCCACTGGCGGGGCGACAACACCCTTGTTTCTTTTTTGCTTCCTTTGTGCAGCTGTTGTGCTCTGTTTGTGCGCTCTCGCCCTGTCAGCCTGAAACATGTGTTTCCTGCGAAAGCAACGCCAGAGAAGGTCCCGTGCAATTTCGGAAACGTGCGTGCGTATCAACATATGGACACACTCAAGCATGGAGGACGCGCAGCAGATACGAGGAGCCCACCCTGGTCTGCCTCACATCGAGGGGGCCCATCTGGGCGTTCGTTCCAGGCTCCCACAGCACAAACGCTCCATGTTTCTGTTGCTTTTGTGGTCTCTTTTGCCACATTTAACACACATAACAGACATAAATTGCTTTAATTACAATGTACTTGAAAAAGTGCGCCAGGTGGGGGGGCCACTAACTTTCCGAAACCGATGAACAAATAGACAAATTGTCCTATAAAGGAGAAAATTTCCTGATTTTCTGGAGAGTTTTGAGCTTGTAATAAACGGGGAACTACTGACCCACTAACAGTGACACAATGACGGCATTTTCCTGTTCCACGCAGACACGTTGAGCCACAAAAGCTGCCTGAAGACATTGTGGTTCTCTCAGTAGGTCAAATATGAATGGAAGGAATTAAAACCGGCTTGGATGCAACGGCACCCAGACGGTGAGTCAGAGCGGCGGCTGTGCGTTGCGGTGCCGAGCCCAGTCACACGTGCCACGGATCAGAAGGCCTCCCGCGCTGGCCCTACAGGCACTTGGCAGCATTTGAAGCGAGTGCTGGGCTAAAGGGACAACGGCGGTAAAAAGCTGTGGCACGGATGTGCAAGGATGATTCTGCACGAGGGCCGCGGGTGACACATTCTTGTCTTCCAGTAACGAGAAGGAAATGTCAAAGTCTAAAATTGGCCGTGTGGTTAGAAGGCACGCAGGAAACAAAGTTGCACCTGAATGTGACTTTGGGGTGATGGTTTGAGTCCCGGCACCAGCGCACCTCTGTGCTTTCTCTTTAGTGAGATATTAAACCTGGTGCCCATTATGGAAACAATTAATCTTAGAAGTGTAACACTGATGAGACCTGAACCAGTTTCTGGTTAAACTGGTTTGACTTGGCTGGAATTCACCCTGACCGGTAGCTTTGATTAAGGTGTGTGTTTAGTGTGTGTGCTAGGACAGGCAACGCCATGCCGGGGAGCTCGTAGAAGGTCTTCTGCATTCCTCACTCTAGGATTTTCAGTCCAGCGTCACAAAAGTTGCGGTTCAAAGAACAGGGAGACATTGTTGCGTTACAGCATTGCTGTGTGCGTTAATACCGCGAAACACAAGCCTGTAGAACGGATGAGCACGTGTGGAAAGCAGGTGTTGACAAGGAAGGTGAAATATATGGGAGGATGGGAAAGGTATGTGGAGATGAGAGAGAAAGAGGAGAAGGGGCCTGGCAGAGAGGGGAGGTGGTGAAAGAAAAACCCCAGAGGTCAGCACAAAGAGGGTGAGTCGTGGTGAGTCAGGCCGGCTTTCAGGGCCGGCGGAGGAAGAGACACAGATGGAGGCTTTGGGTGGAGGTCAGACTCCCAGCAGCATCAGGATTCAGGTTTGATTCCGTGGAATCAAACCCTCTTCTGGAGGAACAGAGGAGATGCTCACTCTGGAGGTTATGGTTGCCACAGTCTGGCCCAGCTCTCAGACACACTCCACACTGGAGATTTAAGACCCGACGCTGGTGCCGTGAGTCACACACACAGCTGAACATGATGTTTGGAATGTTGCTAATGGATACAACTTCTTCTTCTTCACCCCCACCTACAGCTTCCTGCTGCAGAGATAAAGAGTATCAGCGGTGATGGGTGTGCCAGGGAGGAGTACCAGCCTCCATCAGGCCGGTAGGTGCCTGGGACCCTGGCTGGATGTCATACCAACACACGCGTGAAAGAAAAGAGGTAACAACAGGAACGCTCCTCCGTAACAAGCGGAGAGTCCAGCAGCAGAGCTCTAGATCATCACATTCCTGCAGCATTTCTAAAAAAAAGCAGTTTTAGAGTGATATCAGAGAGAGAGAGGTGACCCAGGAGGGATTTGACTGGGGAAAAGTCCAACATGGGTTTTGTGAACAGATTGATGTGGAAGGAATGCCAAATGCAAAAAAAGTAAATGAAAAACAATCAATCCAAATGAAAAATCACCCTTTCATGGTTGGAAAATAAGATCATAGGAGTGAGATCAGCATTAGTACGGTCCAAAAACAGTGTTTAAGTTAATGCCACTGTGGGGAATTAGATGTAACCCAGGTGAGAAAACTGCCAGTAAAGACATGACAACATTACCCACGGAGTTGCTACATTGTTGTGTGCAAATCAAGCTCTTTAGTAATATATATGCATGCAAAATCCCTACATTTATTTGCTCTAAAAGAGACAAACACATAGAAATGATCACAATAAAGCGAGCAGCAGAAACGGGCCGCTGCACAAAGCTGCTCCGCCAAACGTGATCGGTTTAAAAACACTTCTTACCAGGACCGAGATCTTCTGGGCCGGGAACCTTCGGGGTCTCTGCAGGGGTTCTTTGGATTCCGCGCTCGGACTGAGCTGATTTCCACGCCGCTGGCACTTTTTATCTCCGCGCTCGGATGCAGCTGGAGCGTCAGCGGGGAGGGCGGGTGAGCTCAGCGGGGAAACGGGGCCGGCCGGCCGGGTGCTGATGCAGCCGGGTGGGCGGCGCCAGTCCGGACGGGACTGCCCCGGCTGATTCAGGGGCCACAGCTTCAAAGTCAGAGATTGAGCTGGAGTGTTTAAATCCTGGGACTGGGCCAGTTATGTTGCTTGAATCTTTGTTGTTGTTGTCTGTTGGGTGTGAGCCGGTCTGGGGGAACATCTGGCCCCAGAACCTCCTCTCACAACCACTGATGCCTGGACCCGGCCCCGCTTTCACTCTGGAAATCTGTCTTTCAGCTCCAAAACCTCTGATTTCCTCACAGCACCAACCGTGGTGTCGTTCATCTTGGGTTCTGTTTGTCGTTCACTCATCCCAGTCAGACCAGTTGATGGTGGTTTGGACCCTTTCTGTGTTTCTGGCTGCAAAACTCACAGATAGAAATTGTCATGGTTACTAATACCAGACATATACACACATTTGTGGGCCGTACAGACACATAGCAAAGACAGATTTATTAAAATTTGCGGTCAATCCTCCTCCTCATCATTCACAGTGTAGCAATAAAACAAATGTGTGACGTTTCTGGAGGATTTTCACACTATAAATAACATCAATTTCATCTTGTAACTTTCAGACTGTTTACAGTCACACCCTCAAAGGAATGTATACTTCTTGCTATACGTTTCTAAGATAAATCACTTTTCTCTGACAATACAGAGATTAATATAAAAGCAACAATACAGTCATGAATTTAAAAAAAACATTACAAAGTCATTACTTTGACTCTGAGGGCTCTCTGTTGTTTACCAACCTGGGCCATAGATGAGGAAATGGCTCCACTTTCAGTATAAACACGAGAAGTCCTTCTTACAAACATTCCCAGTGTGACGAATCATGTCTGCAGACCGAGGCAGGAAAAAGACAGATAAGCAGTTTGAACCCTCCTAGCAAAGTATTGTGTATCCATCTGGGCTATTCTTTCCAATAATTAAATGATAACATATTCTGGAAAATCTAGAGTGCATCGGCTCCATACACAACATCTGTACTGACTCGGTATGAGTCTATCAGGTGAAAACCGTAAGTAGGAATTGTTGGAATAACTGAGAACAAACAGCAGCTCATGTGTGACATCATGTGTTCGAGGGAGTTTAATCTGCACACGTGGATGATGTGGAAAGGTCTTGAACTGGAGGATCTGGTACTTGGAGAAAAAAAATGCACTTCAGAACACTAAAAACATCGATAAAAACTAGAAACACCATTAAGGAGAAGTGCAGCTGAAGAGGGAGGTTAAACCCTCCATCTGATGAGATGTTATGTAAGAGTTTTTAGGGGACTAATAAACTGTAAAATAGAGACTGAAAGTGCACTTTATAAAGCTACCACACAATCCAGATCATTTTGGAGAAATGTGACCAACACAGTAAATATGAATGCTAATTAATATAAATTATAACTAAATGAATTGTCGTTAGTAGTGATGCATTGATGACTTTTCAATCAAAATGATTCAAACTCTGATCCCTGTTTTCTGGTGCACCCAATAAACAGGGTTGATCAGAAAGCAGGATATATGCAGTTAAGACAGGTTTTAAAACAAAGATTTTTGTTAGGAGTTTGGATTGAGAATAAAGTAGTTTTTAAGGCAACATCTGTGCCAATACTCATCTGTCACATTTAATAGAACCTGTAAATGCTCGCTGTCCCTGCTACAGAGAGCCAAACATTGTTACCAACCCTAACCCTGAATAAAGAGCAGCTAAAAGGTGAGAAAGGTGATTTAAAAAGAAGTTCAAGGTGAGTTCAAGGTGAGTTCAAGGGGAATTAAAGGGGAGTTTAGGGAGGCGAACTGCGCAGGCGCAGACGCGTCTTCCTCCGCGTGGGCGGGACAGCGGAGGTTTACGGAAGCGCCAGAATCAGGAAGTAGAAAGTTGGTCGCTAAAAAGTGCCGAAGTAATAAAAGTTAAAAACTCTTTTAAACACAGGATCGTCTCGCTACTTTACGTAGACGAGGGTGTGATAGTGTGAACGACGAATCTGGTGTCAAAGGTAGGATTTTAATTATGCCATAGTGGATCTGAAGCGAGTTTTGATTTGAAATAAAACTAAGACGCTTCAGTGTTTTCAATGTGATTAGTGAGGAGGCGAGGGAAAATACACGAAAATACCTTTACACATTTTAAATGCAACGTTTTGTCACAAAGAAAAATACATTACGCGTTATTTACAGTGGAGAAATCCACAACAGCAATATTGTGATGCGTTTTGTTGCAGGGAAGGCCTGTTTACAACCTGTTGGTGTCTGTTAGTGTGTCATCATTGCATTGTCCTATTCTTTCAAAATATCATCCCAAATATTGGGTAATTATAATTATTAATTATAACAATTATTATAAAACATCCAAAAGTAACCAGAGCTATCTTTATGGCAGTGGAAGCTTATGTGATACTGGTAACCAGTAAAGAATCCATAGTCATTGTTGGTATTCATAACAGTCAAAGGTCTCACTGTTTCAGATATCAAATATTATTTTGTGTCAAGGTATGATCCTCATAACCAGATTGCATCAAGCTGTTCCCTAAAATCTACCCTTTTACATTCCGCCCAAAGTGCTTTTTCGGCCCTTGTTGTCTTCCCCTTTTGCTTTTTGATTTGTTTTTTGTCAGCAAGATTTGTTGGCGTGACTGTAGTCTGGCGTTCAGGTCTCTTGTTTGCTGGGCGTCTGCAGGGACGAGGAGGCCATGAACCGCGTCCCCCTGCAGCAGCAGCAGCAGCAGTGCTGCGGTCTGTGGGAGCTGAGGGAGCGACTGGGAAACGGAGGCTTCGGAAACGTCACAAGATGGCAAAACAAGGTACCCATCGCTGGGAAAACGCAGGAGAGAACAACTCCTCCTCACACTGCAAAAAAATTAACCAGTATTATCAGTAATATAAACAGTATCCTAAAAATATCACAGTTATTCACACCATGATATCACTCCTCTTCAGTGTGTTCACTTAATGTACTAAATTAGCAAAGGTTTGAACAATTAATTTGGAAATCACCTTTTTTTATGGACTCCAACTCTGTTACTCACGTGTAATTTTTTCTTCATCAGTCCAGGAAGCTGAATAGAAATGGTTCATAATGTATTGAAGTGCGTGTTAGTCACAGGGTGAGAGCAGTGGGCACTGACATCACTCAGAACTGGGAATATGGGGATATGAACATGCCCTCCTATTAGTCAGCTACGCTTCCTCTTCCTAAGAATTGAGCGGCGTTACTCACCACCACTTCCAGGTTTATTGTACAGCGGGGCCTACAGACATCCTATTTGTCTAAATTAGCATGTCAGACACCAATTCTGATCGCTTTGAAACAAAATATTTAGGTTTTTGCTGCTGGCGTGAGGAAAACCTGTTCACTTAGAATCAGGGGTTGTGTTTCTCGCCACAAGAATCTGAAGTTTAGCCCAGGTTTTATTGATAACCATCAATTATAGTCTTAAGAACGGAAAATAGGGCGAACTAAAGATGATTTTGCAGTGTGCCACTAAATAGTCCGAGCCAATGGGAAAAGACAGGCGGAAATGACCAACGAAGCGCTCTTAGCCTGGGACTGATGCTCGGTGACTAAACATCCTCTGAAGGGAAGCTGCTACCTTCCTGTATTATCTGCAGTAATCGACAATAGTGGGCTGGTTTTATTAGCTCATCGATCAGCCTGTGGGAAGCAGGGCGGAGGTCTTCCTGAAGATGACATAAACAGGTAGTAAGAGTCACCCAGGCCCCTCAACCTAAAAATTACATCTTGTTGGGTGTAAATTTAGAGCCTAATATGTGGCATTGTTTTATATTCCACGTTAATCAGCGATAGCGATGCCCAACATCAGAACATCAGAACGTTTTTACATCTTCTAGTGAAGGACAAGTGGTCCACGGTTCTGTAACACCGATGCGCTTTGACAGGAAACAGAAGAACAGATTGCTATAAAACAGTGCCGCCAGGAGCTGAGTGAGCGGAACAAGGAAAGATGGTGCCTGGAGATCGAGATTATAAAAAGGTAAGTTCACCCTCCGGCTCCCACCGCCCTTCCTCTCCCACCTTCACAGCTGTTTTGTTTAACCTCAGAGCGGTATTTACGGTAATCTTATTTTGCAATGATACAGTCATAGGTTTCTTGTGGGTTTTTTTTTTTTGTTTTTTATTGTGTTTTATTATGAATGTTTTATTCATTGCGATCAACCCGTTGTCTGCATGGGAGGTGTGATGTGTCGTGACTCACACTGGTACCTTCCTCGATGAACACTGATAAAGTCTGACATTTGACTCCTGCTCCTCCGTCACAAAGAAAATCAGTTTGCATCCAGAAATAGCAAAGGTCACACATTAAAATGCCCGGGCGTTAATGCTTTGGGGTTATTTTGGTCCCTCAGTGGATATTTTTGACAGCATACTGTTGCAATTTTGGCATGTTTAAATTCCACATGTCTGCAGGGTTTATTAACCGTTGGGTAAGAGTGGGATTTGATTGTGCGTGAGCGTCAGCGTCAGCGGTTGTTCAAATTTGTGGTTGAAAACATGAGCGTGGTCCCACTTTAACAAGTGTGTTGTTTTCAGACGTGCAGCCGCAGCTCTGCCGTGCACCCACGCCTCAGGAAGAACCACAGGGCAGGGGACAGCTGCTGTTATGGCTACTTAACACACACACACATGCATATGGACGCAAAAAGACATCATTTTTCCATTTCTTTCTGAGTTTAGTTAAAGCGGTTTGCGTCTCCACACCCCTGTCACGGGAGAAAGAAGACAAATGTCAAACAGCAGATGCCCTCTCCACAGTTAGGATGATATGTTGCGCTTTAGATCAAGCGTTGAATCGGAAAGTAGGAAAATAAATGAATGGAGAGAGTTTGCAGAGCACGAAGCACTGGTAAGAGAACAGGGAAGCAGATCTGAAACTAAGATAGAGGTCAGCTCTACCTGTTTTTTTACATTTATGTTTATGGCGTCTTATAAACCACTAATGTAGCCAGTGTCACATGAGGTTACATTTATGTCTGCATCCCATCAGCTGAGATTTAGCCTGTTTTGTCTCTTAGGATGGATGGAAAGTGATGAAATGGAAACTAAAGAAAGTCTTTGATCGTCTGAGACTTTGAAGCTCTTGATCTAATCCACTGGGATCTTTGTGAATTACTCTCTCCGTTCCTGGTTGTCTGCAGATTTCACAAGTGTAATGGGACCAGTGTTTCTGACCCGGGGCCTCGGCCCCTCCCCAATGAAATCACTACAGCCAAAGTGATGCCAGACCCTGACTGGAACCCTCCTGTGCTTTTCTGATGAAAAATACACTGCTCTAGATGAGAAAGAGGTTAAATCCACAAACACTGACGTGCGGATAGAGTCTGACTTATTCTGACTTATTCTGCTGGACGGAAGAATAAAGTTCCACCACAGCCACACACACACTCCCGTCCTGATGACGTCTCCACCCGCTTTGACACGCGGTGTTTAATGATTTGGATTGCGCTCTCTTTTCCTCCTCCTTGTATTTTTCTGGTACAAACGTATCTTTTCTAAATATTTCCTGCTAGATTATGCTTCATTTTCACGAAACCTCATGCCAAAAGAGCCCAGATCCCCCTGCCTTCCGTCATTATGTGATTATAGATGTTTGCTCAGTCTGCACTGAGATCCCAGCACCCATTAGTCTTGTCCGTAGCAGCAGGAATACTGCGGAAAAGGTGGAGATAAAGATGATGACTGATCGCCCGTGTGTGTTTGGGTAGGTTGGATCACGTCAACGTGGTCGCCGCCAGAGAGGTTCCTGAAGGGATGCAGAAGCTGATGGCCATAAACGACCTGCCTCTGCTGGCGATGGAGTACTGCCAGGGAGGAGACCTCAGAAAGGTGTGTGTGTGAGGGTTTTCTTTGCTGCCAGGGAGGAGACCTCAGAAAGGTGTGTGTGAGGGTTTTCTCTGCCTATTGATGACAGAAGATCATCGGGGGTCTGGTTTCCATCGCTTGTTCTTTGCCGTAGGCAGCGTCAGCTTGGCTTCCACCAGCAGGAATTGCTTAGTGCTGTTTCAGAAAACAAGCCTGATTAAAAACATACTGCCGAACTTGTGAAACACATCATTAGAACCTTTCAGAAGCGTGATCACATCTATGAAAAGCTTCTTTCTTCTCCAAATGTCACTCGCTTTGAGGCTGCACCGTGTCCCTGTCTCTCCCTGTCACAAATCACCGTCAAGCACTTTTGTTTAGCAGAGCGGAGAACACGGATTCAACGTTCCGCCTTTCCAAGTTCCTGTGGCTTTTCATCCAGCTGAATTAGTATATTTGCATTAGACTGAAATATGAGTAGGAAACGGCTCTTTTCTAGAGGGATGTCAGGCGCAGATCGCGCTCCCTGGGGCAGACTGTTCCATGGCTGTTTGTGGCTCTTTTAACTCGGTGTCAAGTGTGTGTTTGTGCTTCCTGCAGTACCTGAACCTGCTGGAGAACTGCTGTGGAATGAGGGAAGGCTCCGTTTTGATTCTGCTCTGTGACATTTGTGAGTATTCCTCCACCCTCAGCTTGCCGACCCGATAGATTGAGCTGGCAGGCTGACGACTTTCCTGTGAGATCGAGGAAGTGACGGTGGCCATCGATGTGATGACATCACCACTTTAAACACCAGCTCCTGAGTCACCATGGCGACAGCTTACACACGCAGGCTTAGCTCACATCTACAACTTAAACTGCGCACAATATAAACAGGTTTGAAACAGGATACGCATGGACTCTCACACACAGACACACACACACACACACACACACACCGAAACTCTCTTTGCATTTATGGACATTCTTGATCCTGACTAATGCAATTAAACTTTCTTCGTAAGCAAGGGTTAAAGGTTAAAGACACACAAATACGCCCAGGATGGAATCACACACACACACACACACACACACACACACACACACACAGGCACACAGGTGGCTGTACGGATATGAATTCCACTCCTTTGAACAACCTTGCCAGCACATCAATTAGTCATCCTTTGACGCACCAGTAACATTATACTTTAACTCATAAACCGGGACAAAACCTTTTTACTCCGGTCCTGCACGGCCAAGTCTTTATCATGACCTTCCGAAAGCTCCTACTACAGGTTTTTTCACACTGAAATGTAGCCCTATTTTCACTACGAGTGTTGAGCTCTCTCTCCTCCTCTGGATCTGCTCTCAGCTTCAGCTCTATCATACCTCCATAAGAAGAGGATCATCCACAGGGATCTGAAGCCTGAGAACATTGTGCTCCAGCAGGGGGAGAAAAGGGTGAGTTCAGGGCCCCGGCAACCTGTGTGCGGTCGGTGACCATCAGGCCCGAACCCCAACAGAGAACCGTTTGTAGGCTCTCTGAGAGAGAGCTCGTCTGACCTCTGTTCCTCTTTCTCTTTATATTAGTTGATTCACAAGATCATAGATCTGGGCTATGCCAAACAGCTGGACCACAGCAGCCTCTGCGTCTCTTTTGTGGGGACTCTTCAGTACTTGGTAAGCCGTGAAGACACGGCGCCTTTTTCCCAGTGCAGTGGAGACAGTTTCAGATTGACGTGGTTTTGGGTTTCCAGGCTCCAGAGCTGATCGAGAGACAAAAGTACACAGTCACCGTGGACTACTGGAGCTTTGGAACGTTGGTCTTTGAATGCATCACAGGGTTTCGTCCTTTCCTACCCTCATGGCAGCCCGTTCCCTGGTAATAACTATTCACCTGAACCAGGATTTTTTACACTTTGCCACCACCCATATCCCCTGTTGCTTGGAGGGGTTTTTGGGGTTAGTTATTATTGCACAATCAGCTTAACAATGTGGTTTTTGAAGAATGAGTAATGATAAGCTCACTTCCCAGAAAAATATTATTCTAACACTGGATCGTAGCTCCGCTGCAGTATAAATAAATACATATTGGCTGAGATGAATTACAGGATACGCAGGTTGTTCAGCCTCTAATGTGATGAAAGCTGTTAATGCCTCTGGGTTCAACTGAGGAAAAATTACTTCTTAGATCTTTAGTTTCAGTGTATTGTGTGGGCAGTTACATCTGTTGACATCTTTACATTGGAATTTAACCTAAATATACTTACAAATACCTACAAAAGCTAACAAAACGCTGAGCTTAAGCTTTAAACCCACTGAACCCTCTTCAGGCACCATAAAGTGAGGCTGAAGGGGAACAATGACATCGTGGTGTATGAGGACCTGACAGGGGAAGTCCACTACTGCAAACATCTGCCTCAGCCGAACAATCTCAACAGGTGCTTTCCTGACAACTTTTTTTTTCAGAGGTTCTTTTTTCTCTGTTCGTTAGTTCGGTTCGGTTTATTTTATTCTCATGTGTAAACTTGTGCTTGGCAGCCTGCTGTCGGGGAAACTGGAGAGGTGGCTTCAGCTGATGTTAAAATGGTCCCCTCAGGAGAGAGGCAAAGACCCCGAGGCTGCACCCAATGACTGCTTCTCCCAGCTGCGGCTCATCCTGCAGCTCAAGGTTCACTATTCATCGTATTCTCCTCTAAAGAAGGACCCGTCACCCAGACCCACCTGTGAATCATCTCTAAAATTTAAAGATTTGCTTGTTTCTTCTCCATTCACGTGCTTTTCCACCAGCTGGTTCATGTCCTGAACATGATGTCGGCTAAGATCCTGAGCTACTCGGTGTCCGAGGACGAGACCGTGGCGGACCTGCAGCTCAGGATAGAGGCGGACACCAACATCCCTGTAGCAAAGCAGGAGCTGCTGCTGGAGGCAGGGTTAGCCTTGGAGCCTCAGGCGCCGGCCACTCAGTGCGCCATCAACTACTCTGTAAGTTTGACCTCTGCCAGCACCACCAACGGAGCAGTTGCGCGTACGGTGGTGACGGACTGAGTTATTTGCTGTTTACATGTGCAGGAGATAGACGGGCGACGGACAGACTCCCCTCTGGTCTTCCTGTTCGTCCGTCCCCCCTGCAGCTATGAACCTCAGTTTGCTCCTCGCGTCCTCCCAGAAAACATCCGCTTCGTCCGTGAGTGCAGAAAAGTATGGAAGTAAATGTGCTTTGTTTTTTTCTGATTCTCCCCTCCGCTTTGGTAGAGTCCGACCCTAAGCACGTGCTGGCTTACAGCCCTCTGAGGAGGACGTGTGGTCAGGCGTGGCACACCATCCGCTCTCTGAAAGAAGACTGGCAACGGCTGCAGCAGGGCCAGAAAGCTGCCATGTAGGACGAAACACGTGCGTGTCCTGATGCACACAAGCTCCTCTGTGATGTGCAGGTTTCTTCTCCCTTTTCAGCATGAGCCTCCTGAGGCACAACTCCTCCCTGTCCAAACAGAAGAACGACATGGTCTCCATGTACCAGAGGCTCATGGCCAAGCTGGACTTTTTCACCACCAGCCTCCACATAGACATGGACAAATACCAGGAGCAGACCTCCACTGGAATCGGTACGGTGCTGGAGGAAAAGATTGAGTTTGCAAACACTCCTTCCCTAACGATCGCTGTATTTTATCTAGTTGTCTTGTTAATCTTTGCTATGTTTCTTTTTTTTGTCATATTCTAGTGTCGGAGAAATTCCTGGGGACATGGAGGTCGATGGAGCAGACTGCTGTAAGCTGCAGTCAGGTACACTTCAGTGTGTCTCTACGTGTGAACGTGTGTGTGTGTGTGTGTGTAGAAACTCTAAAACCCTCACGTGGATTTCCAGGCGAAGGTGAAAGAGCTGGACGAGGAGATGATGCAGCTGCAGCCAGAGATCGTGGATGTGCAGCGGCAGCCCTGGCGGAGCGGAGAGGCCCTGGACACCCTGTAAGGCCCAGTCCAGCTTCGCCGTAGAACATCAAAACTGGGTCGTGAACTCAAACTTTGCGCTCTTCCCCTCTTTGTTCCTCAGCGAAGGAAAAGCCATGGAGCTGTTCCGCAAACTCCGAGAGAAACCCAGAGGTTCGGACGTCACGCGCGCCTTCCATTCTTTACATAACAGAGTGCATTCACGTGGAACTAAAGCTGCACGTCCGCCTTCCCTTTTTCTTTTCCCTTCTTTTCTTTTGCTCCTGCCCAGACCAGAGGTGTTCAGGGGACAGCCAGGAGGTGGTGCGCCTGGTGGTCCAAGCAGTGCAGTTCTACGAGAAGAAGCTGAGGGATTTCTACACACACCTGAGGTAAGGTGGGATGAAATCAATCAGCTGTGGGAGGAATGCTCCCGGGTCACACAAACACACCTTTGAGGGGAAACCAAAACACCCTGCATTTGTGTAGATGAGTCCAGAGCTTGTTTAGGTGGTTCTTTACTTTGTTACTGAGTTTGGTACTGATGAAGTAGCACAAGCACACAAGCTGCTTTTTATCAAACATTCAGATCACACCGACCACACTAAATGTACATTTGCATCAGGTACATTTTTGTCATTTCCCCTTTCTTCTTGCATTCTGTCGTTCACTCAACGACCAGGCCGCTAACTGAATGGATAACCCTAAATTGTTGACACGAGTAGAAAATGGCCAATATATTGTTTATATTTTACCCAAAAGACATTTTTACCAGCAGGTATTTTAATAGTTGGTGTGTGACTTTACCGTACATGGTATTATTATTCATATATAGTCTACATAAATTCAAAATGTTCCATATTTAGTTCGCTTCTTTCCAGGAACTATAAACTGTTGCAGTAATTCTGGGCTGATTCCTGTCTTTGTTCCCTCTATGCCCGTGCACTTTTATAGCTTGCTGGACACTTAAATGTCCATTGTTCAGTGTGTTTCCTGTAATATCAACAAATGTAACTGCTTAGAGTTCTGTATAATTGTAAAGGCAAACAGACCCACACACACACACACACACACACACACACACACACACACACAAAAAGTCTTAAAAAAGTCACCACTGGATGATTCCAGTCAGGCCGCTCGTTTTCGACAACGTCTTGGAGCCTAATTGGAGGAGATGTTTTCATTTACAACCAGGGAAACATTAAAGTTTTTTTCCTCTCTTGTTTCCGTTGCGAAAAACACAACAGTAAGACGGCGGCGTGCCGCCAGCGCGTGATGGAGCTGCTGCCTAAAGTGGAGGGCGTGGTCCAGAAGATGGCCGAGAGCGAGCAAGTCCTGATGCACCTGCAGGAGAAGCGGCAGAGGGAGCTGTGGAACCTGCTCAAAGTGGCCTGTGTGAGCAGAAGAGAGGATCGGTCTCGCTGTCGGTCCAGCTGGAAATGATCCCACGTTACCGTTTTGTCAATCACACAAAGAAACACACTTGTGGACGTATGTTGCATTTACAATGCCTCATCTCGACCTATATAGAGCAAAGTTCGGAGTCCTGTGAGTGGCAGTTCTGACGTGTCGCCCCTCCTGACCCCCACACACAGTCTACAACAGCTGTGAGTAGGCCTAAAAACACATGCAACTTTGTCTGGGGTTGTTTTGGCTGAATACACAGGTAGCCTATTTTCAAAGTGCCTTAATAACGTTTAACAACGGCTTTGGGTGCGTTTGCAGTGATGAGTCTCTTGTGGAGGAGAGCCGGACGTTCGAGAGCCGACTGCAGAGTTTGCTGCATGACACCATCCAGGAGTCCACGTCCAGCATGGAGGTACGTCACGGCCTAGTGTGTGTGTGTCCCCGTCCCCACGAATGATGTGTTTTAATAGTCATTTTCAAAAAAGAAACACCACCCTTCTTGTCCCAGATGCTGAGTGAGTGGACGTGGCTGCGTGGAGACCAGAACTTTTCCAACGACCTCTCCTAAACTGGGTCCTCGCTCCGCTGCTGCCACCACGTGGACATCTGGTCCTACACCCACTGCCACCCAGATGCACTGAAAAATATTATTTCCCTGATTTGTACAAACATTATTACACAAAAAGAAATAATAATTATGGATTCAATTATTTTATCTTTTCAGTTTTAAGCTTCTAGGTGATTTCTACAGTCATTTCCAGCGAACTGAGATATACTTTACAAAGGTTGACTTTATCTCAGGTGCTAAAGTGCGGACAGAAGCATATGTAGCTTTTTATATCGCTGCACCTTTGGGTTTTATCCATTCCGGACCGCTACACCGGTGGTCGGTGTATATAGGTCGTAACATTACGTTACATTTTCCTGTACATTTGTGTCCAGTTATTGCTGTAAGTTTAAGAATTTGCCAAACATCAAAAAGACTTTGTTTTCTTACGAAGCTTTTTAATGATCCCACAATATTTAATTTTGAGTTTCAAGTAAATGATAAAATATCCATTGGTTTCAGTGTTCAATATGGTTTATTTAGCATGTCTGTAGAATCTGTCTGAGGTCCTCAACACAGCACAGCATAAAATGAGACTTGACAAAGAAAAACCAAGCGATGGAGTTCCCCTCTGCCATCCCACCTGACTGAACCGGGAAAACAGAAAATGAAGGAACAGAAAGTCAACACGGAAGAGTTCACTGAGGTAAAACTGGCTCTGTCAGCGTGGCGAGCAGCTCTGTTTAACTCTCTGCATCACTTACGGTATATTTTATTCATTATTTTTGTCCAAAAAATGTCATCACAGGTAAAATAATCTCTTAACAACCACAGCTACCACACAGATGCTTATTAAAATTGCACTGTGTGTAGACAAACGTTACAAAGTGGCACGTTGACTGGAGGCCTGTGCGAATTTCCTCCAAATATTCTTGAAAATGAATGCTGTGAGCATGGCTGCCAGGCACAGGTCACGGCAGGGTGGTGTTTGGTTCAGTACAGTACGGGAGGGTCCTTGAGGCGTTTGCAGGTGTCAGGGTTAAGGCCAAAGAGTGTGTGTGCATGAGTGAAGCCGTGTTGCATGTGGCCCAGTGCACCAGTGGGCTCCTCGTGCGTCCTTCCATCGGAGCTCTACGCCTCCAGTTCGAAACCTAAGCCGATTTTGTGTCCGCCGCCGTTCACGTTCTTGCCGTCGATCAGGCCGGAGAGGGTCAGCTTCACTCCTGCGGGGGGGAGAACGTCACATGACAGCAGTGTAGCTGCGCTTACGTGTGTAGACCTGGCTGCTGAAGGAAAACGGGTGAAAGTCTAACCTGGCCTGAGGGTCTGCGTGTACCCGAGTCCCACAAGGCAGCAGTTGTCAACTTTGGTCTGCGAGGAGCAACAAAAACAGGGCGGATTCATCCAGAGGCTTTGCACAGCCACGTACAGCTGACAGGAACATCCTCCTTTCCAGTTTCGCCACTTACAGACAGAGAGGAATTCTTATCCAGCTGGTATTTGGCTCCGATTCCAAAGCGCGTGTTGTTGCTTCCAGCGGTCCAGGCCAGGGTCACCGCTGTCTCCAGGCTGCCGTTCACCTTCTGATAAACAGAGCCACCGAACTCGGTGCCGTCGTTTCTGGAATGACAGAGCAGCAGAGAGGTTCAGCCTCCCACAGCGCTCTAGAGGCTGGCGTCCACGGCCTGTCAACCCCCACTCACACGCTGGTGTGAACCTGGAAATCGCCGGCCCTGTAACCAAAGGCAAAGTTGTTCTGAGTCAGTTTGGATTTGGCGGTGTCAAAGGCTAACTGGTAGCCGGCCAGCCAGCCCTCGTAGCCCAGGACGGCAGCTGCGTGGACGGTGGGGCCGGCCGCGTCCAGGTCCAGGTCGCAGCCCACGTTGACAAAGTCACGCTTGTAGCTGCTCTTCAGTTTGGCGCTTTTCTTCCTGAGGAGACAAAAGAGGAAAAGAGGGGATGACACCTACATCCTGACGCTGCATTCTGTCAGCGTGTGTGTGTGTGTGGGTTCCACAGCGTGGCCTACCCAGTGTTGGGCACAAACGATGTCTCCAAACCAAGCTTGAGCCCTTTAGCCAGCTAGACCCAAAGGGAAGACACCAGTCAGCCAAAAGGCGGTTCAACGTCGGCCCTGTGTGACTGTCAACCCTGTGTGTGGGGGTACCTGGTCCTCCACGGTGACCTCGGTGCTCAGGGTGTTGCTAGTGTTCCATTTCTGGCTGAAGTTGAGGCCCAGCTCGTTCATTTTGTACTTGGTCTCCAGGTGGCCGCCGGACTTCCCCGTGTCGGTGTTGCTGGAGCCAGAGGTGGCAAACTCCTGCAGGACGGTGAGAAGGACGCGTGACGCAAGCTAGCAGCCGCTAAGGAAGCATCTCCGAGGAGGAAAGCATCTCATGCTGCCACACAGACTGTCTGGGCTTCCACTGGGAGCTGGAGTACGGGTTTAAGACGGGAAAAAGAGCTGGGAAGGAGAGGTGGAACACAGACTGGGCTGTGAGGAAGAGGCTGAGAGTGGAGACACACACCGCGGCAGCAGATAAACTGGTGTCGGCCTGTGGCTCTATCTGATTGCTACACACACACACGCACGCTGTCTCTTACCAGCTGACAGGGACATCCGAGGAAGAGAGCAGAAGAAGAGAAAAGATCACGTTAGAGAGAAGAGCCCGGCTGGCCGGCAGGCGGCCGGATCACAGGCGGAAACCGGTTCTGGTTTTTAAGCATGCAGACGTGTGCTGACTGCATATCTGAGCAAACTAAAGAAAGATGGACGCCCTTTCCCTTCACCAAGACCTGGCGTGTTGCGTCCGCTGACAGCGTGTGTTAGACCGGGAAGCTGCAAGGCAGCAAACGTGCTCTGACACACACTACTGGAGGCTCCAGTCAGCAAACGTTCTACCAGCTGGTCCCCGACCTCGGAGAGACACTCACCACACCACTCTGGGACTTGGTCTTGACATCCAGCTTCAGAACGCCGTAGCCTGAGGAGAGAGGACGCCGAGACGGTCAGATCGGCCCAAAGTACTCAAACAACACACACGCTAGAGAGTGTGTGGACTTACCGAAGCCTTTGTTGAAGATGTCTTTGGCAGATTTGCCCAAATCTGAGAAGGCAGGAGGGACGGCCATTCTACCTGTGGACCACAGAGATCATTGATGACAAAAACAGAGCTTGAAAACCCGCAAAGCTGGACGTTTCCTTCAAGCTGGCACAGAAAACAAGCCGGCAGCTTCGGCCTGTCCTGGACACAGGTCGTCCCTGCACACACACGTTTAGGGTTGGCGTCAGGAATGCAAACGAGCACCAAAGCTGAAGCTGCTCTGGTTAGGCAGGCACCTCCACGCTTGCGCAGCCATCTTGGATCCTCTGCCAGAGCGTGCACGTGTTCTCTGTGCGCCTGTGTGCGGGGACGTTTCTGACAAGGTGACTTTGCCAGCGTTCAATCAGTCACGTACATTACAGCCCGTTAATCATTCACTCCTTCATCTCCTTCTGTCTACTTTGTCCTGCTGATGGATTTCACAGGGTGCGCACGCACACACACACACACACACACCACAGCTAGTTCATGAGGCAGCTACGGGAGGTTTTTATGATTAGCCCAAAGACCCCAAAACACTGCAACAACCAGCCAGAACAGCATCAAAAAAGAGAGATGTCAACACAACCAGAT
>CAAE01014999.1:1632066-1756876 GCA_000180735.1 Tetraodon nigroviridis
ACCTGTATGGAAAATACAATGATGTTACAAGAGTTTACACACAGTGATGGACAGTGAATTGCAGCCTGTGTGTATTGTTATTCGCCGTTTCCATGTTTGTTTTGTGTTTGCTCACAAAGCCAAGATGCAAACCTTATGTAGATGTGAAAGACACCCAGTCCAGTTGTTTCCCACCTGCAAAAACATTCAAAATAACAGGCTTGTCTTCCTTCACATTTACATCTCCGTCAATATTGTCTAGAGGATGAAAATGTTCTTTTTACCAAACCAAAATTAAACTGTTTAAATGCAAGCTGAAGTGTCCAGCATCCTAATATTACTGGTCAACTATAATTAAAACATTTATTACCTAAATTCCTAAAACACTGATGGCAGGGCCTTTTGGTTGATGCTGCGTGGATAAAAAAAATAACTGTCCATAAAATTGAAATGAAAAAATAAACCTGTTTAAACTGAAGTCTAAAACAAGCCTGAAATTAAAATTGTTTCAAGTGAATGTTTCATGTTACTTTAATGTGCAAATATGCGTTACTATTACTTTGCTAGTCTTTATAAATAATAAAAAGCCACTATAATTTATTGAGTTTATTACAATATATAAGATGGGTTCACAGCAAACATCACTGAAAAAACAGTTTTGAACAGCACCATAATGATGTCCTCTCCTGGCGGTATTGCACAATCTTCTCCATGATGTGACAAACATTTATGTGAGGAATCTCCCTTTACATTTATTCCTTTTTTGGACCTTATGGGAGAGAGACAGCGGGTTAACAGCACCAGTTCAGGAGTCCGGAGGCTTTTCCTGGGTTAGTGGCATGTCCCAGTCACTGGGAGGGTCTTTCCTCATCGTCCATACTGGTGTAAACTTTCTTTGCTCTTCCACACGATTTCTCTCACTCATCTGCAGGGCATGCTGCAAAAACGTAAAAGTTCATTTTAGATAAGTTTGTGACGGAAGTTTGGAGATCTCGAACTGTCAGAATTGTGGACTGAGTGTCTACCTTGGCCGTCGGTGTTCTGTGTTTTTCCCAATCTTTGCAGTTCTTGTAGTCTTCTTTCCACTGGTGACAAGTTGGAAGTGTCCCATGAGCATAATAATGGTGAAAACGATTCCACAAACTTTTGCAATGTCTGAATTCACTCCAGTAGTCATCACAGTCCCGAGGTGTCTGAAAACCACAGATATCCACGACTTAACATCAAGTCCACTGAAATAACCAGGCAGAAGATCCTACACCTTAAAACAAACCACTACTTCAGTTTACCCTTCCTAAACGTACCGAATAAAAGCCAACGCTTACAACACAGTATACTGCATAACTCTGCACTGTACCAAGTGTCCTTGCGTTACAATTATACTGATATTAGGGCAGTACTATCAGGATGAGCTAGCTGATCTGTGAGTACTACAGGAGCTAGCTAGTAACCTTGACAATTATTAAATGAAAGCGCTCTGATTTTTAGCATGCACATTGTAAAACCCAAATGCAACGTTGAGGATGTGTATATATAACTGTGTTTATATATATTTATATATCAATGATAATGATAAATTACCCTCCAGTTTGTTTCTGCAGTTTGTTCCATGGCTAGCTATGCTAACATCCGCGCTAAAGTAAGCAAACTTCCGGTTTTAGTGCGCTTCATAATCGCAGCTTTCAACGTGTTTATTTTGAAAAGCGTCAAAACCGACATTTAGCTTTAAATATTTTAACTTTACTGTCCGTTCTTTCCGTCCAGGTCCCGTTTTTCTGTCAGATGTTCGCCTTTTACTTCATTAGGGGCGATTATAAAGAAATCTAGAAAATCCAGTTAGGTGTTATCACATGTGAAGTTCGTTTGCTGGACATTATAAATTACCTATAATAAATTAAAACATATCAGGCTGCAAAAAGACAATTTTATTCGTCTATAAATAAGATTAAGGAATGGAGAAGAAAAATAACCAAGATTTTTAGAAAAAAGTTCCAACATACAATTTACCTGAAAACAAAATAGTGAAACTATCACTAATATTGATACTGCCAGCAGTTATTAACGTCAACTGCAAAAACGACAATTTATGAATATGAGAATATGTTTGGAGTGAAACTCTAAAGCTGATAAAACACATATTTGTGTAGTTGGTGCATTCATATATGTTTATGCCTGAAAGAAGAATATGTGGAACAATTTCTCTAGAAAAAAAAAAAAAAACACTCCCCAAAGTTTTCAGTAGGTGTATTCACAATTCATCTGCAAACCACTTTTAAAAGACCAAACAGATCCGAGGGAAGGCTGACAACAGCTAGGCTCAGCCGCTGCCCGTCAGTCCGGCTTCCAGCAGGAATGTTTCAAGGCTTTCTGCCTTTCTTGCGTAGTGACTGTCCCTCTCCGGAGAAGGCGATGAACTTGTTTACGGCATCATCCTTAAGGCACAATGGGAAAAGCACATATGCAGGCATACGTGCTTAACTATATGGAAAATATTGGTGCATTCAAGAGCTAGATGGGAAAGAAATCAAAAGGTAACATTTCTTACATCATCCACAAATTTCTTCGGTTGAGGCCTTGAGTTCCGAATGAAAGTGATCCTTCCGATTTTGAAGTCATAGTTGGGAATACCTCTGTGTGATGAAATAACCGCGTTTAGGACAAAAAGAGATTTAACCAATATATTTATACAAAAAATACTTCATTTCCACACTGTTGAATTTCCTGTCACCTTTTGATGTCACTTGGGCCCAGAGGAGCTGGGCTAGGCTCGATTCCTTTTGTTTTACCATCCAAACGATTGCCAGAGCCAGTAAAAGCCTGGATTAAAGAGCAGAAGCGTGTGTGCATCCGTTAAACTGCTCTCAGCTCACAGTTGTGTTGAAGGTGACCATGTACCCACCCTGAAGCCGGTGTCCATGTCAGCGTAACTGCTGGCATCTTCTCCTTCCTGTAAAGACATTCACTGCATCAACGTGTTCATAGCATACAGTTTGGTGTAAGTGCTTAGTCCTCACGGTTGGCTCCTCTTGGTGCTGAGGCTGCCGTTCAGGTTCTTTGTAACCCAAAGGAGCGTCGAAATCCACCTGAGACACAGCAGTTTTCAGCAGAGGACACAACAGAATATTCCGGTGTTGTCTGGGACCTTACGTTCATGTCACACTCGATGATGGAGACGGCTTTATCTGGCTTTGTCTCCATGACTCGGAGCTCATATATCTGAAAGAAAAACACAGTTAGAGTTACTCAGAATACTGTATATTAGTCCGACCTGTACAAGGAGCTCCACCTTTTCATTATAGTTGATGGCAATAACGTCTCCTGTGGTCAAACAGGCAAAGTTTCTCAGGGCGTTCTCCAGTCTGCAATCCACAGAAAACAATTCTGATGTAGATAGTTCTTGGTAAAATGATGGTGTCTGTGATCGTTCTTACACTGCTTTGGGGTTGGTAATGTCCAGGAAGTCAGGGCTCTGGGGCTGGAACTTTGAATAGGTGGCCACCATTAGGTTCACACTCTCCACCTGGACCAGCCCTCCTTCCTCCAGCAGGAGATTCTGCATCATCTAAACGCAAACCAAGGGTGTAAACGCAGAATGGCCTAGAAAACAGTACAGGTGCCAAAAATATAGGAAGCATTCAATCGTCCCTTACATGTTTACTAGAAGGCCCCGAGTTTTCATTTGAGCCACAGATGTTCGTGTGAGATCACTTAGGTACACCTACTTCAACTTGGGTTTTTTTGTATAAATATGACACTCTAGACCTGGTTTAATTAAATGAAATAAACCTACCCAGTGTGGAAGATAACAGATTCCCTCATCGGCCACAAACTCAAGAACTCCACAGTGGGTCATTCTGTCCGAGTTCTTGTTGGTCAGCTTGAACAGCATTGGATACGTGATGTTAAGCCTGCCTGGAATTTACGGAAAGCGAGTAATTTTGAAATGTTTCTCATTTTCTTAATTACAAATCTGTTTAAAGCAATCACCACTTACTGAGATGGTCAAGTGCTGAAGGTGGCATTATTACTGAGGGAAGAATTAGGACACATTAACAATAAACTAGTAGAACAAACATCTTTTTGCCAGTTGAAAGTTCCTGGGAACATATATTACATAGGGCTAAAGTGCAAATCTAAGGTCAGACAAGGAGTGTTTAGCGGTGTTTACTTTTTCCACCCTTCTCCACATCGGAGCGATCGTTGGGTCCTTCCAGCATTGACACCGAGTAGCAGCGGTACTGAGTGGAGAAGCGATTCTGGAAGGCCCTCGAAATCTGGTGATCGAATACCTGAAAGGAAAACTGGGGGGAAATAGAAACAAAATCAGTACAATAAACATGTGAAATTGTATGTACGTTCTAAACAATCAACGTAGAATTGAGTTTCAGGATGACAGGGCATCTGCTAATGTGGAGTTGTTAGCTATGGCTAGCTAAACAGCATCGAGTACCATCTGGGTTATTATTTTTGTCTATTTAATCTTTGAGTTAAGAGTTTTATCAACCACTTCTTACCATTTTGACAGATTTTGATGTCGTTGGAGTCTCAAAGCAAGATGTCTGTTTCTGTTTACCCTTTATCTTCTTACTCTGACATTATATTGCGGTTGACAAACCAGCTCGGAGGCACATTAGCGCCACCAAACGGCCGAGAGGCGACACGAGCCATTCGCGCCCCGCCCCCCATCCCCCCCACCATAACCCTCCTTTCTCGGCTAACCCCGACAGCGAACCACCCCCCCAGATCCCGCCCTTTACCCTGATGCGAAAACCTCCTATCTCATCCTTTTCTGGTTCCGGTCTACCATATCCCCGTCCCCCCATACATCTTCCTTCCCCCCCCCAGTACCCCTCCCCACCCACTCGTGTTTAACTGCCAAGCATTGCGAGGGCAACCTCACACTCTTCATATATTCGCCTGTTTTGAATATATATATACAATTTTTCATAAAATATTGTTCTTTTTTTTATACATCTAATATTTCAAAACATGTGAGCAAACAGAACAAGCTTTTAAAATTTGTTGATATTGCAGCTTTTTTTAAATGTGTTTTTAAATGACCTCATGGTTTAGCTTTTGGACATCCACCACTGCAAAGAGATTTAAAGACTGTACAATGTAGGTAAATACACAGTCTTAACGTAATACATTTTACACCTGTGTTTTTATTTTTATCCCCGAATTTAAATATATGATTACAAACAGGTCATCACACCTTGAAGGGCAGGTATTTCAACATCAAATATTAGATAATGTGGTCATCGTCTCTTTGGGTCTAACTTATTGTTCTCTATTTTTTTCCGAGTGTCTCCTGGAAGAGGGATGCAGTGGACATGTAAGTTTTGCACTTTTGTCTCTCCCAAATTTAGAATTTCTCTGGGATCGTATATTGATGATTTTGAGGTTGCAAACCCACTTGCATCTAAAAACGAGCACATCTAAAAGAAGCACAAGCTTGGGTTCTTGCTAATCTACACCCAGAGTACCGCTCATCCTTCCATGCCATGCAGTTAGCTGTTTTATATTTTTGATATAAAGCAGGTTCTATTCTATTATATTTTTACTAACAAAAAAGTTGGGAAAAAGACTGAACAATATTGATTGTTGTTATTGTTGTTTACCAATACTGAAAAAGAAAATAAATGGTGGTTTTCATGTCATTTTGTGAGTTCTTTTTAAGTTAATGTAACTCAAAGTAATTTAGTTGTAACAGTGTAATTTGGATTTAACTCTACTGAAGTAAAACAAGTACATCTTACTTAAATATTATATTCTAATATAATTTAACACTACTCAACAAAAATAAGTTAATTTACTTATTTTTCCCAGGGTAATCGGTTTCCTCAATTCTGTTAAGTAAACTCAACTTGTTAGATTTTACAGTGTGTGTGTGTGTGTGTGTGCGGTCAGCTCATCGCGAAGACACTGGTTCCTGGTTCCTTCAGTCGGACTTGAAGAGCAGGATGGCCACCTGGCCCAGGTAGAAGTAGATGAAGTGTTTGGTCTCGTGAGTCACGTAGCTGCCGAAGTTCCTTCCAACGATGCAGTGCCAGGTTGGGTTGTACTTCTTGTCGAACTCCTGGGTGGACAAAACCGGGGTGATCAGGCTGCCAGAGGACTGGTGGACCACACGTCTCCACCTGTACCTTCTTGATGAACGCAGCGATGTCCTTCTCGGCGTTGAACTTCTCCAGAGCCTGCGTGGCGCACTCCACAGCATCCTGCTGCATGTCCTCCGACATGTCGGCATTCTTGATCACCGCCTTCCTTTCAGTCATGGTTGCTCTGGGAAACAGCAGCGACACAAACTGAGCACACGGCTTCCAGAGGCGTCGAAAGGCAAGCACCGCTGCTGATCTCTCTGCCTGCAGGCTCCTGGGAGCATTAGGGAGCAATAATGCCAAGAGAAAAGAGCTGTTGGACACCGAATAGCGACATTCACAGACATACAATCTTCCACATTGCTGTTGGGCGATTTTATGTCTACAAGACAAATTTTCTTCCACCATTGTTAAATTTTGGTGGAGGGTCGGTGATGACCTGAGGGTGATTCGGTGAGGCTGGAGTTAGACAGATTCCTCTGCAAAGGACACCCAATCAAGCCAGGTACGAGGTCATCCCAGAAGAAAACTTGTGGCCTACTGCTCTGACGCTCCCCAACCCAGGATCAGCATTTCCAGCAGGACAATATTGTGGCACACAGCTAGACAGCAGACTGGTGAGAAGGAACTACCCCTAGATCAGAACCTTGTCAAGACCAGCCCAAACTCCACACCAGAACCACACTGAAAAGCTAGAATTAAAGTAGACGATCACAAGTCATAAAACAAAACGCTGACAGGCCTGAGCCAGAGACACCTCTGTGTGTGTGTGTGTGTGTGTGTTCATGACACATTCACGCTTGTGTCTCATGCAGAGGCTACAGGGAATCAAGCCTCTTCTTTTCTATTTACCCTCGTTTGGTAGTTTTTGTCGTGGCAGACAGTGGCTGGGTGCAGTTCTATTAGTGTACGATAGACGCAGCAGTAATGGGACGTGGTGGCGTGGACAGTGGTGATTTACAGTAGTTGGTGGCTTAGAATCAAAGCTCCTTTGACCTTTGAAAATCAAAGGTCAAAGCTTCTTTGATCCCGAGGTTAAAGCCTAACCCAGCTATGCTGTTCTGTTTTCCAAAAATAATTTGAATCTTCATTAAGAAGCGTATGACACAGTTTTGTTTATTTACAGAGTTCTGTTAGAAGCACGTGTGCTTGTCTCATGAAGAACTCTACACCGGAGGCCAACTTTTGGCTACTTGCTGATGCAGGGCTTCGGGTAACCACTGGCAGTAGGCAGACAATAAATCTGGAAGAGCAGAAAAACAGCGTAGAATTAACGGCACGAAAGTTTCATCCAATCCAGGTCAGGTGAAGCCGATTAGATCCTCACATTTGTCCTCAGTTTTCCAGACAGAGAGAAGAGCCTCTCTGCTGTCAACTCTCTTTGACACCAGTGCTCCCAGTAAGGCTTCCGTCCTCGGCTGGAGCCTGACGTATCAGTGACACAAGAGTCTATCAATATCAGCCTGTTGACAGGGATGCAACCAGATGTAGTGTGTGTGTGTGTGTGTGTGTGTGTGAGTACAAACATACTTGGCCCATGTTTTCAGCATGACGGATGGGCTCGACAGAAGGTGGGGAACGTACTTCTTCAGATTTGGAGAAACCTGTAAAAAACACGAATGAGCAGGCCTTTTTCCAAACCCCAAACAAACGACGAGTTTACATATTTGAAACAGGCAGACTCTCCCACCTGTCCCTCCAGCAGAAACCTGGAAAACAGCTTGTAACGGTCCAGGCCTTCCGGATATTCCATTTCCACAGCAGGCAGCTGCCAACCCACACGGACTGCGGGACACAGACAGGGTGGATGGATGCAGGAGCGGTGGCAGACAGGGTTCCAGATCCTGGGATCCACTTACAGAAGGTGCTGGAGCGGTGACATCTGACGGTGCCGCTGGACGAACACAGCCACGGTGATGGTGCCTCCAGCGTGGCGCCGAAATGGCAGTACTGGGGAAGGAGCCTGGGGATCCACTCCGCTTCCACCGCTGACACACCTGAGGGTCACAGGAGGGACGTTAGGCAAGGGAATCCTTTACCTGTTGTCCTAAAATGTAAAGGTTAGGAAGGTCAGAGAGCCTGGACCTTTCATGTACATCTTGCTGGTCTCCATAATCTCCTGGTAGACGACAAACTCTGGCAGTGTTTTGAAGAGTGCCGAGGTCGGATGAATGAACACCGGCTCGTCCATCAGAGGCGTCTATTGAAGGAAACAGCAAAGAGAGACCATCTTTAGGCTCAAATATTCCGGTCAGAGTCTTTAGAACGACTGACCTTGTAGCCATTCTTCCATTTTGGGTCCAGTAAATCTTCTGCCTGTACGCGTCTTGCAAGATGGTCGCCCAGTCCAGCCAGGACGATCTGCCGCAGGCACACCACCTGCTGCTCCGTCGGTGGAGGCATCTTAGGGTTCACAAATGTGCCCATTTCCGGACACACTGCGTTTACTGAAACGAGAGACCGAGAATGTCCTGTTTCGGCTCTGTGGCAAAGTTTCGGTCTGTACGCAAGTAGACGAGTTTACCTGCATTGGTAAGTTGTCCCCTGAGCCTCCTGATCTCCACCATAGCCTTATACCTCAGGCCATTGTCCTCACAAAACTTCAGAGAGCAACCTGCAAACTCACAGGCGCCCACAGCACCTGTGTATGGAAAGATAGCGTTAAAAAAGGAAGCTAGCAAGATTCGTAAGGTCTTGAAACCACTCCAGGTTAATGCACGACCACATGCAGTCAAACCTACCCAGCATGACCATTAGGTCTCCCAGCAGTAGCGACTCTCCCTGCCCAGCCCACACCCTCCTCATCTGTGTGAGCCGAGCTCGGCGCTGGGTGAGTGTGGCGCTCTCGTCGTTACTTCCCGCAGGTCTGAGCAGAAATCCAAACGTCAGACCAATGTAAATCAATCAATAACTGTCCATGCAACAAACGCGTGTGTTTACCTGTTCAGTTCTTCGAAGAGCTCCCTGACTGTCATGGCTGCTACCACAGCAATCACGTAGGGCAGGCAGTCTTGCTGCTTACCGAGAGCTAGCATCTTAGCGTAGCGCGGCGCCACAGGGAACGAAGCCATGGCTGCTGCCCAAGGGGCTGATGGGGCAGCTCAGCCTGGCTCGTTCCATCTCTTTAACTCTTTAGAAAGCACAAGCAGAATAAGGTTATGTTTATACAAAGAGAACGTGAAGGCAGACATTTCTGTCTGTCCCTAAAACAAGCAGTAAAACGCTGAGTCACCTGGAAGCCTGTGGTGGCTCCTTCAGAGCCCCCAGTGAGATCAACAGCTGCTCTGCTGCAACCAGAGCCTCGGCAGACGGAGGTGTGGGGAAGGGGAAATTGACCACCTGCGGAGCCAGAAAAAGAAAGCAATCATCATCTGAGCGTCACAGCGGAAATCACCAGGAAGCCTCCGCGCATGTCTGAGTCGACTTGTCTGACCTTATCGATGTTCAGGTCCTTCATCTGTAAAACCAGGTCATCCACCGGCCTGCGAGTGATCTCTGCCTCGGAGAACAGACTGAAGTCTGCAAACACAGCAGAGGAGTACAGCCTGCAGACACACACACACACACACACACACACACACACAGGAAGCCTTAGTGAGTATAGGGGAGAGGCAGGCGTGTAATGACACTGTCGAGACTCTCACCTGTAGCAGTGGCCGGGCTCTGTCCGGCCAGCTCTACCTGCCCTCTGATTGGCTGAGGCCTGAGAAATCCACGTGACCTTGAAGGAGGAAACTCCGGTCACTTTGTCGTAATAACGTTTCTTCACTCTCCCGCAGTCGACCACGTACTTGATTCCAGGGATTGTCAGAGACGTCTCAGCCACGTTTGTGGCAACCACACACAGGCGGGTCCCGGGCGGAGGGGGCCTGAACACCTGCCGACAGAGACACACACACAGGTGATGAGGTCGGAGCTCCAACTGGTTTGGGCTTCTGCTTTCAGGTGGTCACGTTTTTACGTGAATCTCACCATAGCCTGTTTTTCTGGAGCCAAGAGCGAGTAGAGGGGGAGGACGTAGAGAGGGATGGACGGGTCAGCCTTCTCCTCTACAGAGACGGAACACAAAGGAAATAGTCCCAACTCCTCCATGAACCCCATCACACACGTATCCTTCTGGATGGACTTACCTGCACTGGTGGGGTCATCTCCAATGTCCAGGTCAGAGCCTTCATCCTCCTCATCTCCAATTCCTGCTTCCCTGTCCTCGTCTCCCTCGTCCACTGGGAGGGCAGAGTAGTTATCCAGGTCGATTCTGGGCAGAGACTGGAGACGGGGAAAGCAATCGTTCACTGTTACAGATGTATCTGTGAAGGACGATCCCACATAAAGCTCCAAAAGCACCGTAAACACACTCACAATAGTCTTCTTCTGCTTGGCCTTTTTAAATTTTCTTAGCGCCTCAGAGGAGTCAAATTCCTCCGGTTCACCTATGTAGAACACATTTGTGGGTATTAAAGCACATTTAAACATCCGGTGAGTAAGCGTATACAGGGGCAAACGTTCACCAGTGTTAGTGTGCTCCTTCCTGAAGGGGAACGCTCTTCTGAGCCTTCGGCACAGGCTGTGAACCTCCGCCTGACCGGTGAGGAACACCAAGATTCCACCTGCACAACAGACAATAACTTACTTCACAATGTGGATGTTTAGAATTCTATTTAAAATTCATCAAAAACACACAAATTCTAGATTAAACTGTGAAATTTTATAATTGCCTCACTTTCTTCATTTCTCATTCAAAATCTGAGCTGTACAGTAAGTGTACCTGAAGGCAGCATGCGATGGATTTTGCAGGTTTTGTGGAAAACTTCCCCCGTGTAATCCTCCAGCGGGGTCCGTTTGTTGAAATGTATAGAGACGGGAAACTGGCGCGCATCCACCTTAATGACGGGCGGAGGTGTGGAGAACAGCTTTGGGTTGTCGGTGAAGTCCTCCACACGGAGAGTGGCCGACATGATCAGCAGCTTCATCGGCATGCCTTTCTGCAGACGCAAAATGAGGCCGTCAACGCACAAAATGAAGAGAGCGCTGCTAAAAACAAGGAGCTCAGCAGCCTCTAACTTTGTTTCTCAGCGGAACGATGCGGGACAACAGTCCGACGAGGATGTCTGTGTACACGCTCCTTTCGTGGGCCTCGTCTACGATGATCGCGCTGTATCGTTTCAGCAGAAAGTCCTTTAAATAAAAGAGTTGAAGCATCAGTGTGAATCGAGGTGCCAACCTTCTATAGGCCAGAGAATGATTTGGTAGTCTGAAATTAATGAGAAAAGGGGGTAAGAGTACCTTCTGAATCTCCTTTAGTAGAACACCATCGGTCATGAACTTGATCTTTGTTTCGTCCGTAACGTTCCCTTCATATCGAATCTGGTACGATACCACCCTGAACGACAATTTTTCAAAATTTGCACGTATTTACATCCTTAAAGTTGGTGCAAACATCCCTCAAAGCTGCATTATGCAGGTTAAATGAAACATTTTGAACACTTGCAGGGCAGTTATCCTACCGTGTTGGCAGGTTCATCTCTTTGGCCACTCGGTGGGACATGCTGACAGCAGCCACTCTCCTGGGCTCTGTGATACCGATGATCCCACTATCGCTGCGGGAACAATAAAGCCAGGAAGATGCTCACAAAACTGTAGTTATCTGCGCCCAAGGCCTGGTGGTAGGTCATCACTCTATCACAAATGAAGGTCACCTACGTAGCATAGCCAGCTTCGTACAGAAACTGAGGCACTTGGGTGGTCTTTCCACTTCCCGTCTCTCCACAGATGACGGTGCAGGGATTCTCTCGGACCGCCTCCATGATGACCTGCTCCTCTGACAGCACAGGCAGCTTCAGTCGGGCCTCCTACAGCAAAAAAAAGATAAATGGGTGCTGGTACGAATGGGCTCTTTCTGTTACTGTTAAGGTGCAGAGACAATGACCACGTCCATACACACCTGAATTTCTGGTGATCTGTCAACGGGAACAAAGATAGCTGGTTGCGAAGGCTTCTTACTCTGGGTTTTGTCTTCGCCTGATGTCTTTTTCTCATCCTCTTCTTCTTTCTCACAACGCTCTTCTTCTATCACTTCTTGTTTACTGTCCTGGCTGGATGTGGATGCATCTGTACATTCATCCTTCCCCGCCATCCCATCGTCATCCTCCGCCTCGTCAGAAGACGTGTCTGGATCGTTACTTTCGTCTTCAATTTCCTCCTCATCCTCTTCCTCTTTCCACTTTCTTTTTCGGTGTGCTCCACTGACGCTGCTAATCTTTGTGCCCAAGTCTCCATCTTTACCTCCATCTAATATTCTTGAGACATTCCAAAATAAAACAGTGACGACATTTTATCTAATCATTGTTATAAATGGACTACAAAATGCTTGTTTACTGTTGGGCATTGTAGAGTTTCTCCCCGGTTCCCAGTTTGGAAGTGGTGTAAAGCAGCTTCCGTTCGGACTCTGGTAGCTGCACGTCGGCCAGTTTGGACAGAATATCTGCTCTCTGGGCGTTGAACAGACACCGACAAGAGTGTTTGCTGTTATCAACCAAACCATGGTTGGTCTGCTGGTTTTATTCGCGCAGTGTCATTTACCTGAGCTTTCTTTTCCTTGCGCTCCAGGACCTTCTGCAGCTCCCGTCTCTGCCTCTTGGTGAGGGGCTTCTTGGTGGACACACGGCTCAAAGATGTTGTCTTCTTTTTGGATTTGTTGGCTGGCAGGACTAGAGCGTTACTTTTGTCTACGCCTTTTAGTTTGCTGCCATCTGAAGAACAGTTACATTAGGGGAAAAGTTACAAACCGAGCAAACAACACAAGTGGTAATAATAAAATAAGCGTATAGTTCTGACGTGTGCATCGCTACCTTGCAGCTCAACCACAACGTCTGTCCGGTTATCATCAGCTGGCTTTTGGGAGTCATTTTGCTGTCTTCCTTTCCAGTTGTGTTTCCTCCTTAGTTTTCCCATTTTTAAGACTAAAATGTGTAATAACTCGTTCCAAAATGTGCAATCAAAACAAGTTCTGAAGTTAACTTGTCACGTCAGACGCCACGATAGCGCGAGGTAATAAGATAAGAGTAACGCAAACTGTTCGCTGTGAACATCGGGACAAATTGACTAAACAAACTGGCCAAATATATCTAAATCTATGACAACTGTATTTAATTCAATGGATTCAACAAGTAAACTGTAGAAATATGCGCTTCGCGTTGAGTTTTAGAGCTGCTCGAGCCTCACGTGTAAACAGGAGGGTCCGTTAGCTAATGTGTCCGTACCAGAAACATCGACCTTTAAAGGTTCCGGCTTTGTTGTAAATAAAATACTATCCATCAGTAAAAGAAACAGAACTGCCACATAGTGTAAGAGGTTTATTTTATTTTATTTTATTTTTTATTTTAGAAAAAGTTCAAGAAGAAGTTTTATTTAAAATGTTGACATTAAATGTTTAAATAGATAATATGCAAACAACAGTTTTAAAATCTTGTTAGCTCCATCAAGTTAATATGATTGTAAACAAAATAATTTAGGAAATTTATGAACAGATTTCATTAGGATTTACAGGAAATGTAAATTACGGGCCAAGAAACAGCTGATTAAGTATTGGTGATATTCTGGAGTTTAGATACAAACACTTTAGAAATAACAGCTGCTTTGTTATTTTTCCCTTGATGATTGTTTAAACCATTTTTACTAATCCCATATATCTGTGCCTCTCCAATTAGATGGTTCTAATCTGAAATTAGACCTCTATGGGGTTTTTTTTCTAAACTGTGCGCACACACACACACACACACACATCACACACATACACACACACACACACACACATACACTCACATATCCAAATCCTATTTCTGCCCGAAATCCTTTGATACAAACCTCTTCTTTCTTGTCCTCCGACCTTCCTTTGACAGCTTTCACACACACACACACACACACACACACACACAACTCCTCCAACTCTGATAAAGCTGTCCATAAATGACAAATACTAGTTCTGCCGGAGATCCTCTGATACAAAGCTCTCCTCTCTTGTCCTCCGAGCTTCCTTTGAAAGCTTTTCAAACCTTTTCAAGAAGACCAGCAGGGCGATCAGCAGAGCTGCCTGTATCGCCACAAACGCAAGTAGACACAGCTGGGATGTCACAGCTAGGTCGCAGTACCAGTAGTGACAGGATTTCAGGACCTCCTCCTCTGTCAAATACACCACCTGCCGTCCTCTTAGACTGGCAGGAGAGTTGCAGCTGACCCCCCAGTGAGCCTTGAGGGCGGCAGGCTGACGAAGCAGCCACGCGCGGAGGTAGAGGATGCCACAGTCACAGACCCAGGGGTTGTCGTGAAGGGAAACAGAGCGGAGCAATGTGAGTTCATCCAGGAGCCCGTTTGGGAGGCTGGTCAGCTGGTTTCCGTGCAGATAGAGTTTGGTGGTCCCTGAAGAGAAACTGCTGGGCAGCGAGAGGGACGTGAGGGACCTGGTGCTGCAGTTCACCTGGCTGCCCAGACAGGAGCACGGTGGAGGGCAGGCCGATGACCTCTGCCCGCTGAACACGAGGAGCAGACAGATGAGCAAAAGGCCCCTCATACTGGTGAAAAAAGGAAGCAGGTTAACCCACAAAAATGAGACAAAAATAGCTCAACCATAACAAAGCAAAACAGCTACGCTTGAGGGGTGGATTTATTCACACCACAAGACATTTAGATGAATGTATCTGAAATACTGAAAACCTCGGGAAATTTCTTTAGTCCAAAAACACAGATAATCATGATGTAATATCAAGAAAAGTGGAAATGTTTACGTTAGTTTATAATGTTTATTAAGATATCAGTAGTAGTAAAACTACGGATGCCAGAACAGATGAGTGCGCTGAGTAAACATTCGGTGTATAAAATGATAAAAAACATTCAATAAAAAAGTGAGTTGAACTGAAAGGGAGTAAAATCACCAATAGAATATCAAAAAAATATGTTAGTAATTGTAGTATTTGGGTATGAGTGTGATAATAATCATTTACCTTCAGCGCTTTTTTCAAGTCAGGACTGTTGTTAGGTTCACTCTGTAATGGTGCTGTTAGCTGGGACACACCGATATGACGTGGGTCAGAAAAACACACACATATGAGGGAGGGAGGGAGGGAAGAGAGAGAGAGAGAGATCCTTCACACTGTGGAAGGATGAACGACTGTTCTTTTACTTTGGAAACTTGCTTTAAACTTGCAGAAGAAGACAACCACTGGAGATAAATGGGCAGATCACCTTCTGGCAGCATTTCCTTCTCTGACCACCAACGTTCAGCCTCTGACAGCGGGACGTGGTGGAGGAAGTGGAGCTCCAGTCAGACAGTGGGCCCCAGAGCGGCAGGACTATTTATCACATCTTTATCACTGGGGCGCAGACCCAGCTCACTACCTCTGGCCACTGCTCTCTCTCTCACTCACACACACACACACACACACACACCCTGGTAATAAATAACAAAGCATGCTTTAGTTTTTGATGCATTTTAATACAAGCACAGGGCGTTGGCTTTAAAGCAGTAAAAATATGCCCACACTTCTCTGCAGATCTGAGAGCTGTGTGCTCGTTCATGTGAGTTACTGCACCAACCTCCTCATTACGTTAAAGGCATTCCACTCAGTTAGACACTGGCAATAAGTGCATATTCAACTCAGTCCACACATGTAAAAAGCTGGGAGAGCAGCTCTGGGCTTGGGCGGGTTCCATGGATCAGAGAACAAACCAACAGGGGGATTTTCCTGGATGCACGCTTGCTGATATGTAATCCACACAATGTAATGAAATACATACTTTTACACCCAAACACACAAGCAAACATATAGAAAAATGTTTATATTTAAACATCAAAAACCTAGATATTTTTTTTTTTTTTTACAAAACACCTTGCCACACACAATGTTCATACCCTGACAAAATATTCCAAATATTTAGCACTGTATTTATAAATTAGTTACACCGAGTTGTAATTTAAATTATGCAGTTATATTATTTAACCACAGCAAAGGGCTCAAACTGGGCAAAATGATAGTTTGTAAGAAAATAAAGGATCCCCCTGACAGCAGGCCTCCAGGCAGACACACTAGTCAAAGCACCAAACGGAGGGTAAGAATATAGCCAGAGATGCGACGAACACAACATCCAGGTCTGAGGGTCCGGCCGTTGTTAGGAGGGATGGAAAACCGCAGGTGGACGCTGCAGCTGAGCTCGGAGACGCGTCACTGCTCTTTGTCATGCATCTGCTGCTGCATCTTATTCAGCATCTCCTGCATCTTCTTTAGCTGCAGACAGAGACGAATGGGTGGTCAGAGCTGAATGACATGGTCTACGTGGCTCAGCCCGCTCGGATTTCATTAAAAAAGCAAGGAAATAAAGGAAACCTGGCTCGAAGCCAGTAATTAGTAGTAATGAGTAGCCTACCAGATGATTGTCTGTAGCTAGAGGCGCCGTCTAGCGGCGGATCGGAGTAACAGGCTTAGTTGAAAGCAGGAGTGCGCTTGCTTACCTCCTTGTCTTTGATTCGGATGAGTTTCTCAGTCTCCCCATCGTGTGTGGGGAGCGGCAGGATGGCCACGGGACTCTCCATGTGGTTGTCCTCAGCCAGTTTACTGAAAAAGAAGGCAGAGAGAGGGAGGGTGAGGCAGGTGAAGCCCTGGATGGGGCAGACTCGTCTTCTCAGGTACCTGGTCATCTCCTGTATGCACTGGCGCTCTGTAGTTCTCATAATGGATGTCGCAGGTCACGTCTTTAAGGTCGTGCATGTGTGAGCAGATCAGCATGTTCCTCAGTTTGACAAAGTCACAGTGTGACTGGTTTTCCACTGGCGACAGGAACACAGCGGTGAGTAACGTTTCATCGCGGCCAAACCGAGGGGAGGAGGCGTGAAGGTACCTTCAACGATTCCCCAGGGGTACAGTCTGCCTCTCACTCTCTGTCCTCGGGCTTCCACCACCGTGTTGCTGCCGATCACGGCGAATGGGGTGCTCTCCTGCTCAGAGACAGGGGGGTTCTCAGGAGGAAAGACAACGCTCTCCGACCCCACTGCTGTCAGAAGCCCTTCGTTTTTAAACGTGGATAAGAAGAGAGCATGGCCTCTTCACCTCTGCCTAAAACCCTCGACTGTAGGAGGGAAGCAGCAGGGGGTCAGTCTGGGTGCTCACACACTCACCTTCAGCTCCTTATCAAGCTGTTTAAACTCTTCATCCTCATCGGAGTCACATTCTGGTAACTGGTAGACTTTGATCCCAAACTTGTCTATTTCCTCCCGTATCTGAAAACACACACCCACACACACACACACACACACACGAGGAACACACATGTGCACGCTGGTTAGGAGCAGCCAGGCAGTGCAGCGAGCGGATCTGTGGAGAAGGGAGCCAGACTCACCCTGTCCTTCAGCTTCTTGACCTCGTGCGGCGTCAGACAGTCGGCCTTGGCGATCAGCGGGATGGTGTTCACCTTCTCATGCAGAGCTTTCATGAACTCAACGTCCACCGGACGCAAACTGCACAGAAACCCAGCGTGAGGGACAGGAAAGTCCTCTCCACACGTGTTCAGTGCGTCTGTGTGCGTCTGTGTGTGTGTGTGTGTGTGTGTGTGTGTTTACCCATGTCCAAATGGTGGAATAAAGTAGAGGCAGCAGTGGACTCGATTGTCCTGGATGTTCTTCCTGTTCAACCCGCTCTCGTCCCTGAAGTACTGATCAAACTGCTGATCGATGTAATCTATGATCGGTTTCCAGCTGGGACACACACGCACACGCACACACACACACACACACACACTCAACATGAGCAGCAGCTCCAGGCTCCTGAGCTGAGGGTCAGGCTCACCACTCGTGGTTGTTGACGGCGTCCCCGAAGCCTGGCGTGTCCACGATGGTCAGCTTGAGCTTCACTCCCTTCTCTTCGATGTCCACCGTGTGCTTGGTGATCTCCACCGTTTGGTTGATGCGCTCTGACGGGCAGAGCGGACCGATCTGGGTGACGCCATGAGAAGTGAAGCTTTTTAAACGGAGCGGTGAAGACTCACCTTCAGCATTCAGTAACTTCCTGTCTCTGTAGAGGTCTGTGAGGAACAGGCTGTTGATCAGGGTGGATTTACCCATACCAGACTCTCCTGCAACACACACACACACACACACACACACACACAAGAACAGTGATAATCAAAACACACAAGAACCAACACCTCACCTGAAGTATTGTAGCCAAAAACGACTGATAAATTAAACAGGGCTCATAAAAACAAGAGCTGTGTGTGTGTGTGTGTGTGTGTATCTGTGTGTGTGTGTGTGTGTGTGTGTGTTGAGCTGACCTGCCACCATCAGAGTGAAATCGAAGCCTTTCTTCACGGACTTCCTGTTGACCTGGCTGGGCAGAGATGAGAAACCCACATACTGTTTTTCCTGAGACAAGAGAAGAAAAACAGAAAAACACAGGTGGGCTTAGTGTTGGTGGAGCCTACAGGTGTTACAGGAGGACTGACTCCAGGAGCTAGTTTGGTGATCAGAGGTATCACACACACACACACACACACACACACACACACACACATCAGTGTAATGTCAGCACAGGCGAGCTGATCCAGTTTCCCTGTGGGCTGAGGGGCTGTCACTGCCTGATAGTCTAAGAACAACATGTCTGACGCCATCCTCTGAGCAGAGGAGGAGGAGGAGGAGGAGGAGGAGGAGGGGGAGGAGGAGGAGTGTTTCTGCAGGACGGAAAACTGCCAAGCAAATGCAGATTTGCTGCCTTTTTTCTAAACTGCAGAGCAGTTTTCCACCACAGCCTTCAGGAGAACCAGACACTGATCCCTCTGTGCAGCCTGAGACGTCGTCCTCATCCTGCCATCTAAGCGTCACCATGTAGCTAAGGAACACACACACACACACACACACACACACACGCACACACACTGAGCAGAACTGTGAAGCTCTTTTTAGTCTGCAAATCTCAAGCCAAGCGCCCAGCCGGCGTGCTGATAGGCTGTCATAACTTGGTAAAGGAACTTCCGAGGGTCCCCCGAGGTGACGACTGCACTCTGAAACGTCTCGTTCAAGAGCTCAGACGGAGTCGGACGGCAGCAGGAGGCGAGAGCGCCGCGGAGGAGGCTCGGTCAAAGGCGCCGGCGGTGAGCCCCGACTCCTCCTGTCTCCCATCACCCCCAGAAACGAGGCTTTTGTCACCTTCTGCCTGGCCGTCCTGCCTCGTGGGCACAGCAGCCGCTCCACCAGTTTCTCCTGCAGCGTGATAGGCATCCATCCCGAAGCACCACAGCGCCCACAGACGGAAATAGCCACGGGCTCCACACAACGGAAAAACAGCTCGGCGGGGAACAGGGGGGGGAAAATGTCCGTGTCCGTTCCCAAACTGCCCTTTCTGTTTGTGGCCCTTTGATTTGCTCCTTCTCTCCTTTTTCCACGCTTGCCTTACAGCGATCCAAATCCCTGTTCAGACAGGTATGAAGGAATTCCCAGAGAGGGAGGGAAATGGAGAGAGGGAGGGAACGAGAAGTAGCAATTTGAGGGAGGAAACAGGCGAGGGATGGCAGAAGTGGATGATGTCTCTGAGACAGTCGTTCATTCAGCCGGGGCTCCCTCCCCCAGCCGAGCCAGCCAGAAACAGCACGCCGCTCTGAGGGCGGAAAGGGACCGTTACCCCACGTGGGAGGCGGAGGAGGGGTGGGATGGGAGGGATGGAGGGATGGAGGGACTCGGAGAAGAAAGTTTGAGTCAAAGAAAAAAAAAACCAAGCAGACTTTTGAGCTGAGGCGGCTCAGACTAACGATGGATCCAGACACAAAGAGAGCAAGTACAGGCGTGCAAGTACTCACACACACCTCTACCCGTCAATCCGGATAGTCAGGAGGTGAAAATAGTGTTTGTGTGTGTGTGTGTGTGTGTGTGGGGGGGGGGGTGATGAAGGTGTCCCTTAACATGACTGTTAAGTTTGGTCTAGACTGAAAGTTGGGTGTGTGTCTGTTGGTGTGTGTACATTTGATGGAATAATTTGAGCTCTATGCCTTCCTGATGTTGTGTTGGTGTGTGTGTGTGTGTGTGTGTGTGTGTGTGTGTGTGTGTGTGTGTGTGTGTGTGTGGGTGGGTGTGTGTTTAAAAATGTGTGGATGAGAAGGGGGGCGCCCTCTATATGGGGCTGGTGAAGTGGTCTTAACAAGAAGAGAAGGGGGTGTGTTTTCTTTTGGGTGTAAATATATGGAGAAAATTTGGTGACGACCCCAGGGAGTAGAGGGGAGAGAGTGGGGAGATACTATCGTCATTTTAATAGTTCTATTTATGTTGTGTGTGTGTGTGTGTGTGTGGGTGGGTGTGTGTTTACGCATGTGTGGATGAGTATATGTGTTTAAGTGAGTGGGGGTGTCCAGCATCCAGTTTCATTTCCATTCCACGCCGCACGGAGGAGCCAGAGAGGACGATACTGTAGTTCATGGACGTTCACACACTGTGGGATATAGAGATGAAACATCTTTTTTTATAATTATTTTTAGAATATAAAATAGGAGAGAGATCCGAGTTATTATCATTTACCCCATAACAATAGAACATGTGGGGATGGGCGCTGGGGCCATTTAGAAAAAGGAACAGATGTCTTGAATAGCATCGCCCCCCCCCCACACACACACACACACACACACACACACACACACACACACACACACACACACACACACACACACACACACTTATCCATTCACCCCTTTTCAGTCACCAGCTGTCAGTTTCTCCCTCCACTGATTCAGTTTTATATATACGGCGCCCTTTACATTAAAAGTGGGCTCTACGTGCTCTGCAGAGGCAGAAACCCGGAGCCAGGACCCCCGGGTGAGCCGAGGGAACCAGGAAGCTCAGAGACGACCCAGATTTGACCCTGTGAGAACACGTGTGAAAACAGCCCCACGCCCAGTGGTGGGAGTCCTCCCGGTGTCTGACGGGACGTAAGCAGCTTAAAAAAGGACGATGGACAGATCAGGCGGAGAGAGCTGTCGGGAAAAGGTAGAGGAGTGACAGCAGGAAGAGCAGAGCGGAGGGAAACATTGATTTAGGATCGATCATACAGGGAGGGTCAGTGTGGCTGCTCCGGTTTCCAGCTCCTCCTCCTCCTCCTCCTCCTCTTCCTCCACAGCGTGAAAGTGCAAAGCTGGGTCAGATAGACGGGAGAACGGAGGCGTGAAGAACGTGCGGGTGCAGAAAGCAGAGTGGTGCGCGCGTGTGCGGTGATATCGTGTGATTACAATCGTTGATGTGATTTTCAGATTTCAGAGGAATCTGGCTGAAACACAACAAACGTGGCTCCACACGCCGAGAAGACCCAAACAGGCTCCTACCTCCGGCTCCGGGCCCCTGGGGCGGCTCATGCTCGAGGCTGGCTCGGCCTGCTCGCTCCGTCCCAGACTAGCGTCAATATTTTGATTCTGATCAGAGAGTCGCGGAGCTTGGAGGAAGAGAGCGACTGGTCTTCCTTTACCGAAGGGTTTTATTCAGGGTTCTAGAGCTGGGCGGCGGTTCTGAGGCTGCTGGTCCAAAGCGGCGGTGCAGAGGGCACCGGTGGGGCCAGGTTCTGTAATCTGTGGGCGGCTTTATGATCAAAGCGCCCCGGCCCTGATCCTTAGAAGTCCCCAGGGGCCTTTGATTTTTCACTAAAACCACAGATCCCTAGCGTCTGTAGGGTTAGGGTTAGGGTTAGGGTTAGGGTTAGGGAGGGTTAGGGTTAGGGAGGTCCAGCAGCCGCCAGCATGGAGGGGAGCTTCAATAATGGAACAGGCGGGTGCCTGGCTGGCCCTCAGCAGATGCGCTGGTGCTGCTCTCAGGGGCCCTGCCAGGTGGAGGAGGGGGCAGCCCGGCCCTGGTCACCAGGGAGGCGACCTCCCCGGCGGCCTCGGCGGGCAGCTGAGCCCAACAATGGCGGCGAACGCCTCTGAAATCAGCCCAGACCAAGTGGTTCCGAAGCGACCTGGACAACTGGGCCGGCCCGGTGGTCCGAGTGGCCTCCGCCAGAGCCGATGGGGGCTGGTTGTCAGGGGCGCTCCGCTGCTGCACACACGAGCCCCTGCAGAGTGCTCCTCCTGAGGAGGAGGAGCGGGGATGGCACCGCCGCGAGCGGACGCGCAGATTCCGCGATTCTGCTCAGGCAGAATGAGGGCAAATGCGCGTTGACGCGCACGTATCACCGAAGCGAAGGAAGGAGGCTGTTTCCTACCTCCACGCTGTCCTCTATTGGCCGCCGGAGGATGGATGGACGGACGGAGAGGCGGCGCAGGTGCAGGGATGCGGAGCGGCGCCCGGGGACAGAGACATGAAGCGATCACTGCGGGGGCACCGACGTCTGCAGCTCGGAGCGGCCATCTCACCTGTTTTCACCGGGATGCGGCTCTTGTACTTGATGCTGGTCGTCATGATGACGGCTCTCCTCTCGACCTCTACCCGAGCGAAGGCTCTCTCTCAGCGGCCCTCCTCTCCTCCAGGACGCGGACGGACGGCCGGAGGGGGCGGGGTCAGACGGACAGGGAAGCCCCGCCTCTCCAGGAATCTGCCAATCACATCGCGGGGAGTCCCGCGTTGACGTCGACGTCATCCACCAATGGGGCGGGGACAGGAACCCGGAAGTGTCGGGTTTTATTATCATACGTATATTCTTTATTATAATTATAAAAGGATTTTGATGGTTTTCGTTTTAATTTTTTCATAAAATAGCACGAGGAATAGAATACATTTCGGTAATTTTTTTGGATGTAAAGCAAAATATTTGGAGAAATGAGCAGCTCTTTTATAGTTAAGCATAAGACTCGAAGACGATTTTTTTTGTCTAAACAAGTTTTATTTTAAAGAGATACAAAATGACGATGCCCTAAAAAAGTCTTTGTTGATGTTTACCTCACAATGACTAATTTAAAAACATTAATTACTAATGGTTAAGCATTTTTAGGTGGGACAGCCCACATAAAACATGATGAAGTGTACATGTTAAACACAAAACTTTTTTAATGATATCATCAAAAAAAAGAGGTCAGATAAATCAAGACTGAATTTGGCATTAAATTTATGTAATATATTTACTAATGGATGCAGTCTCGCAGTGTCACGGCAGTGTCTGAAACAAATGACATTTGTAGTGTTTTTAACACAAGTACAACCTTTTTGAAAAAAAAAAAAAAAAATCTCTTAAACAATGACAGTTTACCTGACTTGTGATCACAGTTGCCCTTTAAAGTGACAACAATTATGGCACCGATGATGAAGTAATATGGAAGCAAATTAAAAATCTCTAGTTTTTGTTTAAAACAGTATGATTGCAAAACATCAAAGTACCATTGTTGCTGAGGAGCAGCTCTGGGAAGTGCTGCTGTGACCAAAGATAACATGATGCATCCATGATGATTAACAGACAGAGCTGACTGAGACACTTTACCCTGTTCCACCTGATAAATTAGATATCAATTTAAATCACTAAAAATAATGTGTGAATTTTTAGGCAGCTTTGATAAAGCAAGAAAACATCAGTATTAAATGTTAGAACAGATGGCAAATGGATGGAATTTTTTATGAACAACAGTTGTGTGATGACGCTCTTCTGACCATGTGAATGGGTAAAGGACCAGGTAAGTGTGTGTGTGTGTGTGTGTGTGTGTGTCTGTGTGGGGGGATTAATAGTTGGGGTCTAGATCATGTGCACTGGCTCTCACTCGTCTGATTTCATCTTCATCTGGGCCTGCATCTGAGCGAGCATTTCCTGCATGCGCCTCAACTACAGAGAGAAAAATCAATTACAATCACAGAATCAAGTCTAGAGGTAGAGCAATTCTGGATATATATACACACAAATGATGAGTAAAAGATTTAACAACAATCTCATTAATAAAGAAAATATAAAATAGGAAGGTCTGTCACTTGCTTTTACTAATACACAATAAAGCCAAAGGTGTGGCTCCTTGTTATCTGGCGTAATCTGCCGTCCAATAAAATCAAACACAGAATCTCTAAAAGTATTTAAATAACAAGTTTATTGCATTAGTAAAAATAAAAACTCGACTGCCTACCCGGATGCTGATGCATGTGTGTGTTCTTACCTCAGCCTCTTTCTGCAGGAGAATCTGGTCTTTATCCAACACATCCTCATCCACCGCTCTGCAGAAAAAGAGTCAAAAAAGAGTAAAATTCAAAGGCAGGAAGTTATTTCTTGTTCATGTGAGATGCTTTAGTGCCTCACCTGCCCGCTCTCTTAAGCCTCTCGGACCTGAAGTTCTCGTAGTGCAGATCCTGGGTCACCTCCTGGAGGTCCTGCATGTGAGTCCTAACAGACAAACGTGCAACCAGTCATTCGGACACTAGGGGGCAGTACAGCCCGGCACTTTAACACACTCCCGCGGTGATCTGGCCAACACCTGTCAACATTGCTTCCAACGCTTACACAAGCATGGTGCGCAGTTTGAGGAAGTCATTGTGTTCCGGGTTCTCCACTTCCACCACTCCCCAGGGGTACAGACGCCCTCTGATCTTCTTCCCTTTCACCTCGATCAGTTGATTGGAGCCGATCACAGCAAAGGGAATGCTGGCCTGAACCAGAACCATATGAAACCGTGAGATGTTGGAGGAGGAGGTATGGGAAAAGAAGATGGGGAAGGATCTAGCTGTGTGCTCCCGCATCAGCTGCCTGTCTCACCTTCAGGACCCTGGTCTGCTCCTTGAACTCCTCGTCCTCGTCGGAGTCGGCGTCGGGCAGCTGGTAGATTCGGATGCCGTGCTCTGCAATCTCATCCAGGATCTGAGGATGGAAAGCACAAAGACAGGATGGGTTGATGCGGGCGATGACCTGACTGTGACCTCCTGGGGCACGCTCTACTGGACAGAAACTCTGGACCATCAGCACGGGTTTAACCCGTTCAACACGCCAACTGTGGAGAAGACCCAGAAGTAAAAACATATTTAACGTCAGAAATAAAGATTTCCTTTCCATCTTTAGGGGATTTTAATGCATGTAATCAAGGGTTATACACTCCACGACAAAATGTGTAAAAGTACATCAACAAGATGGATCCAGTGACAAAACTCTCGAAAGGACTTAGGCTGGTTGCTCATTTCAGCCATAAACAGAAGTTTGGGCGGAGGGCAGACTGGTCGGAGGGTGGGCGAGTAGCTGTTGTTGCAGCAGCACATTTAATTAAAGCCCCCCGTGGAGGCCGGGAGGGCTGAGACGGAGGGGAGACAGGTGAAAACCAATAACAACCTGTGTGTGTTTTAAGTTCTGGAAGAATGTGAAGTTCTCCGTCTGTTTTCTGAATCACTTCTGGAAACAAAGGTGCTTTCTTCCCCTCCACCTCAGGGACAGATGGTCGCATTTATTATTCTAAGCATCAAAGCTGCATTTTTCTTTTGTTTTCCCCGAGATCACAACATGGGTCAACAATGCAACTTTATGTAACGGAGCCAAAATTGTCGAGCGCTGTTTCCGCTCTTTTTTGTTGGGCTTTCATGTTCTCTCGGTGCAGGAGGCCAGTGGTGAGCCAGCCGGAGACTGGGAGGTGATGGAGGTGTTTCTATAGAGAGCTGCCCCTGTTCGAGCTGTTGTTATGGCTGTCGCTTGTTTTCTCAGCTCTGAGCTGCCGTGCGTTTGAAACACTGTCTGTGTGTGTGTGTGTGTGTGTGTGTGTGTGTGTGGGGGGGGCGCTAACGACTGATAGTTCTGTCAACGTGGAGGCTGCACAAGCATCAGGCTGTCGGAGCCCGACTGCAGGCGCAGAATCTGGACTGGGGTAAAAAAAAATAAACAAACAAGGAGGACAATTGCAGGAAAAAAAAACCCACAGCAAACCGCAATTCCTGTCATACGTGACCAAAATACAAATTTAGAATAAATACAAATGGAACAAAACAAAAACCAAAAGACTGCTTTTTTTCTGACGCCGTCTACTGTTTCTCTTTAAAAAACAGGCGGTCATTGGCTGACTTTGAGTCTTGTTATCATCCGTTTGGTCTTCAGAAGCCCAAAGCTCCAAAATAACAGCTCACCACAAGTATTTTCTTTCATAATATGTGCTTTGTACAGCCTGACACCTGTAATAAAAACATCTGGGGGTTCACAGGTGTCGACATCACGGCCTGGTCCAGATCCCAGTGGTCTCCTGCTGATTTACAGTACACAACGTAGGCCTCCACCCCTGACGTTACACCAGGCTCTCCTCCTCCACACACTCTGTTTTTCTTGGCAAAGGATATTGGCAGCTAAAACCTTTTGATTTTATGACCATCACACACACACAGAGCATTACATGGGTAAATCTCCCACTAAATTAAAGCGCCCGGGCGTAAACACAGAGGCTGGTAGGGAGAGACAGAAAAAGTGCAGGTGAATCCCATCAGACATGCATTCCATTCCCAGCCGGGCCTGAGGGGTTATAGAGAGGCTGCATCCAACACACCGCTGTGGCCCAAATATAGAACACACACGTCTATATATAGAGATAATGATGCAGGTAAAGTCATGGCTAAGCATTTTCTGCTAATGCAGTTAGAACCCAAACCGGCAATCACCACGAAGCCGGCTCCAAACACGTCGTTACCGGGATGAAGCGTCTCATCGCCTCAGCCTGGGAGAGAATAATATTTTCCTGTTTTGCTCTCGTACGGAATCCCACAAAAATACGAGCCACTCAAACATCTGCCGAAGGAAAAACAAACACTCTCCGGACAAACAAACAGCTGGTTTCTAAAAAAGACTAAATTCGTTTTTAAAGGGAGGCAGCAGCAGGCTTTGAACAACATTCCCAACGGAACGTGCCCGTTGTACAGTTCACTATTGACACGAAACACCAACAGGGAACAATACTTGGAAGTACAAACATGTAACAGAGCATTCCTGGGAAAACAGAGTCAAACCGAATCCTGATATCCTTGAACAATGAGTGGCACGAGCAAGGATCTCCAGCGCTAGCACCTTTCACGTAACATTTATGCAACCTCAGAGCTGCCTTCCAGCTTCAGCAGGTCACCACCGCCGGAAAAAAGGTGAGGTTTCAGATTTTAAAAGCGACATTGCAGCAAAAAACCTGCCTGGAGCTCAACATGAAACCGTTTTTATGTGATGGGGCTCCTGCATGTCTGAATGTGACTTTATTACACACCACGGTGAAGACATTCCCAGCACAGGTCAGCCACCTCCTTCTAAAACACTGGTAGGAGTTTAAAATAAGTTTTCTGTGCAAACACAGCTTCATCTCAGTTTCTTTAATGGGAAAATGGAGGAAAATAAGCAGACTTGCTGATCGTATCAGTCGAACCTTCCAACTACAGCTCCAGTGTGGATCTGTTTCAGATTGGAACGCACCTGAGAAAATGAAACTCTGGGAGAGCTGATGAGTTCTAGCTCCGCTGCCAAAGAAAAGTCATAGAATATTAATGGAAAGGCAAATTTATAGCTTCTTCCCATATCGAATAAGGCAGAAACTGAGGAGCACCAGATCCCATCAAGGTCAAGAAGACCGAGAGGCAGCCGTGTGAGCAAGTAAAGACTGCAGATATTCTGTAAATTAGGGAGGAATGTTGCTGACGTAGTTCCTTCCAGCAAGGTGAATTGTCTTGATTTAAAAGCTCACGGGGCATCAGTGTGGGTTCTATGTAGACCTGCCAGCAGAGAGAAACATCCACACACACACACAGCCCTGCCTCAGCATCAGGAATATAATGGGTAAATGTATAACACACCTTATTCAGTAGACATACACACACGCACAAGGACTGATTTCTCCAACAGGACATTCTTTTTAATATTAATCTGCCGACTCCAACGCACACAGGAACAAATCTCTGTTCTTAGGAAAAGCCAGGGCTTCTGTTGCCTGCAGGGAGTCTGACGGAGCCCCAATAAGACCTGGTTTGAGGGGGGCCGGAGGGATTTGGAACTCATACTGGTGCCCAGCTCACAAGAAGAGAAAACAGCAGCTGCCTGTCGCCTGATCTGGTGTCAGGGGAAGCTAAAAATCAGCTTTACCCGTGAAAACCTGGCGTCACCAGAAATCAAAGGACACCTTTTCATGACAGCTCGCAAGAAAACAGAAGAAAGAAACGGACGGAAGGCACAGCCACGCTGGGGTAACGGCATCAGGAGTAACTGATCAAAAGTCACTTCCACACACACACCACCCACGCCTCCATTGTGTGAAGTACAGTTAGGACCACCCACGACTCCTGCGGATCAGGGTGCACGAGGAGGAACAATCACCCGATTCATTAATTCTTGTCTCAAAGTAAGATTAAGAAAAGGACAGTTTGTACACTTTCAATTAAACGTCGGATCTTGTGACTTGCTCCGCTAATCAAAAGGGTCTTGAGACATAAAAGTGACTCATTACCAGGCTGACAAAGTCCGGAAGGGCCACCTTCCAGGTTGGCCCTCAGACAGGGAACTCACACTGTTGCTGGGGTGTACTTTCTACGCTGTGAACAGATGATTGCGTGTACAGAGCTGCTCATTCAGTGAGGAAAAGGGCATATTTATTGTTTTAAACTCTGCAGAGACGCGACTAAAGCCTGGTACAATGATCACTGGAGGGTAGAAAAATAAATATGTCCGCGTGTTTAAAACACAGGCAGGAAAGGGACTGGATTAAAGCAGACCAGGGGCCACTAAAGCCGAAATGAGGTAATCCCCACTCGCTCTTTAATCGTGTGCCACCGGCCTTCTTTTCAGCCAGAAGGAAGCTAAACGTGAACCTTTGCAATTATCGGCCTCACACGTCCCTCCGGGCCCCGAAGCCGGTTCTCCGTGCACCGCTGAAACGACCTGGATGTGCCAGACGAGGGCAAATCAGAGGCGGAAGGAAGGACGGGGGACACTGCAGCGGCACCGTGGCCGAGGGGGGAGGACGGTGGGAGGGACTGTCCAGAGGCTGCAGAGGACACACAACAGAGCTGCTGGGGAGAAGTGAAGCGGGGGAAGATCTTTTGTTCACCGCCCTGCGAGAACAAGTGTGAAGCTGGGTTTCCCGACCATCGCTGCCTTCCCGGGACCAACTCTGGCTCTCAAACAAAGGATTCAGGAGAATTATATGTTACAGCAGAGATGCTGGTGGTTCCTGCTAGCAGACACAAACTTTGGCCTTTTAAACTACAGAAATATTCCACACAATTTCACATCTGGAAAGAAAAAAATGTGAAAAACTTGCTGTCCTGACTTTGTTGAAAACCACTGGACTGCACGGTCATTTTATTTCACCAGTAAAACAGTTGCTTTCTCAGGAGGGGTGGAATCTCTTAAGGAAAACTGCTGCCAAACAAACAAAAGGAGACAGTTTCGGTGTTTTATTAGAATTCCAGTCTAAAGCAAGTACGTGCCGACTAGGTTCAAACAGAAAACAACCCAGTGATGCAGTCGGAGACTAAGCCCAGCACAGGATATGAGTGTAAGGTTCCAGACTGGGAAGATAAGTCCCTGAATACACCCTCCTCAGGGAAACTTATGAGGTGGAGACCAAAGAGACCCCAGCAAAGGAAATTGGCATGCAAGCAAATGAAATTAAAAAACGAAAGACACAAAGAGGGAGAGTAAGACAGTTTGAGGCAGCTGTGAGAGCAGGAAAGAGCGGATGAGAGGAGAGCAGAACTAAAGGGATGAATACTGGTTTGTTAACGAGCCCAGCGAGCCAGCCGGATGTGTCCCGTATGTAGAACACTTCTAACACTCAAAAAAAACAAAACAAAACTGCTCTGAACAGAGAAGCTGCTGTACGCAGAGACCAGCAACTCCAAGGACGATCGAGTGAAAGAAGCAAACGAGCAAAGGAAGACTGGGAGAGAAACGCTGGGAGTTACAGCATCGCTCATCCGCCAGCACTTTGTTTTCAGGCACTTTCTTGGCTGCGGCTGCTGCGCTGACCTCAAAGGAAGGTCTGCTACACGGCGCTGGCCCCAAAGGCCGGACCCAGGCACGTACACCTAAGAGCCACTTCAGCTAATCTGATCCGAGAAAACAAATACATCAGCCATATGCTGGTGGATTGTTCTCTGGGAGACACTTGAGGGCTAAATGAGCAGCGCACCGAGATGCCGGCAACGATTGTGTTTCCATGCTTACGGTCATAACTGATGAAATAAGAGAGCTCGTCTAAGATAACTAGTGAGAAAACGCCTCTACGAGCAGGGCAGCTGACGAGGATGTGAACTGTGTGAGGTTAAAATGATGAGAGGGGATTTAAACTACCGTAGCAAGATTTGCTGTAAGTCTTATTGTCCTCACAACATCGCCTGCCGCCGTGTTTGTTCTGCTGGAGGTTCGGGGAAATGACTAAATCAAGAGCTATTGTGTTGATTTACAGCAGCGTACTTCTTATCACTACCGGGAAAGCCGACCCAAAACTGCGTAAACAAAACGTGAGTTAGCATCAGAAAATCTTCCCCCTTTGGGGACATGTGATGCCTCTTTAATTGTGAGGAAGATATTTCCTGACAAAAATGATCAGGATAATAATCAGGAGCTATCATGAGGCAGAGTCAAGCCCAATTAGGCCGTTTTTTTTCTCTTTTTCCACAAGACAACTGTAGGAATGAGCTTTCTTCTGCACGCCTAGAGTTAGCAGGTGTGTTTGGGAGCAGCGTTCGTGTCACCATCAGACAGTGCTTAACGGAGATGATGAACGGTGGAGGTCTGTCCATTCTGGTGAACCCTGCCGTTAGTTGTTGCTTTTCCTGCGGTGGTGGGAAATGTCTGTTAGGGGAGCGTCTACAAAAGAATGTGAACAAATCCAGCTGCACAGATAATGTCGACATTTCAGCAGCAATGAGGTCAGATCGACGCGATAACGTTCCAACAGCTATGGTACGCTAACGCAGCGAAAGACCTTTAAAACGACCCCAGTGGACGGAACATCAAGATACATTTGGAGTTAAGAAATGGAAAAAAGGCGCCGAGCTGGCCGGTGGTTTTCCTGAGAAACTGCCAAGCAGAACTCGGAGACTCAGTAGTTCATTAGTGACACTCATTAGGGGACTTTGAGGTCTGCAGCTTTACAGACTGAAAGACCAAACAGGAGAAGGCTGCTGCTGTGAGAGCTGTGCGACTGGGACTCTGGCTTCCCAAGGTGCTGCTTCAGCGATTCCAAGCAATGCCACAGTGGGAGCCCTCGACTGTGCAGCCTGGCAGAGCTGGACTCCTGTTGGCCAGAGCACCGGCCCCGGGCCCCGAAGCTAGAGCAGACAAGCCGGCTTCCAGGTAAGAATAGGGCAAGAGTTCAAAACCAAAGAAGTGATTTGTAACAACAGTCCATTGTTCACCTAGACTGTGGAGTAAAAGTGCAAGTTATTCTTATTTTCCATTAGTCGGATGGATTAAGAAACAGAAAAAAGTAAATCCCACAAGAAGTTCCTGGAGCCTAAGGAGACAATTAATTAAACAAAAGTTCAACCAATGCAAATATTCTGTTTTTTAGCAACAAAAATGATTAAATGACAACCTTTCGATGAGTGCAGGAGCTAATGAGAGACCACCACAGAGGACAAATGAAGGACGGCTTGCGTCGCGCTCACCCTTCTCTTCAGACGGTCCCTCTCCCTCAGCGTTAGTCGTGTCCGCCTTAGCGATGACCGGAACGATGTTGACTTTGCTGTGGATGGCTTTCATGAACTCCACATCCAGAGGCTTCAAGCTACAGAGGAAAGGCACCACAGAAGGAGAAGGAAAAAGTGACTGTGGGTATTGGGAACAGTGTGAGGGGAAAGGAGGAAATGGTTTTTCGTTGCTCTGTGTGGTTTTAGGCCTCAGCAAGCAGCGGATTTAGAATTCACATCCACAAATTCCATCCCTGAATCAGCCGGTACAACCATGTGTAGGTCAGAGATGGAGATGCAGTTTCAGCTGAGTAAAGGTGTCTCCACACTCACCCGTGTCCAAATGGAGAGATAAAGTAGAAGCAGCAGTGCACCCTGTTGTCCACGATGTGCCTGCGGTTCAGGCCGCTCTCGTCGTGAAGATATCGCTCAAACTGATTGTCAATGTACTGGATGATGGTCTTGAAACTGGACAGGAAACACTTTCATCATTACTGTGTCTCCTTTTGTTGCAGACAAATTACGCAATTAAAAGGTGATGACAGATAAATTCATGAAACTCTGATGAAGTATGACCGAGTCGTTCTTAGCAGCCTATGTAGGAAATAACTTACAAAATAAGACTCAGATATAAAAAGTCGATTCACGGAAAGCAGAAACTGACTAAAGACTAGATTTAAACACATCCACACACACGGGAACACATCGGGCATTCAGACATGTTGGGAGAAATGGGGAGTTTGAGGTGAAATCTGAGAGAGGAAGCAGAGGCGGAGGAGGAGGAGGAGCTGAGAGGAATGCAGAGGCGGAGGAGGAGGAGGAGGAGAAGGAGGTGGAGGAGGAGGAGGAGGAGTGTGTTAAAGGGGTCCAGGAAGTGTGGGGATGACTCCGGCGCAGTAAACACACCAGTACTGGCTGTTGATGGCGTCGCCGTATCCCGGTGTGTCGACCACAGTCAGGCGCAGTTGACTCCCCTCTCTTCTATCTCCACAGTCGACGCCTCGATCTGGACGGTTCTCTCTATCTTCTCTGGGGGATGAACGCACAGAAAAGGGTGAGGGCGGAGCTGTGTAACATGCACCGCAGGAGGCTTTAAGAGCCCTTTCAAAATCAAAATAAAGAGCAAAGTCATATTTGGAGACAGCGCCACCATTCCTGTGTGTGTGTGTGTGTGTGTGTGTGTGTGTGTGTGTGTGTACCTGCAGCACCGGGGATGTAACGTTCAGGGTAGAGATCGGTGAGAAACAGGCTGTTTATAAGGGTTGATTTACCCAAGCCAGACTCCCCTACAAACACAAAGACAGAGAGAAAAGTTTACACTAAAACCCACTACTGGCCAACTAGGACAACAAAATAAAAGTACATTTAACAAAGGACCACCCACCTACCACCATCAGGGTGAACTCAAACCCTTTTTTAACCGATTTTCGGTGCACTTGGTTGGGGAGATTGGCAAATCCCACATAACCTGCAGCATCCGGGAACTGCGGCGCACACGGAGACGGAGATGCATTTGTAAAGACAAAAGCATAAATGATCAAACATCAACAGGTCATCTGTTTTGGAACGTTAGCTAGAAAATGTCATTCTTTTGTAAGCTAGGTTTGCAAAGGACCATAAAAGTGAGATTGATGGGGATGTACATTATTGAGAAATTCCAAGAGCTAATAAAGTCCAGCCATTAAATACTTTATACAGGATATCCTCCCTGGATGCCTGTGCAAGCATGTGTGCACGAGATTACGAATACCATTTGTCCTAATCACCACTTCTTTATTAGGAAGCCTGTCTTCCACTCAGTGTCAGAGCGATGTTTACAGCAGGGAACGTGCACGCTCACCTTCCCTTTCTCACCAGACTGGGACATCGCTGCTGCCGCCTGGAAGAACTCTGCGGGAAGAAAATAATTAAAAAAGAAAAGATGAAGTGTAGAGGTCAGCGACATGTGATAAATCGCAAACATTTCAGGGAAAATGCAAAACCAGGGTTGGCTGATGATGAATGATGAGTGAGAGGTTTTTAAAGAAGGAATTTACTGGCCAAAGAATCTATCAGGTAAAAGAAATGACAGGAATTTGAAATCTTGGCTGATTTAGTTGAGTAAGAACAAAGAATACTACACCCGTTGTTTCTAGTGGTGCAGAATGATCTTGTGTACCACGAGGCCTCTCAGTGGGATGATTTACAACACAAGAAAAGTGGATAAAGAGCAACGAGGACGATGTTTGGTCCCAGACGCTCATTAAACTTTTCCAGCCAGCCCCTGGAACATCCTATGACCCTCGGCAGACGACAGAGCAACAAACGAGCAGACTGAGTGAGCAGGAACAACAGGCTCGGCTCTGTCACCGGCCGGCTGGAGGCGGACAGGCAGCCGAGGGTCGCTATGGAAGCCTTCAGGAACCTTCCTGACATGTAGGTTTCCTAATGGCTGGACGTCTCAGAGGTCAAACGCGGGACCTTTACCATCACATGAAAGTGGACAAAGATCTTGGATACTGGTTTCATCAAGCCCACACTGTGAACAATGGATGTTTATCCTCCTGGTTCCTGAAACCTTCCAAACACGGGCCAGCACGGCCGAGGCAGGACAGGGAACACGTGCCCGCTCCTGCCCTGACCGCCCATCACATCTGCTCAGACACAAGACTGAGCCGTAATTTAGGAAAATGCCAGGTTGGGCAGCAGGGAAAAGGTAAACTCCGGAGGAGTTACACCCGGATGAAGCCTCCTCTTCATACTCACGGAATTCAGAAACAATCAACACAAAAACCCCCTTTTTTGGGAACTAATTATCTGTAATCAGTGCCCACAATTTATAAAAAACAAACACTGAAATCCCACCGTTCACTAGCAATAAAAAAGAGAACACTACAGACATATAAATCACACATAAAAGCGTGTTATGGAAGAAGGGGAAAAGGTTAGAACAAAAGCGCAATAACTTAGCTTTTTGTGCAGAATCCTGCCAAAGTCAACAAGATAGGTAATTTCATTAGAGAACATCGGAGGCATTTCTGTATCAGACAAGCTCCTCCAGGTTGTGTTTAAAACGGCACCGAGACGTGCCACATGGAGCAGTTTAATTAATGTTTCTAGGAACATGTTGTAATCTCACAAAGACAACACCACAGGACAGACAAGAGGGAGGTTCAGCTCAGTAAATATTAATGGCTGTTTAACCGTCTGGCCGTCTCTCACACTCACACACACACACACCTGTTAACACACTCAATGTGGGGGAGATTACAGGGCCAAACAGGAAAAATGCCGCCTTGCTAAAACCAGGGTTCTTGGCATGAAAATCGTTTACTGTTGATTTACTGGCTGGAAAAAGCCCTGAGAGGGCAAGTGGGCAAGACCTATTCACCTTCCTGAGAAGCAATAGGAACCTGCACACACCCTCTCCACGGAATAAAGCCCTTCACTGGCACCACTGGAACAATTAGGATTTACGATGGAAAGACGGTGAAGTCGATGGCAGCTCAAATAAATATTAAAGTGTCACTACGCCAGGGAACAGGGAACCGACAACAACTAAACAGAAAACAGCGTGTCAAACTTCTGTTCTATTAAATAATAATAATAACAATAATAATAATAAGGAACAGGTTTCAAATTGGTTTTGTATTTATTCAAAGAGTTCCTCTACAAACAACAACACGGGTGTTGTTTATTATTGAAGAACGCCGTCATTTCAAGCAGAGACATAATAGTTGAGTGTAAGTCAGGCTTTGTTTTTCCATCATTGCCATGGTGCAAAACAGGAGGAAATATCCCCTGGGTGAGATTTCGTCCCTGGCACACAAACCGGTGGACAGGGTTTAGGAGGTGATGTCAGAGGAAGTGGGAAGGTCAAAGAGCAGCCGAGGTGCCAGATCAGAGGCCGTAGACGTCCTTCAAAGATGTGTTTTACTTCTGATAACCAACCAAAGCGTGCACTCGGGCAGCGAGTTCAGATATTAAGGAACTATGAAGTTCAGCTGCCGTCCTGAGATTACACTTTGCAAAATCTTCTAGAATGATCAACATTCAACAAGAAAAGAAGGGAAAATGCATGTTTTTACTGAGTCGATCACAAGATGGATGATAAATCCTACAATAGTGGCTCCAAGCCACGTCTAGAGATGATGTCATTGTTTATTGTTAATTTGTCCACAAACCAAAATTATTTGGTGGAAACGGTTTCTACTCAAGAGTCAGGAATAAATCAGATATGAAATACGGCAACGCTGCACAAAAGGGCCGACGGAAATCTGTGAAAGATGTTTTCAATGCAGATTTTACAGGCTGTGATTGCAGTTTTGATACAAAATGAGTTGTAAACACCAGTGCTGTTTCCAGCGTGTAGAGAAACACATGCAGGTTAAAGGAACCCAAGCAAAGCCTGGAAACCCGCCTGGTTAGGCCAGAGAGCCACATGGGTCCAGGCCCGGGGCGTCCACCACACCCAGCCTGTCAAACACTGACCAGCCCGGCTAACACGCCACAACCAGTCCGGAGGAGCTCTAATTCACTGCAGTACTGCGGGAAAACCTTGGTTCGAGCCTTGACAACTGTTTTTAGCTGGGTTCTGGCTGTTTCCACAGCACCAAGACTTTGTTAGCGCTGCTTGTCAAACTTTCACAGTTGTTAGCGCGACCGGTGTCATGTCGCCAGCTAACGCTCCGGGCTGTCTCCGACTACTTTCATTACGCAAGAAAAACAGTCAGAAAGCAGCTAAACACCACGCGCAGCCTTACCTCGACGGAAATGTAAAGTATTGTGGATAGTGGGGGGTTTTATCCTTGTGTCGCTGTCCCAGCCCAGGAAGGGAAACCCGGAAACTGTCCCAACGCGAAAGCCCGGTTCCCTGATCCTTTTCTTCGGCGTCGGTCCTCGACGCCATTAAGGCTCAGAGGTCGGAGCAGCTCACCGTCCGCAGTAGTTCTCTTTCGGAGCCAACATGGCTGCCAACGTGTTACAGTTTCCCTAACGAATTTTGTTGTTTATCCTTCTTTAACGAAATAATGCACAATTTAAAATTGAATTAATACGCCCCCTGATATAAGTAATAGAAAAGTACATAATTGTTAGTATAATCAATTGCCGTACAAGCAACTGAATGAGTAATATTAGAAGCTTGCTAATTCTAGAAAACAATATTATGGCTTTTTCATGTGTAGCGTTCGACACAAGTTCAAAAAAATTAAAAAGGTAATAAATAAATAGATTTTATCAAAAGGTTTTTTATGAAAGATATGTCCATTTATTTTAGCTGAACAAAACAATCTCCACCTTTTAATAATGTAATTTTACGAAGAAAAAAATTCTTCTTCCTCTATTACCCTACTTGTTCTCTTTCTTATTATGATTGTAAATGTTGTTGTTGGTGATCATGATGAAAAGTGACGGTTATGTTGTCGTCGTCCTCATCTCAATCTTCGGACATTAGGGTGAAAGCGTTTACTTTGGTGTAATTAAATGTGATAGCAGGTGTTGTGCTTCAGCCGACTGCAGCTCAGCTCCATCGGCCCTCGCCCCCCCCGCATTCATTGTACATAACTGTTCAAACGCACAGTGGCCATATACCCACTTTCCTCCGTTATTCAGCCGCACATTTTGCAACCCGGGCTGTTATTGGCCCCTCGAAGATGCGGCCGCCGCTGATTGGAGGAAAGTTTTCCATCGGGTTCTCACCCCCACCCATCAGATATTCGTGGTGCGGTGCCACTGCGATTCCAGTTGTTTTCCCCATCCCTGACTAACAAAGAGACCTTGAGCTGCTGCATAAACCGTCTTTGCGTAAAAGCGCTGAGTGATGCGCAACTAACGGCCCACGCTCTCTTTTTCAAGCCGAGGGGGACGCAAGAAGGTAAAGCCGAGTTTGCAACGCAAGGCGAAGTTTGCAAATCTCCAGACAGACTTGATTCAGCGCGACGAGCGAAAATGGTGTCAGCTGGACTGGAAATCCTGGGGCTGTCGCTGTGCGTCATGGGCTCGCTGCTGGTGATGGTGTCCTGCGGGCTGCCCATGTGGAAGGTGTCGGCTTTCATCGAAACCAACATCGTGGTGGCTCAGACCATGTGGGAAGGCTTGTGGATGGCGTGCGTGGTCCAGAGCACCGGCCAAATGCAGTGCAAGGTGCACGACTCCGTCCTCGCCCTCAGCCACGACCTGCAGGCGGCCAGAGCGCTCACCATCATCTCCTCGGTGATGGGCGTCCTGGGGCTCATGGTCGTCATTGCCGGGGCGCAGTGCACCAACTGCATCCGCGCCGAGTACGTCAAAGCCCGCGTGGTGAATTCTGGAGGAGTTATTTACATCATCAGCGGGCTGTTGGTCCTGGTTCCCCTGTGCTGGATGGCCAACAACATCATCTCGGACTTCTACAACCCGCAGGTGCCCGCGTCCAAGAAGAGGGAGATCGGCGCGGCGCTCTACATCGGCTGGGCGGCCTCGGCGCTGCTGCTGATCGGGGGAGCGCTGCTGTGCTGCTCCTGCCCCTCCAGCAGCAGCTCTGGATACTCAGTCAAATACTCGCCGACCAAGAGAGCCACACAGAACGGGGACTACGACAAGAGGAATTATGTGTAGCCAAGTGGCCCAAAGCAGGCGGTGCGTAAAAATACGCAGGAAAAAAACTGTTTTTGTTGTGTTTGGTTTTTCGTTTTTTTTTAAAATATTTGATGGACTGTACCGTGGCACCTGCAGTTTTTTTGTTTTTAAAGACATGAACTTTTGCAATTTGAAAGCACCTCTACTGCTTTTAGACTGACTGTTCAGTTCCATTTCAATGCTTTTTGTATTTTTTGAAGACTACCGACTTCAGGTGGTAGCACATATAAAAGGAGGATCATGGTTAGGTACCTACTTTTGTAAATCTTTGAAATCAGTAGTGTGTTTAGCCGCAGCCTTCTAGAGGACCTCTGGCCGTGACCACTCTCGGTGCCTCGTCAGCACAAACCTGGACAGTAACTGAAAATAACTGCACTCCCACACGTTCGGAGACTCCAACCTCCATGGAACTACGCTCCATTTGGAAGGTTAAAGAAGGTGAAGGATGAAGGGGTGCAGCGTGACGTAACCACCCACAGGCCTTTGTTAATTGTGATGATGTTTTTAGACCTTTATTTCAGAGTCTGGGCAGCGTAGCCGTCTGTAATAAATGGGCTGCTGTGGGCACCTGCGGCCGTTCTCCAGCCTTGCCACAGCGGGGGGCCTTTTGTTTTCAGATTATTTGCAGCATAAACACGACTTCGTTGATGTCCTTTGCGGTTTGTAGGTGAACGATTCATTCATGTAAACAAAGATGCAATATTCTCTCATTTTATTCCAATTAAAGTGATGTAAAGTGATCTGCTGAAGTCTTCCGTTGGATTGTGTTTCTGACCAGAGGAACCGAGGCAGAGTGTGTAAGGCATGCCGTTCCCACCACCAACCTACACACCCTCACGGCGGGAGAAAGTATTTTGGTTCGCCATAGAAATCCAGATGACAATACCCATTCAGCTAGAGTGGGGGGCTCTGCTGTTCAGCTCACAATACTCCAACACCCCCACTACACACACACACACACACACACACACACACACACGCACATCACCATCATTATCACCCACTTTCAGAGCCCTCCCACCCCTCCAATTCCACACACCCAGTGAAAGGCGTTCAAATTAGAGCTACGGTGCCGTTGTCTTCCCCCAAATCACCCTTTCATGGCCACAGTCACATTATAGGGCCGATAGATAAGCTTGATAACAACCACCACTCTTTTATTAGCAACACCATCGCTACTTTTGCAGCTAATTTTACTGTTTGCCCTGTGGAAAAATACAGGGTTATTATATTTTATGCTTATAGGCCTAAAGACAAGGACAATAGACCAAATAGCCCCCTGACTTAAAACTGTGACTGGATTATAAAAGCTTATCCATACTTGTTTTGCTGTTCATGTAAGAATCTTAGCAGGTCATATGCTCTTTTAAAAGTTGGGAAAAGTGACCAAAGAAAGTCACGTTCTCTTTGGTCCTTACTGTTTGGTTCACTTGCATGGGGTCACTTAAAAGTGTGGTTTGAAATGTGGTCTGAGATGGCTTATTTGCTATTTTGTTTGTAAGAGCTTCTTTGTTTCACAGATGAATTGAATTCAGATCGAGGGCCCTTTTTGGTCCCAATTCTATCCAATTTAGACCTTTTCTACAGCGGCTGCAGCTGTAAAACCCTCAGGGGCCAAACCTTATCCCTTCAAAAAGGTGTTTAATTTCCTCCGGTGTGGGGCCGAACAACCACTGAGTGACCCCACAGGGCAGAACATCAGCGCAACATTGGCACTTTGTCCCTTTTCCTTCCAAAAATCCCCCCCACCCCCCCACTCTGACCTGCCTCAGCCAGAGTTTGGTCGGCTTTTTAGTTTCACTTCTGTTGTTGCCTCACAGAGGGTGACGAAGTGCCGTGTGTGTGTGTGTGTGAGTAAGGGGAGTTAAGCACATGTGTGTATGAGGATGTGAGGATCTGGGGGGGGGGGGTGCACCCTCTTTTTTTAAAAGGGTCCTCATTCCAGTGGGGGGACAGAAGCAAATAAGGCCAGCCACGTCACTCAATGGGCGCTTGCTTGGTAACCAGCAAGGACCTGTGGTTGCCTGGTGACCAGGGCCTATAATGTGCTGGTATGGATGAGTCTCATAAAAGGCCCCGCCAGCAGAAATTCCAGCAAGCATGGACGCACACACAGCTAATACGGGGGGGGGGGGGAGACGGGACCTGGACTGGAGAGTGTGTAAGTGGCATCAAGAGTGCTGTGACGGCAGGTTTTCTGCTTATTTCTCTTCATCACATCAGAGAATAAGGAAAATAGAGGAGAAAGAGAGAGAGAGACAAGGGGACCCCAGACTTGACCTCCCCCAGCTCCCCAGAAGGACGTCACACCCGATATCAGACTTCTGGTGAGCTTTGAACTCCGTCAGGCCAGGTGTAAAGTCACCGTGGCCGCCATCGTCCCACGCGGGCAGAATTAGTCACGTACGGCTCACCACACACACACACACACACACGCGCACACACACACACACGCAGCCCTGAGATCCCTACACCAGCAAACAGGCAGCTCTGTGTCCTTCCAGGTTTGATTTCAGACAAAGGTGGAGCAAACAGACAGATGCAGCGGCGTGCGTGAGGCCGAGGGTGAAGGAATCTGTGCTTTCACGGAGCGACTCATGCTTCCGTCAGAGTCAGCAGGTGCACGCGAGACAGCCATCCCAGCGGGACGGAGCTTACTCACAGATATTAAAGCCCGGACTCAGCAGGTGGTTAAACACGGGGGACAAATGCAGCTTTGTGCGCGGCTGTAAAGACCTCCGGGAGGTACTGGAAAACAATTCAAGGCCTGGTAAGGAGGTTAGAGACGCAGATCAGAGAAGCGTTACATTGGGGGCCTTTCTGCCTTCCTGCTCGGTGACTCATGGGTTTTTGTCGCAGCCCAGTAGCATGACGAAGACTTCCTGAGGAGGACAGGAAAAACGGAAGGGTGTGGAGTGGGGGAGGAGAGGGGGAGAGCACGTCAGCGATGTTCCAGCCGCAGCGGCTCACGCAAGCATCTGGAGTCCACGCAGGAGCAGCAGCACGGAGCCTCAGGTTGCTCCAGCGAGGCCTCGTGAGACCAGAGGTGCTTCTCCGTGGGTGCTTCTCCGGGGGTGCTTCTCCGTGGGTGCTTCTCTGTGGGTGCTTCTCCGTGGGTGCTTCTCCGTGGGTGCTTCTCCGTGGGTGCTTCTCCGTGGGTGCTTCTCCGTGGGTGCACGTGTCCTCAACATCTTTCCAAAGATGACTTGCAGGCAGGTCAGGGTTTATCTCAAAAATATGAAGAGAAGATATGAAAAGAGGGAGTTTCAACTCCTTTCATGTCTGAGTGAGTGAGATCACGTTTCCATGACACCATTAAAGGAGCCGGACGGGTTTATCTGGCCCGCTGCCATCCATGAGATATCCAGTGGTAATTAACAAAACAACAACAAACCAAGACTTGGATTTCTGTTTGTTCTGGTGTTACTGTTAAATTTCAAATTTCAAATCTGATGGAACAGAGCAGCAGAGCGTGTTTACACAAAACAGTTTGTCTGAGGACGGAAGCGTCAGCCTCTCGGTTCTGATGCAGGGCCCATCGCCTAGAGTCCATCAAGATGGATTATAAAGATGGGAAACTGCAGAACCCCCCCAGGAGTCCTCAACCCCCTGGGAGTAACAGCTTGTGACAGGGGTATTTTAATAATTAGTTTTAGAAATAAACCCTAGCACGCTCCTGCTCCTTTAGCACATTTTACAGCTTTTAAAGGGAACCTGACTGAAGGTGTTTTTATTCTTCCTACTCGCGTTAAAGGAACGAGCGCTTCGGGGTCACACGGAGAGCCTGAGCAGGACAAACACAGGCCACTGTATCGCTGTGTGTGCCCAGCTCCTAATCCCATCAGGAATCTGACATTGTTGTAGACGGAGGGATGAAAACAGCTGGAACGGCTCAGCAGGGATCCGGGTTTCCATCGGTGAGGAGGCCTCGAGACGCCCGAGGAAGCAAACGATCGGTCGCAGGTTGAAGGGTGACAGAGGAATGACAGGGTGTGTCGGGCCTCCGCCATCACCAAATCTGCCGCTTGTGTAACGTTTGGGATACATTTCCATCAGTGCGTGCGTGTGTGTGTGTGTGTGTGTGTGTGTGTCGGGTCTGTCGCATGCCACATTCCTCAGATGCAGCGTGGCGGAAAGGCCAGCGGCCCCACTTCACCAGAGGTGCAAGAGGGGGGCGGATAGCAGCGTGATTGATGGCGGAGGGGAGGCGGCCCAACGACGGGCCGGTGAGCAGGTGGATCCTCCCTGGAACAGGCAGGGACTGATGGAGCCAGACTGGGCCATGCTCTGCTTTCCAGGAACATGGGAAAGAACTGTTGGTGACCTTGTGTTAGAAAAAAATACGATAAACCAGACAGAAAAGTATCAGCTCGGGGAAAAAAACGATAGGTGCATACTTTCATGGTTACAGTTATTCTCACTGTGGTTTTAGGATGGCCTAAACATTTGCAGACGGCTGCTGTCTGGTGCTTTATATCCACTGTCGAATCACTAAAAGGCAATCAGTTGAATTTTGTTTTTAACAGCAGAACAACCGACAGGAAAATCATCCCAAAGTGGAGGTCAAACAGATTTAAATGTTACTGTTTTATTCAACTATTTAAAATCATGTAATATAAACATACATTCACACAAACAGGAATAAAAGACAGATAAAAAACACGAGGATATAAGCAAAATCGAGCCCTTTAAACACTCCTAAAATTACTGTACAGTATGAACATGAAATTTCTATCAAAACATGTAGAAGAGGATCTCTTGACACAGATATCTGCCTTGTTTCCACTCATGACAGAAGTGTGATAAGTGCATCCAGAAACTTGCTCCTGTCCTCTGACTTCAGTTCAATAACTGCAGAAGGAAAAACCGGATTCAGGAAACAGCGTTCATGTCTCAGAAATCAGCACGATGGCGCCGCCTGGGGGAGGACCGGCGGCGGGGTTACCGGCGACGGGGTTACCGGCGACTTACTGGACGTGTCGAAGTGGTCATGGAGCGTCCTGGAGTTGGTGCTCTCTGCAGCTTTCTCAAAGGCACGTCCGAAGAAACTATGAGAGCAAGAATGTACAGAGTTGTGAGCGTTCTCTAACCCGTTTAATTGCAAACATCGCCCCCCCCCCGGGAGGTCACTTACTTCTTCTTGTCTGATGTTTCGGACTCAGGCGGGATCCCTACAACAATGACGGTTCCCTTCTCGATGTCTTTGGGAGCCGCCATGATAAGGGGAAGCATTTTGCAACGCTTGTTCCTTGTCTAACAGTTTAAAGAAGAAACCAAGTGATTTAGAAGTGTGTGGAGCTAAAAGTACAGGAAAATAATCTAAAAATACTCACAGAGCAGACAAAAGCCTTCAGGAGATATTTACAGAGGAGAGTTAGGGCCATGGGCCTAGAAAAGAGCTTCACATCAGGTGTCCCCTGTGAAAGAACAAGGGGACGTTAAAAAAAAGTAATATTTGGAGTGCTTATGCTCTATTTGGAGGACGCTTAGCCACAGGTGAGTGTTGGAGGGGGGTTGGCAGGTGGTACCTCCATGAGATAGCAGTATAGGAAGGGTCCCTGGGACAGAATTAGGTTGGTACAGATGCAGCTGGCAACAGTCTGCTGAACAGCAATCAGCTTCTTCTTGGCCAGTTCAATGCCTGAATTCAGTTGTTCAAGGTTACTCCTGCACCAGGACAGAGAACATCCCAGGTTAGAGTGCAACACGAACCGATAACCAGATGTTCATTGGTGAGCTTCATCAGTGTTGGTGACAGCTGAAGGGTGAGAGGACTGTCTGGAAATCCAGCACACCTGGAAAGAGAGTCCAAGGCCTTGATGAAGTTGTCACTGTCCTCCTTCTCAGTGCTCTCCAGCAAGGCGGCAGCAGCGTGCACCATGTCGCTGGCCAGGAAACGATTTTTAAATCCAAAATGCACACCAAAGGTCTGGATACGGATGTCCTTCATACTGTCCTCAGAAGGAAAACAAACAAATCCAACAGTTGCAGAAACGTCCAAACTATGTGCAGAATCACAAAAAATACCCGTATTTATTGGAAGATTCTTCAATCACGTCCCTCAGGTTCTCTTTGATCGACATGTCCATGGAGTTGAACTTCTGCCTCACTTGCTTCAGAGGAAGCCTGTTCAAGACAAGCTTTTAGTTCACACCACGGCCCAACACATGTTGGCCATCAACACATCAATACAGTCTTTTCCCGCCATCTCGACATCGCCCCGCCTTTCCCCCATGTCTGCCCGGCACTCCTGGCGCTTCTTTTGGCCCTTTCGGGTCCCGCGCTTGAAGCTCCTTGACGTGTCACTTGCCTTACAGATGCTCTCGTACCGGGCCCCGTGCTGCTCGCGCGTCCGACGGCGGCTGAGGCCGCAGGTTCGGAACCGCTACACCACACCGCTTGGTGGCCCCTGCCCCCCCCCCGCCTGCCGGATACTCCTATTCCACGGCGCTCTTCATACAGTCGCTGGACCGGGCGTTCTCATCGTCCTCATTTCTGTGGTTGTGTCGCGACCCATGTCGCTGCCTCGTGGCCCCGTCTGTTCTGTCCTTCATGCTCTGCGAGAAACACAAGTGGGTGTGTCGCCCTTATGGCCGGCCCCCCTCGGCGCCCTCCTCTGCTGTGGGTCCACACATGCAGCGTTTCCTACTGTGTGCTTTTCTCGTGCCCCCCCTGGTCTGAAGAGAACGATGATGGCCCACCTACACCGGCCATTCACCCCTCACTCTGTGCATGTCGACCAAACACACTAGGACAAAGAGTTTGGGGCGCCCACCAGAGCATGTCTTTGGTGTCTTTAGTTAGCATCCACGCCAGCTCAAACAGCATCATGGCTGCCTGACAATAAACACAACCAAATGAAACATTTAGGCTTCATCATGGAGTCAGTTCTGTCAGCGTGGAGCCCGGTCATCACCCTGGTCCTACTCATCGTACACTGGAGGTCTAAAACGTCTACTCACAGAGGTCCCATGGTATTCATACTGCTCATAGTCCATCAAGATTTCACTCCTGGAAAAACAAACCAAACAAAAACCAACAGTTTAGCTTTTTATTGAAGGAATCCTCACACCTCTGGTTAAACCCCTCACCTTCGTGCCTCCCACTCTCGCCTGGCTCTCTGCCTATCGATCCTCCTCTCAAACGCCCCCTGCAAAGACAGCATGCACGGTCAACACAGTTCTGATTCGCGACAACACTGCGCCGTGTCTCCGTCAAATACACACTTCGTCAAATCTCCGTCGTTTTCCCGATGGCTCCGAACCTTCATCACTCTCATTTCCAGAATCGTCTCCTTCCTCATCACCTTCATCTCTAAAGATATCGTCATAAGAGGGCACCCCAAGGTCGTCATCTTGTCTGATGAGTAGTTTTATCTGCAAAGTTAAATGTAAAAGTTTGGGTCCGCAAGTCTAACAGCACATCAGGAAAATGAAGAGTTGTAATGTGATCATAGAGGAACCCAGAAAGAGAAACACAGTCTTTATTCAAAGTGTTTCAAAGCCCAACAACACACAGAACAGTTTGCTGCTGTTTTTTTTTAATGAAAGTATGCTAACCATTTCTACCTGTGTGTCATTGTAGACGTTGACCACGTCGACCGGCCGGTGAGTGTCACAGATGTAGAAAACGGTGTCTTCATCCGGCTGCAGCATCTCCAGAAGATCAACATTCGCCCCACAGTTGATGAGAACAAAGTACTGAAACTACATTAAAAACAGAAAAGAAATGACCATCGTTAGTGCGGCAGAGATGAACACCAGCTGCTAGTTTGCGTGACATTTTCTGTGTATCACACCTGCTCTTTGTGTTCCAGGAAAGCGGTGCCGAGGTCCTGCCATCCTGCCACCGGTATGAGTGTGTACTGGACCTGGTCACAGTGGAACAACGCCTGAAGACGGACAGGAGAGAGGAGTAAAGCCTTATTTACATTCGCTGTATATCGCTTAAATTCCACTTGCTGTTATTAAAAGTTTCTGCGGTTTTCTCACCTGTAGTATCTTACAGGCACAAAGGGCGTCAATGTCTGAAGCGACCAGGAGTGCAACTCTCTAAAAAACCCCATAATAACAGAGATTGTGTTTAGGAACTGCTTTACAGAATGTTGGGCCGCAACAGGAGTTTTCGCTGACCAAATACTCCAGTTGTTAGCGAAACCGAACTTGCCAATAAACTCGTACGTACCTGGTTAGCAACAACTTCATAAAATTCCTTTTTTATGTCCGTAACGAACATTTTTTTAAATCACCGCCTAAAACGTCAGAATCGACGACTAAAATCGCATAAGCAGCAGAAATTCGGAGCTTGCTGTCAGGCACCAGGCTGTCCTTTGCTGTATTGTTTTCCCCTGTTGAAGTATGGCGCCAAATCTTTACGTCACTTCCGGTCACGGTCTACTACAAAAGATGAAACAAACATCGAATAAATCGCTCTATAAACGTGGCCTTAATAATATGCCTGCGAAAACATTATCTGTACATTTTTTGTATGTTGTCTAACTGCCTAAACAAACATGTACGCAGACGTTCGTCACTTCCGTCTTCCGTCGACCAATCACAGGAAGCTATATTAGACAAACAGTGAAAGCCACGCCCACAATGTGGATTATAAAACAGTGAACGATTAACCTTGTTTTCTTTTAGGAAAACGCGACAATAATTTTCGATATTTTTGAGCATAAAAACAGTTGTATGCTCCTAAGTATTCCGATCTAAAGATAAACACAGAAATGGTAATACCATATGGTTTTATAATTAAAGAAAAAAGAAACGAACCTAATTTAATTTAGACTGGAACCCACAAATATTCTGCCTTTAATGAAATTACAAAATCACATTTAAGGTAAACAAAATAGATCATCAATATTCAAGTAGACTTGCATGCCCCCAATCTAAACAAATGCAGACTTTTACTGTACATGGAAAAACCCAACATTTTACTAGACTTCAGTCAGTTGCCTTTGCGTTTTAAATATAGGCTGCATGCCACATTAGAAATATTACACACAAAAACAAAAGTAAACATAATAGAACACTGATGTTCTCAGTGTGACACACATAAAAAGAATGTGCAGCAAATTATGCAATTAAATAAGAATTGTATTGATGTTGATGACAAAGGCACAAGGAAATATTAAGGAAACAAGCAATTTTGCTTTTCTATCCTTTTCCATTTTATCCTGTCAAATTAAATTTTTACCAATGTCATCGTACAAACATTAAAGATCTAAACAGAATGTGAGAAAAAAATGTGCTATATTTGACAGAAAGCATGAATGGGAGATCTTCTCAGCTGGTAGCGCTGAGAGACAAGCACCATCTACAGAGGTTACAGTCTGATCTCAGAGCTCACCAACAACCACTTTAACCCTGCACACCCCAAATAACCTCATACATGTTTGCATTAGACAGGTTCCAGGAAGCAAGAACATGATGAAAGATATTAACAGAAATTCTGACATTCAAAAGCAGTTGTTTACATGTAGAGGTAACAGCAGCTGTGTTGTCAACACATGGTTTCATCTTTGTCAACCAGCAAAAACTCTTAAGGACTAAAACTGCTACATCAGGGTGGCATGTTGACAGCGCATCATAACCCTTTTCAGGATATGAAGTAATAACTGTTCAGTGGAAACATTCGAGATGCAAAAAAGGAAGACAGTCATTTGAAGAAAGCAAGAAAAATAAGCAGAAGTGCAAAGATTAAACTGTTGTATATGTAAAAAAGGTGGTTATAGAAGACAATTGGCTTCAATGTGTGTGAAAGAAATTAGTTACAAATAATATTCCAGAATGTCTACTTCCGGGTTTGGTCAACAAAGTCAATGGAAAGGTTATGATAATTACGATGATCAGGTAATCACAATTTACTGGTGTTTTATAACATTTTTCTGACTAGAGATTTCCGATAACAGTAGTAAAAACTGCATTAAGCAAAACTGTAATCAAGAGAATCATGTTGAGTAAGAAGATAGAGTACAGGGTGACAGAAAAAACATGGTGGATTTCTGCTCTCTATAAAGGATTTGCTGACTATAGAAAACCTGGGTAGAAATATCTGTCTTTTAAATGGGGCCCTCGGACATTCGTCAGCATCAGATGGCCACATGATATTTGCATTTTAGTCGTCCTCTACCTAAAGATCATTTCAAAGCATCGATCCTGTGCGGAACCTCTCAGCTTCTACAGTGGTACAACAAATCCCATCTGACAGTTTCTAGCTACAGTTGTGTCTTCACTTCCACAGCCATCCGCTAAAATACTGAAACAAGTCAGGTCCTAATGTTTTAGAAGCACCAGTGACAACGGGTCAATTAGGTGCTACAGTTTTACTTTGGAACATCTCCACCTTCTAATGCTGTTGAATATCTCCACCTTCTAATGCTGTTAATGACAGCAGCCAAGCAGAGAATTTGGGTTTTTGACCCGCTCAGCTGTACTTTTAAACATGAGCCATGTGACACTGTTAATCAGGAATAAACACCGTTGGTAATAATAGTCAGTTCCGAAAAGTAATGGTAGTTGGTTATATGGTCCACATGAAACAGTTTAGCTTATATTTTTCTAAAAAACGGCATCATTCCTAAACAATAGAAATCTTACTGACATGATAACACAAGTTTCAATTACCGTATAGAGGATAAACACCCATAAATCAACTGCCTTCAGGGTTGTGGAAAAAAGACTTACAGGTATATTAATACAATCAAATAAAAGGATTTGGTAATTCAGAGGGGTAGAATGTAGTTGAAGCTGGAGAGTTTGCGCTCCTGTGCTGCTGGAAGAGTGTCTCTGTGACGCAGAGGTCTGTGGGAATCGTTGTCCTGAAGCGGAGGGTAGTGCTGTCTGTAACACAGGCAGGCGAAGAAAAGCCCCAGCAGGGAACCCACCAACACATCTACACAAGACACGAGAACACATACGATTCCAGAGTGACCGCTTACGTCATTTATAACTGGGAACCAGTCACTAATGAACAAATAGCTGTTTGGGCCACACAGAACTAACTAGCTTTGGTGCGGTTCTGACCTTGCCAGTGGTGCTTGTAGTCACAGGTTCTGGAGAGGGCAATTGCTGTTGCGATGAGGAGGGGTGCAAGGAAGGCACACAACCGCCACGCTTTGCCTTGGCCAGCGGCACTAAAGCAGTGTAGCTTTCCTGCAATGTACAGCGCTGTGAAACCCAAACCTGCAAAAGAAACTGCAAAAAAAAAGGATGGAGAAGGTGAGCAGAGGCAGACACAGTTGTGATTTGTGCTTTAGTTTTCACCTGACAGGTGAGGTTCAACCTATGAGCAGACAGAAGGCCTCTTACAGGACGAGTGTCCGCTAGGAAAGCTCTTCCTGCCCTCCATGATGACCTCCGGGTCACCGCTACAGCGCAACTCCAGGTTCATCTGGCCGTCTGGGAAACAACGATAGAAGAAGTCTGGTCGAGGTCTGAGGGAGAAAAAAGGAGCGCGCACACACACAGTGAGAACACACTGGCATTTGCGGTTCATTACCATCATCTTATCGTCCGTGAACCATGTTTACCTGCCAACAACAAGCTTGATGGCGTTGGTGAAAACTCCATTTAGCACCAAGGTTAAAGTCACAGCTAGATGATAGAGGAAAGGACAAGAGGGTCAGAGTGATGACCGTTAAGATTTAATCAGGAATATTCAATTTCTGGAAGACAAAAACAAATTACCGAGCAAGGCTTCCTTTACATCTCCTCGCTCTGACCTCCTCAGGAAGGAGAAAACCAGGATAATAATCAGTGGGGTGAATACAGCAACACTCTGGGGACAAAAAGAGAAGAGAAAGGATGTCAGATGTCCCCGAGGTGAAACCTACAAACTAGCAGAACCCTCCGTTACAACCTCAACATTTTAGCAAATGGAGACATTCCATGTGTAAAGATTCTCAAGTTTAACTCCGGTTATAAAGTCCCAACCAGTCTGAGGTGAGTGCACATGTGAATGTGTTCACATTCTTCTGAAATACAGAGAGAAGCATCTCCAAGCTGCTGAGGCAACCTCTCTTGGTTCTGCTCAATTATTGTCAGATATCAAGCAAATATGTCCTATTTTGTCCAAGAACCAGGCACAATACACACACTACTTACAAACATAAGCGTGGTGGGAACATGGTCTTTCTCCACACGATGGAATTTATACAACCACATTTCCTCTGACTGGATCTCACGGTAGAAGGGAGGAAGCTGCTCTGTCACACTTCACAAGCACAAAAAGATGGTTGTAAGATGTATGAATTGGTTTTAAAGGTAGGTGTGATCGTGGATTCATGAAGCCAATAATGTAAAAGTGTAGTGGCATACAGGAACACCACCAGCAGCACGATCCGGACGGAAACCTCCGACAGGAGCCCACGAAACAGCCTTTTCTTCATGGTATTTTCCTTGGAATGAACTTCAGTCAACAGCAAACATCATCACTCTTCTCTCCTGTAACTAGAACTGGAAAGAATGAAAAGCATCAAGGTTGAAGCCAAAGGGTATGTGCAAAGAACTGCAATTTTGTGCCGTTACATCTGTACAGTGATGGAAAAACGGAGTTTGAATGAACTTCTCTTACCTCCACATGTACAAATTTTTCAATTACATTCAAGTGCCAGCAGACATTACGTACATTTTTTCTGTTGGCTTTACAGCCACGTCTGACTTTGACAAGGTTTTCAAGAATAGGGAAAGATGTGGTAGATTAAAATGGCGGTGCAATGTTGTTTTATGTTAATGCGGTGTATGCAATTTTTCAGTGCTACGTGGCCACATCCTGTCCAAAACCTAAAACGAAAACCAATTTTGCCACACCTGTAAGGTCTGCTTTAAAAGGATTATGTGCTCTAGTTCCAGGACTTTAAAGGTTTATTAATATAAAACACCATCAATGCTTGGACAGGCTTTAATACACAGAACAAGTTAACTGGGCCACCGTAGGTTTGTGTTAAGCTAGCGGACTGAGATAAGCTAACCGGCAACATCTGTGCAGCAAGGCATCTGTCCTTTCAAACGATTATAAAACAGGGAATTATAAGTCGTCGCTTACCTCAAAGTCTTGCGTTTTGGTCTTTATTTTCATATTAGCACGTCTGCTTCACATGCTAACCAGGCGTTCGCATCTCCCCGCAGCCGCAGCGGCGAGAAGTCTCCAGCGTCAGGAGACGGGTCCGTCCGCCACCCGAAAGGCGCACACACAGTACATCCTGCTAGGCCCTTTCAAAATAAACGCATTTGGGTACTACAAATCTTTTCCTCCTAGACCAGGGAGGCCTAAATTCTGTTAATTAATGTGGTTTTCTGCAGCATTTGGAAGCAAGCCCCTCCAGATTGTGGTCTGCTACTGGCATGGCCCAGTTTTCTCAATGTTTGCTTCCACCTGACTGTTAAATTGGTCTCTTTCCCTACACAAAGTGAAATACATTGAGATTAATTCACTGAGACAGAGTACAGCTTTATTAAAGTCAAACTTCAGGCATGTCTGAACTCTTCAACTGTAGAATGAAAAACAAAAAAAGACAGTTGATATTTTCAAATAAAAGGACATTTCATGTACAAAAAGAGTGTTGTCTCAACAGTCACACACATATAGAAGCAGAATTATACAGGCAAAAAAACACGCCACAGTAACATGAGTCTATGCAAGTTCAATGCAAACTATTTACAAGTCTTTAACAATATGCTGAATGCAGTAACACAGGCTGAACAGTAACCAATGATATCTTGTGTTCATCCACGTTTTAACTGAAGAAACATCGAAAGAGATAGATAGAACCCCAGTTAGTTACTGTAAGTAATTTTACTACAAGTACAAGGAGATAGAAGAGTGCTGATGGAGGTGGATTTGTTATTGTTCCAACACTATTTTCTCTCTGACAGCAATAACGTCAAGTCAAATTCTGACAGTAGGCAACATTGCACTAAAACAAAAGACGTCACAGTGAACTGAAACATGCCCTTTGAAAAACAAGGGAGGCTGTCCATCCAAAATTTAAATGTGTAAGAAAAATATTGAGTTATCAAATTCCTGGACACTTAGAAAAGTCTTCCTCAGGTCTATTTAAGGGTCACTTAACTGAAAACAAGCATGCCATCTCTTCGGAGGAAAAAAAAAAGTGGACACTACGATGAGAACAAACAAGAACACACACCACAGATAGATCAGACAGTATTTTTTAAACTTAACAAAATTCTGGACATCTGTAATACTGCTATCATCTGAGCAGATAACTCTAGAAACTGGCACAAAGAATTAGTTATCATGCAAGTTCAAAAAAAAAAAAAGAATTATTCAACAGAATTATTCAACAAAGGCCATGTGGTCTCACACAAATTTGGTACAAGGAGTAAACAATAAAGGAGCCGAAGGTAAAAAAAACCCAACAACATTAGCATACAAATCAGGCAATAACAGACAGTAGGACAGGCTAAAATGGGGTTAAACCAGTGTCTGTGTGGTCGGTTAGGTAATCTCATGTGGTCAGACACAGGTCAAAGGTCAAGGATACCTATGGTCTGATACATACAAATGCATAAAGTCCAAGTAAAAAAGAACAAAAATATAATACATTAAAAAAATAAAGAAACCTCTGTAGTTTCAATAAGCGGACCGGTTTGAGCATGTTAAATAAAAAGTGCCACAATGATGCACCTGACTAGTTGATGTTGATGTTGCCCAGTTTTACACCTATTTCTCTAATTTGATGCCAATTGTAAACTATTCAGTGGTCCCATGCTTGTGTTTAGCTAATCATGGTTCCCCTAAGTTAGTTTTTATGCTAAGGGAAACTTTGATGAGCTAAAAAATACAGGTTAGTTTTTAAGCTTATGGTAACTTTCCTAACTTTGAAACTAGGTAATTTGAAACTATCAGAACTCCGATTTGATGCTAAATTTTTCACGATGGTCCAACATTTCCAAAATGGCCAATATTTACACATAAAAAGACAGGGATGGGGCAACAACAAGACAAGTAAACAGTGAAAAAGGCAAAATTCTGGGCAAAACAAAATATAGAAAAATCTTTTGTAAACTTGACAATCAAGTGATGACCTGCTTCAAACTGCTTTTGAACCAATTAACAGTGAGCCACAACACAGGTTGATGAGCAATAGCCGTTACCAAATGTGGAATCATTACACTTAATAAAAAAGTTCATATGCAACGGATAAATAGCATTTTAAATGTAAAACACTCCACTTTTATTAGTCTATGTCGCTTAAACTGTGGAGTAGAAGGGGACAAATTACTGCACTTTAGTTAGAAAAAGAAATTGATATAAAAGATGGTGCAATAAATACAAAAAGTCAGACTGATGAGCTATTAAAAAGACTGTACAGAAGTTTCTATTTGTACATTATATTGTACTCCTCTGCTGTTATACCATTTCATCTTCTTATAGCCTTGAGGATGCTCCCCAGATGGCAAATGAACTGTTTAAACTGGACACAGGGCTTTTTCGCATAAAACTGGGAAGGTAGTCATTCCTATCCTTCCCAATTTAGAGAGAAACAAACACAATAAAACACTTTCTCAGACTGAAAAATGTTACAACACTGATTCAATTCCAATGGTACTTCAACAGGAAGTATCCATATTAAAACACTTGTCTGTGTATGTGTGTCTGTGTATGTGTGAGTGTGTGTGTGTGTGTGTGTATATACATATATATACACACACACACACACACACATATAAGTCTATATGATTAAGAGCAAAACTGTGTAGCGACGAGTTGTAAAAGTGCTTTTCAGAAATATTTGGCAAAAACAAAGGAAAAAAAACCAAAAAGAGCATCTAAGTGGTCACAGTACATATTACTGAAAAAACAACCTGCATCTGGCAGCATTTACTACAGCCAGACTCAAACTTAAGGCTCATTAACAATACTTTAAGACAGCACCAGTGATCACAAGTGGGGCCCCTCCATCTTCAATACAAATAACAGTAACTGCTCAGAGATGCGGGAGGACGCCTGTATCCAAAAAAAATCTTAAAATTATCTGTCTTGTTTTTTAAAAAAAAAGTTTTCATCTTCCAGGAACTACCAGAGAGGTGAGGCTCTGTCCCCTCCAGATTGTTAAGTACTTTACAATAGTGTGACTATGTACAAAATGGCAAGTGAGACTGGCAATGTGAAAGTCACAAGTACTTCTGTAATGTCATATCATTACACTAATTACCATTATATTTTACCTTATTAAGACTATTTCCACAAGGAGGTCTGTGTAATGTTAACACCTAAACAAACAAACATAATACACCACTCACTGAAGTGAGAGAATCTGTCTGTAAACATTAACAAACGTAGATACTGTATATAATTATATTCATCTATACCCATAAGTATATTAAAAACATATGAAGGAAGGTTGGAATGTAGTGTGGTCCCAGGGGAAACAAAAATTGCACAACTTGAGTCCTTCTGCCCTCTCCCCTTCTCCAAGAAGAAGAAATCTGAGTATGTAGGATGTGGGGAGACCATGATGATGGGAGTGAAGACTGGCTGCAGAGGAGGAGAAAGAGCCCTCCTGCGTGCGCAGACTCATCCTACAGCAGATAAACAAGGGGTGGAGCGGCTCGGATGGTGCGTGGCAGGCGGAAAGTCTTTGACCTTGCCTCTTCTACCTGTCTTTGCTTTCTCGACCTCACCTTGTTGTTTCTCCAAAATGCCAGTAGATGTAGATGACAGCACTGACGACTTCTCCAACATTGAAAAACGACAAAGGAAAACAACATGAGCCAGTGGTTCCACCGAACGGGCACTGTTGGGCTGTACAGGTAGGTACATGGCAACAAAAAGAAGGAAAAAAACAAACAAGATAATCACGAGGAACAGTGCCGATGGTGCTGGGACACTCCGCCTGCCAACACGCTGGTCGTGCCACAAACGGCACTGAGGTGTTCGCCAGTGAGTCTCCGCTTTGCGTGGGGGCCACGACACTGATCAGAAAGCACTGTATCCCCTTCCATAGCACACCGCTTCGGACCAGAGGTGGCCTGGAGGCCAACAGTAGCGCACTTCACAGGGAATGAGGTATTGAGCTGTGCTGCGGAGTCATTCGGCAGCCGTCGGGGCCGTCTCCATCTCCGTCTCCGTCTCCGTCTCCGCCTCTGCCTCCTCCTCCGTTTCTGCCTCTGCCTCTGCCTCCGCCTCCGCCTCTGTCTCTGGCTCCTCTTTCACTCTGATGGGGCTGGAGGAGGAGCAGTGTGGCTGGGTAGAGCTGGAGCTGGAGCCCAGGGGACTGGAGGGGTCGTGACTGGAGCAGCAGAGACGGCCTTCAAGTGAAGAGGGGGTGAGCGCGCCTTCCTCGTGATCCCGGCAAAAGGAGCGAGGGCAGAAATCACAGAAGGAGGAGGCTGGGGTGCTGCAGAGGGTACAGTCGTGCCACGGACATTCCCACCGCCCTGCAACCAGACACACACCGTTACGGGGGGGCTTGGGTGTTAAAGTAAACCCCTCAGGAAGATTCCTACCCCAAGTGCTCAACTCACATTCAAAATATAACACAAACCTTTCAATTTTTTTTTTTCTAATGTGTTTGGTTTTTTGAGACGAGTGGGAGTGAGACGAAGATTCTCCTTCCCACCGGCAGCAAAACTGGAAACAAGCGCTGGCAGCAGACCAGACACCTGATGCTAGGTGGAGGACAGAGTGCACTGGGTTCCAGACAGCTCATAAATACTTTGTTTTTGACCTGCCGGGCTGTTTTCATTTTTGGTAGCCTTCTCGATATTGTGATATCCTCAACTGCGGCGGTCCGACAACACATGTGTCAGTATAGCCGTATTTAACGGAGGCTCCTATTACCGTATGGTGGCTTGGTGAGGTTCAGACACAGCAGGTGGTACGCTTTGGGACAGTCCTTCCTGTCACACATCACCAGCTCTCCACCCTCGCCACAGCAGAAGCAGTAGTATTCGTGAGTGTGTTTGCCCTCCAATCGCAGCTTCCGCTTCTTAGGCTTTAGCTTGGCATTTTTGGCCTTCTCCTCTTTCTCCAGCACCACAGCACTCTGAGAGGAAAAATGAGTAGACTTGCATCAAAACAAGGAAAAAAAGAACAGAATAGCTCTAGAAATAACTGCATAATCATCTGGACCCTACCGTCGGCTGCACCCCGAGGAATCCGGAGCAATTGTCTGAGCCGCAGTTACAGGTAGCTCTCCTGTTGCCCACACAGTGCAGGTTGTAGTTGAACGTCAACTCTGTGTCTGTAAAAACCCCACATAGGTTGCTCAGTTTGCTCTGAGAGCATGAAACACAGGAGGACAAGACAACAGGCGTTTGACGGGAGTTTACCAGTCTCAATGTCACAGAGGGCGAAGAGTCCGATGTGCACGTCACCATTTACCGTCCACTTCTGCGTTTCACAGTTTGGACTGCAGCTGTGGTTTATAAACCGTGACAAGTTTCCCTTCTGTCCGGCATCTATGACCCGATCCTATGAAGTAAAGTGGAGCACCGATTAGCTGAAGAAAATCGGGCGGACATTCGTTCTTTTAATGGTGATTTGATGTTGCCAAATTACCTTTGTGAGAGTGAGCATGTAGAAGTTGGTCATGTGGTTTTCATGGGCCCGTTTGATTCGCTGCTGGCACTCTTCGGCATCTATCACTTCACCCACGTATTCTATCACAAACTCACCCTAAAGAGCACAAACACACATTTCATGGTGTCAGGCACCACAAATGCAACTTTCTGCAGATGATATTGCATAAAACCTCCCATCTGGTTATTAAGCTACAGCTCATTTGTTCCAGCAGAGACACATAATGCTTCATCTCAATACACACCTTCTTGATGGGCTGATTTGCCTTTAGGCCCCAACCGCGGTCGGCTGTCTTGACCACTTCGGTCTCTGCGTACAGTCGTTTAGTGAAACACTGGTTCTCACAGTTGTCACCTGCCGGACACACCTGACAAAAACACAAAAGGGCAGTGTTAACCGGACAATTCTAACGTTTAAAGAAGAGGAAGCACCTCCACCATGCAGACACGACCTGCGGATGACACTCATACTGCAGCATGCGGTTGAGACACTGGGACTGGAGGCCACAGGGATGCTCATCCGTCGGTCGGCAGTTGCACCGCTGGACTTCTGACAAGTCAGCTATGTGCATCTGTACCTTCCCCACTGGCTTGTTGGACTGGAACATAAATCAGGGAAGAAGTCAAATCCTAAAGATGCACAGGATTAAATTTCACTTGTTGTCTTGTCAATCAAATCAACAATACCTTAATAAATTTGTAGGGCGGAGGTTTGCGTGAGTTGCGCTCCTGCTCGAGAGCTTCCCTACTCTCTCTCTGTGCCTTCAGCTCCTGAAATCGCCGAGCCGCTTCTTCTAGGGCTAAAACACAACCTCTTGTGATTTGAAAATAATGCTGTGCTTTTAAAAAATTAACTTTCCAACAAAAAAGAAGAGGGACAGAGACAGCCAGGAAGAAATTACCTTTCTTAAAGGTTTTGTTGATGTTAATCTGACCAGTAACAAAGTTCTTGTCGTTCTCCACATAGGGAAAGACTCGGCCTTGGTTGATCCAGTAGTAGTCGTGGGAGCCGAAGAAGAAGACAGGGAAGTCTCCGATGTCATGGCGGAGGCTCTGAATGTTTGACGGGACCAAACGAGGATTGCAGATCTCAGCTGGCCACCACCTGAAGAGACAAGAACATCCTCTAAAACATGTAACATGAGCCTAACTGGTCTGAAACTACTGTGTTGGTCATTTTATTTTTTTTGTAATTTTTTCTACATTGTCCCTAATGTTATTTTTTATATGATATTATTTACTAATTTTAATGCTTATTGGAGCAAATCTGCCTGCAGCCCACTAGATGGCTGAAGCCTCATTGTCACTATTTCCCTATATAAATGACAAGCACGCCAGCTTCAGTCATCTATAAGCAGTGGTCAGTACATACCTGTAGTTTCCCAGTTTGACCCAAACTATTTGTTTGTAGTGGGGTTTCTTCCCTGCCCTGCAGTCGCTGCAGGACCATGGCCCCTCAGGCATCTCCATCTCCAGACACTCCGGGTGGAAGGAAGCCGGGCACGAGTCACAGCACAGCAACTTGCCTCCTGCATTTGTAAAAGTGCGTGTGTGTGTTGAGGGGAATTGATATGCAAAGACAGGAGGAGTGATTGATTAGGTTGAGCACTTTAAAACCTGGACAAACTCTGAATCTCATTTGCCAAAAGCCCCAAAAAATAAATAAAACTACAAAGTGTATAAATACAGCACCACGTTGTCAACACCTATTACTACTATATCTCCGTCAGTGGGATAAATAAGGCAAAAAAGCATCACAATTTGCTTGATGGAGGTCTCGTTTAAGAACTTATGTGACACGAAAACTGAAAATAGATTGAAACTACTCTACTTTGTTTTTTCTCTGTATTTATGAATCAATCTGGCAATCAGATTCAGAGCACTGTTCCAAGACCAGTCTGAGGGAAATGCATGCGGCAGCACAGTGACCAAAAAAAAAACAAACAAAAAACCCAGCAGATTGAAGAGATCATGGTGAGTGAATGCAAAAAGCAGGCATGCAGTCCTGCTGCTAAAGCAAACGTTTTATATCACATTTACAGCATCCTGCGCAGACCAGCTTGCATGGAATCATGACTTTTCTGGTTTGACTTTTCACATTTAAATCAATGCTCGCAGTGTAGAGTTTCATAACCGTACAAACACTAAAAGGTCATGTAAAAATCTTGGATTATATTCCATTCAAGGCAGGTCACAAAATGTGGTGAGCTTGTATTTTGTTCAATCAAAACATTCAAAAATAAAACTCAGTACCATTCAGCAAAAAAGGAGTCAGGCTGGACAAGTCCTTTAAAAAAAAAACAAGGAAAAAACAAGCCCAGAGCGCTGAAGCATAGAAGCAGGGTGGAGCTGGCAGTGAGAAGCACAACCTGAACTAATCCAGACCATCCTGCATCACAGCATCAGACGGCAGGTTCAGGAGTAGGGAGTGGAGCCTTTTCACCAACAAATTATATACTTTTCCAAAAATGTAACAATAAACTTCACTGCGGAGCCCGATGACCGGTTCGTGTGTTCATGCACAGCATGAACCACAAAGAACCTCATGCAAGAACCTATAACGATTTCCATGTACGTACATATGATATTTTTATTTTTAGAGTTTTCAGTTAAATTTCCAACCCTTCATCTCTCCAAAAGAAGCACCAGTTCTTGCATGAGGCCCAGTGTTAAAGATGTCAGGGAACATGGCCGAGGTTACTTTACACCTTTTTGCATTAAAATTAACTGCATTCCGCCAGTTAATTCATTGTGCACCACAAGGCTTTAAAATGAAAGGTGCGCACGACAGGAGAAAGTAAGCCGGAACGGGAGCAGGCAGGACACAAAGACAGACCAGTGGGACAAAAGAGAAAAACTGTGCAGTTACCTTTCCCAACATTCTTTTTGGTAGCTGACGAAGGAGAGGGAATCATAGGTAATTTCAACTCAGCACGATTTGACTCAGTCAGAAGGTAGTGGGACTTATAGGCATATGAACTTAATATGGTGTCAGTAAGGTCTTGCACTAACAGCCCTACACAAGACACACAGGAAGAGACGGGTGTGAGCCGCAGTCAAACTCGGAAAATTAGCCAAAAAGTCACAAAACTGAGGAGAAAGACCAAACATGCGCAGTCTCTCAAACACACAAACACCCACACAGAGAAGAATTAAGTAAAACAAAGTTTGTTCCAACACAACAAAACCAAACAGTGCACTCCTCGTCTAACTTTCGTCAGTAAGAACGCTGAATTGTGCGCTTTTGACGTTTTCTGTGTCAAATGACACCATTTCTAAAGTGGAGTGCAGCACATCAGCTCAAGAAATCTATAGAATTAGTATTGTGGTGGAAAACAAACATTTTATTTTACAGCACTATGTGAACGACAACACCAAAGACGAAACATGGAAGATCGAAAAAATAACGAATCAAAAGATAAAAATTCTAAATCAGGTGTGTGAGTTTCATTTAAAATGGCACTCCAATCTAAGGAGCCGAGGAGATGATTGGGCTGCGGGATGGAAAGGCTATTAGCAGCGGCACATTTAAAGGCTCACCTCTGGCACACAGGAAGCACCAGCTCACATTGACGCGGGGGAGGTGAGGAGGCCGTTCCTCTTGGTGCTGCCGTGACTGCTGCAGATCATGATATGATGGGTGAGGATGACGCTGCCCGCCGCCACGCAGCTGTCCCCTGTGTGATAGGCCACGGGACAGCGGATACAGCGCATCAGACGGCCTGGGTGCAAACCAAAGGAGAGGTGAACGTTCTGCAGCTTCCATTGTTTCAGATTCCTTATGTACAGCTTTCTCCAGCCACACCAACCACACCCAGCAGTGCTGAAGAACCTTTACCTTTACTGGCTCTTTGCAAATCTCTCTCCAAGCAACAGGTGGAACAGATGTGCTGGGGGCAGCAAAATCCTCCTCCCGGACTGCTGGTGGTGCCCAGGAGTTTCCGCACGCAGTCCTCGTGGTAGAAACAACCGCAGCCAGACACAGAGCAGCGCGTCACTTCACGACCTGCTGTTTTACAGCTGAAACAGGGATGTTTGCCTGGAGACGACAAAGTCCGGCTGAGTGAAACGGCCAGATTTCTCAGGTGGGTGAAAAGTGTGGACGTATTCAGATTCGCTCACCGTTTAGACATTCCAGACAGGTGAAGCGGCCTTCAGGTAGGGCCGTCAGACCGAGGCATTCCAGGTGAAACTGTCTGCTGCAGTCACCCTCACACACCACCAGACCCTCTCCATATGCCTCGCAGATCTACATGCAGACACACAGACAAGGTTTGCACTAAGGCACAAGAGTCCTGACAGGTCAAATTCAATCCCATGTAAAAAGCAGGAGCACTGACCTGGCAGACGGTGTCTCTCTTGTCAGTGTTGCTGTCCTGACGGGACAGACCAGAATCCACTGACTGAGTGTCTGAGCCGTCTGCTGCCGCTGGACTATCAAGATTCTTGCCAAATAAACCCTAAGAGTTCAAAAAAGGCCCGCTGATAAGTGTGAGAAGAGCAACTTTACAGTTCAAAAAGAAATCCCTCTCGGCCTAAAGCTCAGAGCGATGGCAGCGACCAAGTACTGGACCTGACTGTTAAGTGGAATATTTGATTCTGTAATCAGAGACAAAAGACATGCTGAAAAATGCATGTGCTATACCGTAGCACAGGGTTTAACTGATGTAGTTGTTTTTGATAGGATGGGTGTTAGGCACTCCCCCTGCTGGAGCGCGCCTGCACACACTCCGCCTCGCTACGCTGTTCTCCTCAGGTGTGGCCCAAGACCCTGATCATTTAAAAAGGGAGCAGAAGCGTGTCCTCATGTTTGTTTGTATCTCTTGAGCTCTTTTTTCAGTTTTGTTTGGAGCCATTTGTCAGAGAGGTTTCCTTAGTTGGAAGGCCTTGGCCTAGCTTCCATTTTTTAATAAGGCTTTTTTACACTCTGGTTTGTTCTAAGTCCCCTCGCTCAGAAGCAGGATGCTCTCCCTCTGTTCCACTCTAAACAGTGTTCTAAAGTGGAAGGTGGTAAAATTAGAAAAAAATCTGTCTTTTTTCTGACATTTTTTGGACAATTTTACTCGCTAAACTTCATTTTAGCCCTCATTTCCAAGAATACCTGTGGATCACTGAGTCCTCTGGAATCAGAATCAGATGTGTCTCTGTACTGAGAGGAAGCCATCTCGACATCTGTTGAGGCTCTGCTTCGTTTCTTCAGAGGCTTGCAGGCATCAGATATTTCGCTGGCTCCTGGGTGGTTAATAGCAGCACATTTCAGATCATGAGTGCCTGAAAAGATTTCATCCACAAATCCTTGCAGAGAAAGCGCCAGTCCTACCTTTCTGTGAACCGGTCCTCATGGTGGTCTCAGGAGCCATCTCCGCCTGTGAGGAGGATAAATGTTCAATTTTAGGTCATTGTTGAGATATTTTTATTCAATTTATATTCAACACTGTCCAAATCTGGAAAGGCATCTATAATTACATCACCCTTGACAGATACCTGTTCCTTTTTGGTTTTCTTCTTAGGGACAGGATCGCTTCCTCTCTCCGACTCAGACCTGCTCCTGACTGACCTCCGCTGGAGTTTCCTTTCCTGGGAACCTGGAAGTACAGAAGAAGGGTCAGAACCAAACTTCCGGAATAGGACTTCCCAGAACGTGACCCTGCAGGCCTGAGCTTTGCCAACCCTGAGGACTGCTGTGAGGTGATCCTGGCGAGTACGTCTGCTGAATGACTCCCTCTTCGCTCCTCTGACTGGAAGGTGACCCTCTCCTGTCATCACTCTCTTCCTCCCCTTCATCCCCATCCTCATCTTCTTCAGGGCTGGGTTCAGGCTTCGCCCTGCTGTCCTGCTGAAAGCACCGACATCTTTTGGTTACTCTCGTTTGCAGACAACTGGTATGCATACGCGTCTCCGTCCGTCTCACCAACCTCAGGGGAGCAGTAGCCCAGGTCAGGCTGCCTGGCCTCTCGCTCCACTCGCTCCTCCTTTTCATCCGGGTCATTTTTGGGAGACAGAGCGGCCTTTTTCTGCAGAAGAGGCCAGTCGCACTTTGTTATCTCTACGTTCAGTCGCTTCATGGTGACGGAGAGAGGCAGCAGTTTTCTGGCAGCCGCTGTTTTCCAGGCCCGGACCGGTGGGGGCGAGTCCGGCTGCTCCCGTACCTCGCATCCTGTGCTCTGCTTGGGGGAGGTACCTGAATGCTGGTCCTCCCTCTGGTCATCGTTTGAAGCCTGAGAGTTTGTGCTATCATCCGTGTTGGAAACGCTGCATTGTCTGCGTGGCAACTGTCGGCGAGGCTGCTGCTCCCTATCTGGTGATTTCACACATCCGTCCTCCTTCTTGCGCACGGAGCCACTTGGGCGTCGGTTCTGTTTCTCAGCTTTAATGTTGGGCTTTTTGCTGGGAGGGGTTTCGTTTGGGTCTGGGTCCACGTAGATGAAGGTGTAGTTGTCGATGCGCTCCTGGCGTGTCATGACAAAGGCATCCTCAGCATGGCCCACGCCCACCTCCCACTGAGAACGCTCCCGCTGAGGGATCGGCTTCATAAGCTAGGAAAACAAGAAAAAAGGTACTCAAAACATGATTTTTTTGTTTCACAGATGCTGTTGCATTTACCCAAAGAGTGAGCATTTGATTCCTGAACTGAGTGAATTTTACATTTGAATACTTCTGGTTAGCTTTAATCAGTGCTTGCTGGACCCTAAACCTTCTCCCAGGCTGTAGCTCTCTTGCAGACTGAATCCGGTTCTCCTCCAGGAATTCTTTCTCTTTCAAAGTCTGGAAACATGACATGGAGGTACGTACTTTTTGTTTCTCCACAGGGTTTGTTGCCTTGCGCAGTGTCTCCGCCTGAAGCTCTTCAAACTGCTGCTTTCCTTGATATATGACTATTCTCTTTTCGTGGATCCAAGCTCGCTCAGCAACACTGCCGAAGAACTGGACGTGATACTCTCTGTGACCTGCACGCATGCGAAAAAAATGCCCCCCCCCCGTTGTGATTATCTGACCTCACAAGTGCGTACCTACATTAAAAGGACTGCTCCACGAACGTCTTCGTACCTCTGGTGTTTATTCGAGTGTGGACCTTCATCTGTGGGTCAGAGGAGACCATGCAGGGCCACCATGGGTAGGTTCCCACTTTGGACCACACCAGATCTCCGATCACAAACTCCTTACAAAAGCCCGTCTCTTGAATTACGGATTGATGATGAACCTTTGGAACCTGGAAACAAACGTTAACAGTTGTTTTCTCGCCTGAAAATTCTGAGAACAGAAAAACGGGTCACGCGGGTCTTGCCTTTGGCGTCTTTGGTACAGTTTTGACAGTGGTTTTCTGAGGCTTCTCTGTCTGCGGTGTTTCTACGAGCTGTGGGTGCATGAGGGGGTCGTCCGTCGGTGTTAGGGTACCTGCCTGTACTTGGCTCTGGTTCAGACTCTGTTCCTGACTCTGTTCCTGAACTTGTAGCTGTAGCCTTGCACTTTTTTTCCTCTTTTCCTTCTTCCGCTCGTGTCTGCGCTGCATCTGAGCAGCCTCCTTCTTCTGAGATTCCTGAAGAGAAATAGACCTTTAAAACGACCCTGGCAGACTGACACGTCTGTGCTCATGCATCAGCCCTGTCGACGACACAAACATGGACTTTATCCACTAAAGACGGACGTTCGCAAGGTACCTGCAGCTCTTGCAGAAGGTCTCCACACAGCGCAGATTCAAAGAGCTCTTTTCCATTTTGATAAGTCTTTATGATCTTCAGCTTGATCTCTGGGGAGCTGGTTTTCTTTAGAACCCCACCAGTTGTGTTGGACGGCACGTGTAAGGGTTGAGCAGAGGGGGTACTGTCCACAAGGGAGGGAGGAGGACTGGAGGAAGGTAGGTGTAACGGGGGAGGATGGGGGAGAGTGTGGGTCATGATATGAGGCGTGTGGGGTAGGTGGAGCTGGGAGGGCACTGGTGGCGGCGGAGGGCACTGTGTGTGTGGATGGGTTTGTATGTGAGGTTGGTTTGAGTGGTAGTGGTGTGCATGGTGGTGGTGGAGGTGCGGGTGGTGTGTGGGCAGAGGAGGGGATACGGGGGACAAAGGCCTCTCCTGGAGGCCCGGACCTCTCAGGACAGTCCCTTCCCCTGGCAGGAGGCCGTGCTCTCCGTAGCTTCGAATGGCCCCGTAGCCATTCGCTGAGCCGTTGGGGAACTGTGAGTACATGGAGAATTTGGCCTGGGGCTCGTACAAGCCCAGACCTGGCGGGTAACCGTTGGAAACCTGTGACATGTCCTCCGAGGCCGATGGCGGGTAGGAAAACTCTGAGTCCAGGGCAGCATCGTATGAGGGTCCACCATCCTCACCCGGGTCACTGCCGGTGTCGCAGGTGCCTTCCTGTCTGATGTTGGCTGAGTCAATGAGTTGAGGGGGTTGCTGAATTGTATTTCCCATGATCCCTTGCATGAAAGAAAAGGAGAAATCCATTGTTGGGCTCCTGCATCCTTAATTGTCTTTTTCTTTGACTGGACCTGTTGGCACAAATACACACAACCAAAAGAAATGTCAGGAATTAGCAGCTGAAGAACCAGAAAAACACTTATTTCATTTTGTTAATATGCTAACGTGATCATCTTGGTTCCCAACCTTCTCTGCGTGCATCTAGTAGGTGTCAAGTAGTGTGTAGCCCTTTTGTAATATTTGAGATGCTCATAAATGACACAGCTTCTCATTTCATACAAACTACTTTGTTTATGAGCCTCACAGTGGCTACAATTGCAGAGAAAAACATATATAAATTAAGATATATATTGGTGGGACAACACTGATTCTATTCCAAGAGGCAGTCTGTTGTGGTACATAAACTGTTAAAATAATCTGTTAAGAACAGTATTGTCGCAATTATCCAATAATGTGCTTCGACAGGGCTTATTTGCCAACAAATTTGCATGTGTGGCAAACAAATTAAATGCCAGTTGGTGGGTCTGATGATCTTTTTTTAAAATAAAAGACATCCTGAAAACACAGTTGATGCCTGGCTTAAACCTGAAGTCATATCAGTATCAAATGGCACTGCAACAGATTAACTGTTTTTTTAAGAGTTAAAGCCACTCTATTTTGATAAAAACCAGCAAAATGATAGATTATAAACTATATATTCATCTTACTTATAAAGAACGTTAATATACAATAGTAAACAGTGACATACACTCAATTCTGAATGATTATTCAAGAACATGTAAACAGACGTGCATGATCATCCACGATTTTGCAATGTACGTATTTGCCTAGACATGTCAAGCTTCCAGATAATAGTTTTACCTCAAACACAAACACACACACACACACACACACACACACACACCATTATCGTCTCATTGTTTTACAGAATCAAGAAACAAGCGACGTGCAACGATCACCAAGAAAAGTTTGCAGCATCTCTGCAATCTAAACCGCTGATGGAGTAGCCAGTGATTATTATCACAAACACCAAAGGTTGAGGCTTTGGGGATCATATTTAAGTGTAATCAGAAGTAAAACCGAGAGAGCAGATTTGGTCCGTCTGCTCTTTTCGAAGGTTGATACCGCTGATGTAAACATCCATACGGTGTCAGTCAGGGGTCAGTTGCTACATACGTCGACATGTGATACTATTTGGGAGAATTTGCCTCAGTCGTTATAAACACAAATGCTTGGTAAAAATGTATGGTTACGAATAAACCTAACTGCGTCGACCTAAGTGTTTTACTATATGATCTTTGAGCTTTCGACGGTGTTAGCTAACAGCTACCTGCCATCAAAAGAACTCTCAATAGCCACGGGTCGTTTTGTCTGTTAAACAGAAACATGCGTAGGAATACGAGCTCTTTCTGTGGCACACTTGAGTCAATAATTACCGTTTTAACGCTTTACTATAATGTGAGTCACACATGGAACAAGATGAAAGAGAGGGCTAGCTAATGCTAGCCAGGCTAACATTCCATTACCAATATGGCTGCCTTTGCCCCTTTAAATCAAATTGTCTGGCTTGGTTAATATCTCCATCACTGACTGTTAAGTGGGAAATACTTCTGGAAAAAGAAAAGCTATGAATAGTGGCGAAAGGGCCCCATGCGGGAACGACAACAACATGCATCAAACTGCGGCGGCAGCGGTGGAAAAGAGGCTCAGCGCTAAAGGAGACAGCAAAGCCAGCAGCACGGATTTTTGATGCCCAGTCGAAGGATGCAGGCAAATAAAAGATGTCAGTACCTTCAGCGAGTCCCATTCTAAACACATACACCAGCCTGCAACGTTTCCTCGTATAAACTATAAGAAAAAAAAAATAAAAACAATGCTGCGATAGTGATAAAGCGCAGGCCTTTTCTTTTTTCGGGTTAACGCAATTCTCAACAGAGAGGAGGAGGAGGAGGAGGAGGAGGAGGTGTTACGCTATCTGGTCGCTGCCCAATCCCAAAGCTTGGCTCTTCCTCAATGTAGGGGCTGGAGCACTCGGAGGAACCCCTGCCGGAGAGGCAGATACGTCCGATTCTGCCCCCTCCGCTGCGCGCTCGTCTCGGTAATCAACTCTAGCTTATTCTTCCTCCGCTAACTGCGCCTCTTCTCCCGGCCTGGCCGGCTCCGTCTACAGCCCGGAGAGGAACAACAAGAGGCGGGGTGTGATATTAGCTCGGATTGTTAGATCTGGAGCTGTAACTACTTAGAACTGAGGGTAAAATGGAGAGCGGATGATAAGCAGACGCACAGCAAAAACACTGTCCGATAATGAAAGTCGCACCTACAGTGAACGGAAAGGGGAAATCCGCCTCTCATTTTGGAAATAGGGGATGAGTTACACGCAGTTTATAGCACAAAAACACCACATGTTTTGACATCATCAAGGTGCTTGCTGGGGATTGCTGTAAACCGATGAAAAAGACCAAACTTCAAAATCAAATCACCAGACCACCGCTTCGTGCAGCTGCGGCAGCGCTGGCTGGCTTTTATACGCCCGCTGCGAAAGCTGCACTACCAAGACTGAAAGGAGAAGGAGCGACATCTCACTCTGCCGCGGTTTCCCAGTACGGTCGCTCTAGTCAAGTCAAGCTAGCGTTATTGTCAAACAAGCTATACATGCACGACATACAGCACAGATGAGTTTACAGCCCTCTCGGACTCACAGTGCAACAACTGCAAAATAGGCTAGAACCTACCAACAGCTAAAGTAATAAATAAATGAAACTCCCATAGCTAAAATTAAAACAACAACAACAACAACAATATTATTTCTAACAACTTATGACTAGAAAAGCACTCCAAGCCTGCGAGTGTACATCTCATTTCTCCATATACTTTGACATACCCTTATAGTATAGTTTATAGGCATTAGTAATACAAGGTTACATAACACAGTGGATTGTTTAGTGATCAGAATAAAATCACATTTTTCTTGGCCTATTATTAACAGTTTCTTAAAAATGCTATTAGTATCTAATTATAGCTAATATCCAAATCTAACTTTTTTATCATAGTAACAGACAGACAATAAAAGGTCGACTGTCACTGTCGTCGAATTGCTTGTTTCATAGCTGAAAGTTTGAATGACTGGTGTTGTACATGAATGGTGTATGATCTTTGATGCAGTATAATAGTGGCTTTAATTGGGGTGGCGGTGGGCACAATCTAAACTTTAGATTGGTTACTTGAGTAAGGGCTCTTGTAATACATACGATCTTGGTTGGAGACGAACGCAACACATTGACACACGCGCAGTTTGACCTTTCAGTGGAGCTGAGCTCGCGACGACGGCGCTAGCCGGGAATACGGATGTGGTGAGTCACAGCTCCCGGTAGGAGAGAAAGACCATCATAAATGCGGTTATCACTTCGGACAGAGTCCATTTCTTTGCGCCAGCTTACCTCAGAGGATTGTCGTGGATGGATTATTTTGTTTACGTATCACGGACAAGTCTTTTAGCAACGGCTACCACAGCGCCGCCATTGACGTAGAAGGTTAGTGATCCTGTCATCCATTTCATTAGCTAGCTTAGCTGTTAGCATGCTAACGTTTATCCTGCTAGGCTAGCTGCTAAAGTTGCTAGCATAGCGCTACCAGGTAAAAATACTGGCTACGTTTCAACATTAACATATAGAAAAGTAACATCTCAGTTTCGGCATACGTACGTTTTGTGTTGTCTTCAATGCCAACATTGGGATTTACTGTAATGTTGTGAATTTGCTCAGATTTGAGTCAGATTGCTTTTATTTTGAATAAAGACTTGGCAGTCACAGTATACAGTGATAAATAATCTTATCCATGTGTAAATCCAATATCTATTACTAACGAAAAGTAATTATAGTTATTCTCAATAGAAAAACGCTTCGTTTGTCACGTGGACCGGTGTGTCGTACGCTATCTCGGTTGACTTAAAAGTTGCATAATAAATGGCTGTCATGGCGAGCTGCTCTGTCGACGCGGACACCGTTGTGGTCCTTCACTGTCCAACCTGCGTGGTGTTTTAACGTTGGCAGGTGTTAATTTGGCAGAATGAAATGTAGCAACTGCAGCTGCGGTTGTACTTTTCCATGGCCACGGGAGCCAGCTGTAATCTGACACCTGATTGCTCTCTCCTCTGTCTGCCTGTGGCTTCCTCAGAAAACTCTAATCCGGTCCTGCAATGGCTGCCTTCAGTCACCAGGTGCTCCTTGCGGTTACCAGATCAAGGTAAGGGTGCCCATGGTGGCTACACCTTGGGTATGAAGTCATTTTTCGGTACCATATTTCGGAAATATGTGCACATCTTCACATTTTAGCAGTTACTCATTTCCCCAAATGAAAGTTATTTATCTTTTATTCCGCAGGGGGTCGTATCTGTTGTCCAAGAGGCACAACTGCTGCTCTGTGTCTTCTAAAGCTTATCTCCACATAGACCCTCCTGGACAAAAATCGCCCTTCCTTCCACGCAGGCACTCCCGCTACGTCTACCCTCACTGTTACCGGGGCCACGCCATCAGCCGGGGCCACAATTCCGCCCTCCTTGCACGCTCTCTACACAACTCAGGTGTTTGGTTTCAAAACATAAAAGACGGAGATAGTAAGGCCACTCCACCGCCTACCCAGGAGTCTACCTCGGGGATAAAAACGGACTCTGATACACCCCAGTCGGACCCTCCGCCAGCTCCAGCCACAGCATCCACCACCAGCACACCTGCTGTCGCTCCTGTGCAGGAGAGGGCAGTGATCAAGAAGTCTCTGTATCAGAGAGTCGTCGATGAGCTGAAGCATTATTACAATGGCTTCCGGCTACTTGGTATTGACATCAAGATCGCGGGCAGGATGGTGTGGAGGCTGCTGCATGGACAAGTGCTCACGCGCAGGGAGAGGAGAAGGGTGAGATGGTTTCCACGCTGCTTGGGGTTGTATGTTTTTGTCAGTGAAACAACAGTAGATTGTGTTACTTTGGTATTTTTCCTGGTTGGGTTCTTGGAGTATCTGCACCAGTTTAAGTGAATCGGCATCTGTTTCTGTGTTTAGCTGATGAGGACCTGCGCTGACCTGTTCCGTCTGGTGCCCTTCATGGTCTTTGTCATTGTTCCCTTCATGGAGTTCCTTCTTCCAGTCTTCCTCAAGCTCTTCCCAGAGATGTTGCCCTCCACCTTTGAGACAGAGACGAAGAAGGTTTGCACACACAACACAGGCGCACAGCTGCCTGAAGCACTTCTCAGACGGAATTATGATTATGTCACGTCATGTGACAGATATTCAGAGGTATTACATTACTACTCCAAATAGAAATTGCAAATGGTTGTGTTTTCAATAATATCCAACTGCCCTTTTCACTAGGTAATATCTTAATATATTAACCCCAAAAAAAAAACTACCTTCATTTCTATTTACAATGGTGATTTCTTAAATGAAAAAGGGAAGTGTATTATTTAATAATGTGTGTCTCCTGTTTTGCAGGAGGAGAAACAGAAGAAGGGTCTGGCAGCTAAACTGGAGCTGGCCAAGTTCCTCCAGGAGACCATCGCTGAGATGGCTCGGAGGAATAAAGCCAAAGCTCAGACTGAGGACGAAACGCAGAGGTTCTCCACGTTCGTTCAGAAGGTTCGTTACAGCTCGGCGTGCTGTGTCGCAGAGGCAGTGAGCAAATTCAGTGACGTGCTCCTCTCCTGCGTGTCTCTGCCAGGTACGAGGTACAGGTGAGCAGCCAACAACAAAAGACATCGTTCGGTTCTCCAAGTTGTTTGAGGACGAGCTGACGCTGGAGCACCTGGAGCGGCCCCAGCTGGTGGCTCTCTGTAAACTCTTGGAGCTGCAGCCCATCGGCACCAACAACTTGCTCCGGTTTCAGCTGATGATGAAACTGAGAACCATCAAGTCAGATGATGAGGTGAGATGGAGGTTTGACAAACCTTTTTTTAAGTCACCTTCACTGTCTCTGGGACATAAAAATAATTATAGTCCAGTGTTATTCTCAACACGTTCACTTCTGTTTGCATATTTATCTCCTGGATTTCACCCAGATGATTGCAGCTGAGGGTGTGGCAGCTATGAGCGTGTCGGAGCTCCAGGCTGCCTGTCGAACTCGGGGGATGAGATCTCTGGGGCTCACCACCGAGCAGCTCCGTCTGCAGATGCAGCAGGTGAGCTTTATCCTGATCACAAATCAGTTTATCCTGGTGGGATTTATCCTTTATTATCAGTGTTCAACCAAGGGTTGCATTTCAAACCAAATAAAACACATTAGAAATAAGTAATGATACATTTATGGTCACGCTGACAGTGGCTGGACCTGCACCTGAAGGAGAACGTTCCTCCATCTCTGCTGCTGCTCTCCAGAGCCATGTACCTGACAGACCTCAAACCAAAAGCCCCCATCATCCCACCTGTTCCTAAAGTAGAGGTAAGAGGCATTGTAGTGTATTTTAGTATCACTGTTTCACGTAATCTAGTGTATGGATTAGAAAGAGTCCTCCCAAACTCATTCATGTCTCTGATATGCTGTATATTTGCAGAAAGCTGCTTCTCCGTCTGTGGACAACGGGAGAACAAACCAGACCTCGGTCAACTCTGAGATGTTAACGGACCCCGCTCTCATCATCAAAGACAGACCGGTTAGTTGAACACAGCACAAGAGAAGAGCAGTGGGGAAGGTGTTGTGACTGTACGTGCGCTGTCTTCTAGGGGGAGGAGATGAGGGACAAGGCTCCTTTGGCTTCAGACAAACCTCTGACTCCTGCTGAAGTCCTTCAAGTAAGCATCTGGTTTTCTCCACTGGAATTCACTGAGACCAGCTTGTGGTTGGGTGCTTCTTAAGGTTCCACAATCCAGTCAGCTCTCCTGGAGTCGGTCGGTCTCAGGTCATTGCTGATCTGTGACACGGCTCAGCAAAGTGTAGTGTGGCCAGCCTAAGGCCTTCAGATGTAGTCCTAAATGCACTGAACATCTGGTTCGCTTTACTTTGTTTATAGTTGTAAGGAAATGTGGTATTGCCACAAATGAGTCACAAGTTATATTTATAGAAGGTTTTTAGACACGTCAGCTGTGTAAAACAGTGCATTCGGTTTTAAACCATGTTTACCTCCATCCCTATTCAGTTTTTGGGGTTGAGTCAAATATGCTAAAAATAGGTCACCCTAAATAAGTGGGCTGAGAAGAAGATAGCTCCGTCAAGCACTGACGGATGCACTTCCATGGGGTTGAGCTCACACATCCTTTGCTTTGGCAGGCTAAAGCAGCAGCGGAGGTTTCCCAGAAGAGTAAGATGAGTGCCAACGGTGTGTAACAAGGAGCAGGAGCAGGAGCAGGAGCCTTTGGACCAGTGGCTGGCCGAACAGCCCAGGGGTCCTGAGAGGAGAGCGCTGGGCTGCTTTAACACACACACTCTGTCATCGTTTGCACTCCACCATCCCTCATTCAAACTTCTCCAGACTTGCCGGAAGGCCTGGGTGTCACAGCTGTTGGGACTGATACAATCCAGACTAAAGATTTTATTCAATCTTTTTTAATTTGAACCAAAAGAATGCATCCCTCTCATAAAAGTTTAATTTTTCATGCGAGGGATTCTTCATCCAGTTAATATTAAATACGATTTGAACATCTAAATTCTGCTAAATAGGAGCCGGCTCTGGTGTCCGGTTGACTGAAGGTGACCCCCAGACTGTCCGTGACACATCCTAGTGGCAGGTCGTGTCTCCTCTTCCTCCTGGAAGTTTGTAAATAATTCTGTACATTTTACTGCCGTTAAGTTTTATTTTCATACCCATTTTTGCTCGTGTAAATAAGAAAGCAAGTTTTCCAGAAGTGGTTTGCTTATTGTTTTGGTTCACTTGTCAGGACCATGAAGATGTGCAGAAGTAAAAGTGAACTGTGAACCCTTTTAAACAACTAACCTGGTTCCTCAGCGGGCGTCACAGCGGTTCTGGGTGGGGTTCCCTTCTGAACATACCCTAATTACATTGTGCTCCTACTGGCAAACAGCTGTGTTTAAAAGCCTTTAAACCCAGAGGTGTTCGATGAAGTATGTGGGATGTGTTAGTATTTCAGCAAATCTATTTAGTTTAACTGTTTAACTAAATACTGTAATGTCTACAGTCAGAAAATATTTGTTAACATGGAGACGCTCAGACCTGCAGCCACACACGCTTTTGGTACTGTGGCCCTAATATTTGTATAGTATTACAGAGGACCTCCTACCTTATTTTATGAAGCTTTCATAGATATATGAAACTGGAAATATGATAAATATTGGTTATATGTTTACTATCAAGTCAGTTCTGTTATTTTGTTTAGCCCTTGTGCGACACTGATCTAGAGGTGCTCAGACAAATGTAAATGATGCAAGCTAAGGAGACAGTATGTGCCTAAGGTTCAAGAGTGAACGTTCTTCATGGGAGCACACGAGTCTAGACTTACCTGGTGTCCATAGATCCTTTAGATTTACTTCACTGTGTCTCAGGTGCCCGTTTGCACTTTTTCACTTTAGTGCAGTGCCTCCTCGGTCCCCTCTTTCCAAATGAACGCTGAAATGACTGACCCATCCTTAGCGATGTGTGTTTATTTGCCCTGTATCAGATGTGGGATTTTTTTGTGATTTATCCACCATTGGAGGTGTGTCATCGCCCCCTCGGACCGGTGCAGGGCCTCGCTGCACGACTAACAGCCCCTCTACAGTACAAATGAACAGGACTGGTCCGACGTTCGCCATGTGCCTCTGAGACGCTCTTGCTGGCTGTGGACGTCAAACCTGTCCTCTGTTAGGTTGTTTCATGTCTCACTCTGCATTTATTTAAAATCATCATTTGTTTAAACAGGGGGGCAACGTTAAGATTAAAACCATACCACCCTAAACATTCATCTCCTGTTCTCTTCTTTTGTGATCCATGTGGGCTCCTATTTATTCACCTTTGCGGTGAAACGAAAACTGCCTTTTAGTCCAGCAGATGCCGCCATTGGCCTAGAAAGTTTATAGTCCACGTAAAACTTCCCAAACGCCATCAGAAATGACCTAGTGAGGTGTGTTTAAACATTAATGGACACCCAAAATGCTTATCTTAAACTCCATCTTTTGCAAGTTTTCATACCGAAGATCACTTTTGTCCACTTAGTTTGATTATTCATCGCTTGTAAAGGAGCTTAATGGCAGCATCTATTACATTGTTTTTGTTTAATGAAACATCCTGTCCTAGCAGCATTTCCCCAAACCTTTATGTTATTGGTAGTAAGTTAAGGACAAGTTTTCTCTCTCTCGCTCTAACAAAAACACGGGACCCTCATTTGTGTTTTCCTGGTAATTTTGCTCCATTAAACAATTTGCACCAGGTCACTTAACTCAGCGGTGAGTGTTTTCCATGTGGCCATAATCCTTTACCAAGGCAACACACTGAAATCCTTTTGCCATGGAAACCACTAAGCTTTTAGGTACATCTGGAGAACATGTGCTGTCTTTCCGGGAACTTGGCCGAGTTAAAATATTGAAGATACAGAACCAGTAACGAGACCAGCTCCAAACTGGAATTGCTTCATGTATCCTGCCTAAAATTAAGTAAATTGTTTGTAAGACTTGTTTTTTGTGGACTGAGGGAGGCAGCTGATGGACCCATGAGGATCTTAACTCCACCACACACAGGAAGAATCCAAAGAAACCCCCAGTAATGGAGTCAGGATAAATCTGAACATAGAAAACCTGAAACTGAACGAATATGTAAAAGTTCACTTGAGACGGCAAAGACAGAAACGTTGGGAAGTTCCAGGAAAAACAAGTCAACCTCTCACATCCATGATCGGAAGGTCGTTTGATATGGATAAGGTAAAGTATCCATCTATCTATCTATCTATCTATCTATCTATCTATCTATCTATCTATCTATCTATCTATCTATCTATCTATCTATCTATCTATCTATCTATCTATCCATCTATCTATCTATCTATCCATCTATCTATCTATCTATCTATCTATCTATCTATCTAGTTGCAGAGGCTCCGCGTTGCCCCACGTAGCGCTCAGAGCTTTTTTTAGCTCTGACCTCTGCTCAGGTAAACTTTAGCTGCTGATAAGCACAGGACCTTCACCTTTCTGTAGGATATTGTAAGACTTTTAGGTCATTCGCCTCCCTGTGATTCTAATTTTAGACTGGTGCCTAATTTTACGATTTTGCGTAAGATAGTTGCAATGTTTGTTTGTGACCTTGCTCATCAGAAATGCCGGTAAGTCAAATGTCTGTGTGCCCAGAGAAAACCCACGTGGACAAGAACATGCACACTCACTGCACAATTTTAAAATGTACTGACTAATAAAACCCCCAGAATAAAACACACAAATGTCTAATGAACTGAGTTGTTTCCCTGAAACCGACCAGGTAACAGGAAGAAAAGAACCCAAAAGTATTAGCCTCGTTCCCGGAATCTGCTCGCAGAGACCAGCTAAAGCTGAATTATAGTTCACATTTCAGTACAATCACAAATAGGTTTGAATTTATACTAAATACGTATTTATGTTAGGTTAAATTCATAATATTATCCCACCCCCCAAAAAACTGAGATAAATTCTGAAAAATCTAATTTTATATTTTAATCACTCCTAATATTAAATTGGTTAAAAAAAAAAAGAAATTGTGAAATATAAATTGGAATCTTTAAAATTTACAGTTAAATTTATTAACAAGAAACTAGGTCACAAAGATGCGTGTGTGTGTGTGTGTGTGTGTGTGTGTGCTGTTGTTGTGTGTGGGTGTGTGTGTGTGTGGGGGGGGTGTTTGCACACCCGATGGGGCGATATTACGGAAAGGTGAAGTTTGGGGTCAATCCAGCCCACTTCAGCTGAGCATATAACCGCTGAGCTTCTGGTTCTGAGGTACACACACCTGACTGACCCTGCACACACACACACAGCGTGGCCACGCACCCTCAACACACACCTAGAAAGCCTTTGCAAAGCCTCCTCTGAAGATGCCGTGTGTCAGCGCCCACAGCGACCAGATGGGGATGATCCCTGCAGGCTTCGGCTCTGTGGTTGACAGGATCCTCCAGGTAGGTCCCTCAGGGCCCAGCCGGCCCCGCTCCGCTGCCACACACAGACTTCAGACGGGATATCGGTGTGATCTGGTGTGTTTTGCCCTCTGACGTCACATGAGCTGATTGATGTAGGTTTTTTAATATTTTTCTTCCTGGTTCCATAAAGTATTTAAATTGAATTTTTTTTTTTACACTTGTCATATTAACAGCTGTTTATTCACCCTAAAAGTGTTAAATTAATCTGCTTTTAATCTTATTTCTAAGATGTACTGTGATGTTTATTTGTGTGGCCGTTTAGATGTCTGAAAAAAACATTGTTTTTAAAAAAATATGTATGAAAACACACAATTATGAATTTTCCATAACAGGAATGTGCAAATGTAGGTGGAAAAAAATAATATATAAAACAAGAAACCATAAAATAGAAATAAGGTGGCAGGGAGTCTGGGAGCTTGCTGCTTCCAACCTTGGGGTACTAGTTGTTATTTTCTCTCTCACCTTGCTGTTCAGCAAATGAGAGTAGATTTATTAAACAATTTTTTTTTTTCCATTAGTGGCTGATTTACTTCCTGTTCAGCTCATTTTTGGGATCTTGCTTCTCGCTGCAGGTAGAGCAGATCCTATCAGAGTTCAAGCTGAATACAGAAGATCTCAGCCAAGTGATGAAGAGGATGCAGCGTGAAATGGAGAGAGGCCTCCGCTTGGACACACACGAGGAGGCCAGCGTGAAGATGCTGCCCACCTACGTCTGTTCCACCCCAAAAGGATCAGGTGTGTGTGTGTGTGTGTGTGTGTGTGTGTCTCCTGTCCCGTACTGTCAGGAAGGCGAGACAACAGTGAGACTTTAGCTCACTGTGTGTGTTTGTGTGTGTGTGTTAACAGAGGTGGGGGACTTCTTGGCCTTGGATCTGGGCGGAACCAACTTCCGCGTGATGCTGGTGAAAGTGGGTGAAGATGAGGAGGGGAGCTGGAAGGTGGAGACGCAGAAGCAGATGTACTCCATTCCTGAAGACGCCATGACGGGCACTGCTCAAATGGTTCGTGGGTCTATTCACTCTAAAAAAAACCCTTTAAATTATCTACTAAATATTTACATGATAATAAATTGCAATTCTAAATGAAAATGCTTTGTTTTTCTCCTTTATCGTCCATGTCTTGTGAAAATGCAATCTTTAAAGACAGGAAAACATTTTTTGAGATGCAGCAGAAGTGCGTGTAGTTGGAGCTGCCTTTTGTGGTCTTTGCCATTGCGTCTCATCTGTTTCCTCCTCTTCTTCACGCTCCTCCTCCTCCTGCGTAGCTCTTTGACTACATCGCCGAGTGCATGTCCCACTTTCTGGACCATCATCACATGAAGCACAAGAAGCTTCCTCTGGGTTTCACTTTCTCCTTCCCTGTGCGACACGAGGACATCGACAAGGTGGGTCAGAGGTGAAAGAGCCAACCAGGAGGACCGTGGCCCTCTGGGAGACGTGGGTCCAAAATTCTCCTGTGTTTTTCCACCCAGGGAATCCTGATTAACTGGACCAAAGGCTTCAAAGCGTCTGGTGCGGAGGGGAACAATGTTGTTGGTTTACTCAGGGACGCCATCAAGAGACGCGGGGTGAGCTTTTCACTTCTCCATCAAAGTCCCAACTGTTGGTTCGTGCTAACGGGGCATTTTAATTCTGTCCCCCAGGACTTTGAGATGGATGTGGTTGCCATGGTGAATGACACAGTAGCCACCATGATTTCCTGCTATTATGAGGACCGCAGCTGTGAAGTGGGCATGATTGTGGGTGAGCAAACACACGTGCAGAAATGCGTGGCCGGTGCGTGGAAACGCAGGTTCTCAGCACCTCTGTCTCCGACCATTGCCAGGCACCGGCTGCAACGTGTGTTACATGGAGGAGATGAGGACTGTGGAGCTGGTGGAAGGGGAGGAGGGCCGGATGTGTGTGAACACAGAGTGGGGGGCATTCGGGGACAACGGCGAGCTGGAGGACTTCAGACTGGAGTACGACAGAGTGGCGGACGAGGCCTCCATTAACCCCGGACATCAGCTGTAAGTCAGGGATGATGCTCCGCGCGTAGCGTCAGCATCTGGCATCTTTGGCCCTTCAGTGGCCACTGTCACCTGAGCCTCACCTGAGGTGCACGTGCTGTTGCTAAGCTACATCTTGTTTTTCCTGAGGGCACCTGACGAGGGCCAGTGCCCTCATGCGTCAGTGGTCTGTAAGGGTGTCAGATTAATGATCTTCCCCGTCCTGCTGTGCCACACTGGCGGCTGGCTTAATGACTGTTTACCTTTTACCATCTGTATTCACCCACTTTAGCACTGACGTTGGCATCTCCATCACGGGGCCCAGGCACCAGCTCCGTCTCTCCGCCCTTCCTCAACTCAGATGTTTATAATTCACGGTCCACTTGAACATTTCCTGGCTCAGATTTGCTTTTGTTCTCCATCCTTTATCTCATGTAGCTACGAGAAGCTGATCAGTGGGAAGTACATGGGCGAGCTGGTCAGACTGGTTCTGATGAAGCTGGTGAATGAAAACCTGCTGTTTAACGGAGAGGCCTCCGAGCTCCTGAAGACACGCGGAAGCTTTGACACGCGCTTCGTCTCGCAGGTGGAGAGGTGGGTCCAGGTCCAGCCTGGTTAGCACAACTTCCCATTCCTAACTAATGCTGTCAAAGTAAAAAAGAGATCTTCTTTTCAGTGACAGTGGGGACCGTAAGCAGATCTACAACATCCTGTCCTCGCTGGGCGTCCTGCCCTCTGAACTGGACTGTGATATCGTGCATCTGGTCTGTGAGAGCGTCTCCACGCGGGCCGCTCACATGTGCGGAGCAGGACTGGCCGGTGTCATCAACAGTATGCGAGTGCGGCGCAATCAGGAGGCCCTGGTGATCACGGTGGGAGTGGACGGCTCCGTTTACAAGCTCCACCCATGGTGAGGACCAAGACCTTTATGCATCCTGGTATTTGATGCAAAAGTCGTCTCACTTCTGACTAAAACCTGTTTGCCACCGTGTGCCAGTTTCCGGGACAGGTTCCACAAAATCGTGCGGGACCTGACGCCCCGCTGCGAGATCACCTTCCTGCAGTCAGAGGAGGGGAGCGGCCGCGGAGCCGCTCTCATCTCCGCTGTGGCCTGCAAGATGGCTGCGTGCATGCTGACGCAGTAACAGGAGGAGAATCCACAGGGGGAGGAGAACCTTTTAAAGGCTCTGCAGGCCGGACGGCACCAAACTTGTATTATAATCTGCATTTGCTAGTTTTAGGCAGTCTTGTAGCACGTTTAAATGTTAATAGGGTTGCCCAGAAAATGGGCATTAAGTTATCCAACAACAACAAAGGCAGTATTTTTTTTATAAATTCTGTTGTAAACTACGACTAAGTATAATGTATTTGTTGTGCGTTATATGGTTGTGAGCCATCAAATATATCTTTGGTGTTGTATATTTGAATTTTATGTTTATGTAGCTACTTAAGTGTATGATGCTGTAACCTTAAATGTAAATAACACTGCTCAGTCAAATTAAACTATTTATCTGAGACTATTGTGGCTGGATATTTTTTTGAACCTCGCAGAAGAATCAAGGTCAGACTGACAACATGTTGGTCTGACTTGTGTCAAAAGAAAATATCTGAAAAATAATTTGCTTCCTGAATATATAACTACACATAATTTATTGAGCCACAAAAAGGATGTATAAGTAAAACTGAATCATTTATTTACAACTAATCCTGCTTTTACTAAACCTTATAGTTACACAAGCTCAATTTGCTAATAAATAGAAATAAGTAAATTCCCAACTCTGAGTTTTAGAGTTAAAATAACAATTGTCAGATGTAAAATGCTTGTATTAAGTGTCTATGTAGACAGGCTTAAGGTGTAATAATTATAATCAGTCATGTTGTCTTTGCTTGAGGAATTCTAGCGGTCTGACTGGATCCCTGACAAACGCCGGAGGTCACCTCCTTCTGTCACCCCTTTCTGCTCCTTGTATTTCTATTTTCCAACCTTTTTGTCCGTTCTATTTTGGAATCCTTCGCCTCTTATCGGGAAGCTTGGCGGCTCACCCAGGCCTCGGTGGCCATGTAAGGCTGCCTGCTGCCCACTGCAGGCTGTTATCAGAGGCCAGGAGATAAGACGGGCCGTACATAAACCCCACTCCGGGTCACGCCTCCGATGGGAGTCTGGTCCCTCAGACATGGTAAGTCTGTCCTCCACCATCATCAGCTGCTGATCTTTACAGATGATGTCAGAACGATGAAAGATGTGGACTGTTGAGGTTTTGTTTTATTACAGGCGAGTAAAAAGGCCTCAAACAAGAGACAGAGAGGAGGACAGAAGTCCTGCTCTAACGTCTTCTCCATGTTTGAGCAGTCCCAGATCCAGGAGTTCAAGGAGGTACGTCGTTTTCCTTCTGAAGGTCATCAGGGGTGGAAAACAGCTTAAAAAAAACAACATACATTTTTTTTACAATTATGAGATTGATATAGTCTAATAAAACATGATAGTTTGACAAACTGAAAACTTTTGAACAGGCATTCTCTTTTTAAAACTATTTTATTCTTCAGGCTTCTCATCAAAAACTCCTTCAAATTTTGTATTATTCTTTTTTTTGTTTTATTCTCCAGGCTTTTGGCTGCATCGACCAAGACAGAGATGGAGTAATAAAAAAACAGGACTTGAAGGAGACGTATGCGCAGTTGGGTATGATGACGATGACGAGGATGGTGATGATGATGATGATGGTGGTGATGATGGATTCCTCTCAGGGAAACTGAACGTCAAAGATGAAGAGCTGGATGAGATGCTGAACGAGGGGAAGGGTCCCATCAACTTCACCGTTTTTTTGAGTCTTTTTGGGGAGAAGCTCAATGGTGAGAATCTGTCACATGACTTCCAAAAGTTTTCACTTTGTTTTCGTGTTAAAAAACGTTCTTTTCTCTACGTTTGTCTGTCCTGCAGGTACTGACCCTGAGGACACCATCCTTGCTGCCTTCAAGCTGTTTGATCCTAACGGCACTGGATTTGTGAATAAGGACGAGTAAGATCACATTTAATATTTACCTTTCTTCTTATTTTTTCTCTACTTTATTATTTTTTTCTGTTGTTTTTCTAGGTTTAGACGACTGCTGATGAATCAGGCAGATAAATTTACAGCAGAAGAGGTTTGTGTCTAGTTTGCACGATGTCCAGATCTGAATCCCTTCTTGGTGATGCTCACGGGGTCTTTGATGGCTGTAGGTGGATCAGGCCTTTGCGGTCGCTCCCATCGACCCAACCGGCAACATCGACTACAAGTCCCTCTGTTACATCATCACACATGGAGACGAGAAGGAGGAATCCTAACCGCCCGGACAATCGGGTCACCATCCGACCATGCAGAGACATAAATGATGGGTGGAATAATGTGGAGGTTTTGGATTCTTTTATGTTTGTCTGTTCTGTTGGAATTAAAGTTGTTTTGTCTCTTTTGTTGGTACTGAGAGTTTTGCAAACGGGATGCAAATCTGTGTGTAAAAAAAAAAACAAGAAAACTAAAAAAAATTCTATATATTTTTTCCACGTCTGTTAAAAACCTTTGCGTGCGAGAACTAAATCGGGGTCTTGCGCACAGATAACAACCTGTATCCCTGCAAAACAAACAAACAAACAAAAAACCATGTGCCAGTAAGAGGTTTGAAAAGGACAAATTAAAAAATAAAGCAAAAACTTTCATTCACTTTTTTAGAAATCAAAGTAGGAGCACATGGTCAGAAAGAGACAATAAGAGATGGTTTTTAAACCCTTCCCTTGCACTAACACATTCATGCCATTTCAAAACATTTAAATCCTAGGGCTTCCCTCCATTCTTTCAGTGCACTGTTGCCATGGACGCAGCAACAAAACACTTCTTTTCTGCTGGCACAACAAACAGCCAGTACGAAACAAGAGGACGCCGAGTGTGTGAGGAGGGTGCAATGATCCACGAGGCAACCTACGCTTCCAGCACCCTTGCAGCAGCAGCCTTGAGTCCAGATGTTTGCAGGCTTTTCCTGGATTTGTGAAATCTGCAGTCCTACTGAGAGATGCCCATCGCATCTGGAGCTGAAGGCAGAGTGAACGCAGGAGGACATACGAGCCCAACATGGACGCCAGATGGGCTGAGGAGGACCAGACCTGTGAACAGGAACTGGGACTCCTATCTGCAGCGGTGGGCCAGGATACTGGACTAAGGGTGTTCAGTTCAGCACAAATATGAATGCTGTTGGCTTTTAGTGGCACAGAACAGATACTTTTATCTAGATTTTAGCTTATGCGAACCTTCACCTAACAGAAATCATTTCAAGTAGCTTTAAATTTAAAAATGTCTTCGTTTTACTGTGTAAAGATTTAGCCGACACTTCCTCAAATTCAGAACAGAAACGCATCAGTTTGAGCAGCTTCATTCAGTTTTATTACCTTGAGATTGACACAGTTTAGGTGAGAGGCTGTTACAGCACTAACCAGGCTCAGAAAAACAGAGCCATCGTCTTCCGACATGTAAACGTTGTCCTTATCCGCAGGTACCAGGAGCAGATGAAGAAAAACAGAGTTGTGTCCCAGGTAAAGACCCTCCTCCCATCTGGCTAGTTCAGAGGCAGGATCTGATCACGTGACTGTGGTGATGAAGCAATCCTCCTCTTCCACAGGGTACGCGGGACAGCGCAGATCTCCCAGATGAGGGAAAAGATGGTGAGGACACAAAACAAAGTCCTGCCTGCGTCATTAGCCACTCGGATTCGAACCGTTCTGCCCTAATTTGAAATTTGTTTTGAGGGACACAAGAGGAAGCTCCAGGAGGAAACACCAGCAGTGAAGAAGCCGCCTCAGAGAGAACATCCAGTGGGAAGAAACCCAGAAAGTCCTCGCTGTGTGCGCTCCTTTGACCGTGTCACACGAGTGGGCCAGGAGCCATCTCTGCTTCGTGAGTCCACTGAGCGGCTAATATCAGTGGAGGTAAATGTATTTTAAACTGTCTAACTAATGTGGGCTCACCAGTGTTGCTTTCCAGTGTAAGACTACGACATACCCGAAAACCAAACTCGATTATCTCACGGTGACTTTCTCCTTTGTCATTAAAAATATGCTGTGAAATAATACAGCTTTTTGCGCATCCCATTGTACCTTGAAAGCCGTCCCGCTGAAGTTCAGCACCCTAATCAGCACCTTCAGGAGGAATAAAATCAAAGAGTTCAGTTTCCACCAGGGTTTAGTCTAGCAATCTTGTTTTCCCTAAATCTCCTCCCGTCAGGAATTCCGACACCTCCGGCTGGCTCCAGGTCCGTACGGCAGTCAGGTTCAGTTAAAGGCGTGGGGGGACGGGGGACGGACCCCCCAGGGCTCCAGAAACAGGACCCTGACAGAGTGGGGAGCTGTCAGTCGCTGTTGCTGCTGCTGTCGTCTCCCACCACCATGCTGCTGTACTGTTTCTGCTGCTCTTCCTTAAAAGTCGCCTTTACTTTGGCTCTCTTTAGACCGCCGTCCCTGCAGAGACAGAGTCAGACGTCATCAGTCAACACACTCCAGGTTCAAACTCCTTCACTGTAGTTAATCCATCTCACCACTGCAGATCCATCAGCCCTCCTTGATGGGCAATGGCTGACTTGACTCTGTTGGCAAACTGGATAGCGTCTTCTCCCTCCTGCCGTTTGGAAATGATAATCGGTGATATGATAAACGAGACGTTTAAGGGCCGCAGACATTCTCCTGAGCCTGGCTGGTGACACACACCTTCTGGTGCATGGCAGGCATGTACCACACATCGCAGACGATGGCCCAGCTGGTCATCATCCTCAGCAGGTAACTGACCATGCTGTACTTGGAGCTGTTCCAGAAAGCATCTCCAAACTTTGGGTCGTACTAAAGAAAAGTTTGACAAAAAACAAAGCATTGAGCTCAGCCAAAGGAAAAGGTCCAGATGTAGGTTCTCCTTCCGTCAGTACCTTCATGGCTACTGGGTATATGGTGCCTCCAATTTCAAAACTGCCCTTTTTAAACATCATGACTGATGTGTTGTTGATGCAGGTTCCTGAGAAGAGACCAGAGCATCAAGGAGGACAGTTATGAGCCGTCTGCCCCGGCAGAAGCAGCTTTGCTCACACCTACCCTCCGGGAAGATTAATATTGGAAGCTTGGTCTTGTCATTCACGTGATCCTTCAGCCTGGAGACAAATTAGGCAGCAAGTTTATTTTCTGTGTAGAAATGCACAAAAGCGCAACGCAACGCATTTGCTGAGAGCGTTCTCTTTTTAAAGAATTTTCCTCTTTTTGTCAAAACATAAATTGTAGTTGTTTTTTTCTAACTTTTCAAAATATTTAAGACTGCGGTAAAAGAAAGCCACACAAAGTCTAGACAACTGCCAGAAATATCGCCACACACGCAGCAAGGCTGGAGAGGAAACCGGGCAGATCCCACCTTTTGGTCACCAGGTGGCGATCCTTCATCTCGGCTCTCTCAAACCAGACATGAGGGCAGGACCTCACCATGGCCCTCTGGACCACTCCCATCAGACCTCCATGAACCTGACCCACCTGGCCCACAGTTAAGGTAGAATGTCAAACCAGCATGGAAAATAAACAAGTAAATGCAAAAATAAATGACTGAATCAGTAAGCAGTTGCATCTGTACCATCGCGTATCCTCCGTCATTGCAGAGGATCAAAATGTCGATCGGAGAGGTGTGGTTGGCCACGCAAATTCCTCCCCTCCTAGGCTTGTTTTCCCTGGCAGTGTTAGGGAAACGTTAGGTGAAGCTGCGCCCGAACCGTGTCGACACGGCACGGGCGCAGCTTGCTTACGGGTTGTGATAGCGAATGGCGGCAGAGAGCCCTCGAGCACAGATCCTGAAGCACATCACATGGACCCATTCGCTGAGCCAGGACTTTGCCCTAAGCCAGAACCACACACAGACACGGACGACAAACGTGAAGGAAGCTACTTCCATCAGGAAAAAGGATGGAAAATGACCGTATGGTCACCTTGAGTTTGGAAGCAATCCAACAGCAGTGGTTCCGACAACCAGCCAGGTGAGGCCGATGCCAGCCAGCAACATCCTAGCCAGAGTAAAAGACTCCAAATTAGACACAACTTGTGGCTTCTGGGGCTGAACTGAGGTCAATATTCATGTTTTCAAACTCAAAAGGGTCTCATTAGCAACTAGTTAGTGCAAAATGTTCCAACATTGTGGAAATGGTGTTTTCCCAAGGGAATTAGCTCCAGTGGGTGTGAGGGTACCTGAGGGGTGTGAGGATGCAGTATCGCACAAAGACGCCGAGGCCGTACACCAGCGTCAGCTTCATGCTGATGTAGTGGAAGTTGTTGTTGGTGCGCGTCAGTAAGTTCCAGGACACCAGCTCCTCTGACGAGAACCGCTGAGTCACCTGAAAGACCAGGAACTTCCTGTGTGTGACTGTGGCAAACTGTGGCGGTGCTCGTTGAGTCAAACTACCTCGTCCTCTACGATGCTTTCAACCCCTTTACGGGTGAAGTAGAAACAGTCGCTCAGTGTAAAGTCACCCCCGTCTTGCGGTTTGGGCCGACTGCGTCTCAGTTCTTCCAGCTCCTTCTCCATGGAACCGTTCTCCCTCTGGATGAGAACTAACACACAGGGAAGAAATCAGTCCTGATGAGACATAGAAACTATGATTCACGCTGAATCTAGGAGTCAACTGCAACTGAGGTAATTACGCTCTAAACATACAACAAACACTTTCTGCCCTTCGACTGCAAGATCCAAATTATTTCATGTCATTTGGGAAAAAGAATGAGGTGCCAGACACACACCTCTCCGAGCCTTTAACCTTTGACCCTTCTCAGAGCGGCAATAAAGAGCAAGCGTTGCACAGGCTGTCCTCCAATCACAGAGGAGTTAAGAGTTCACCTGTTCATCTGATAACCTTGCAAACACACGCAGTCACACAAGTCACAAACGCTTTATCTGTGTTTATAAGTCACCCCTGGGTTTTGGTCTCATCAGCCAGTCATCTGAAAATGAATCTCTGACACACTTTGGACTCAGCGGAGGTTCCAGTTTGCTGACATAGAACATCATTGTGTAAGAACATTAGAAAACGCCGTATGGGCCAAGGCCTGAAGCAACCGACTGGTGGTTGAGGCCACTCCGGCCCCTGTGAGTCATTTGTGGGACTAACAGGACAGGACAGGACAGGACATGTGACAACTGGGTCCAAAACCAGCCATGGAGGTCAGTCGGTCCCGTTAACAAACAACTTCACAGCAGCAGATTCAGACTTGTAATAAAAGATGTGACGCAATGAAGTGTTGCGTTATCAAGTTATCATCAGCAACCACCCAGTCTGTCACAACGCTGGACTCAGATGTTCTGCTTGGCGGTCTACTCACCGTTGGATGAAGACTTTTTAGATAACTGCTCGTCTGCTTTGGCCTTCTCCATCTTCAGGGTCGCCCACTGCAGAAGAGGAGCACATTTCTGTCTCACGTCTGCTCCACGAAAGCATTAAAAAAACATGCAGTACCTCTAAAGTTTTAACCAGGACGGTCATATAGGTCTCGGAGATGCCCAACGAGAAGCCAAACATGGCTGGAAACATAATGAGGCTGATTATGAGGTAAAGCCATGACTTTAGTGCCCAAAGCGCTCCAGCCCAGAAATCGTCCATGTCGGGTCCCGTGGCTCAGGTGTGTGCAGCAGCCCTGCTGAGCAATTACTGTCAACGTCTGAAGGTCAACAACAAGCAACAACACGAAACAAGCTTTCTGCTCGGGTGGCGTGAACCCGGCGGTGCGCGCAGGAACCAGGGCCGATAAGGACGCTGCAGCGCTCCACACAGACCTGTGAAGTTGCACGGGTTTATCTTACCTGACAGACTTTAATCCATATCCCAACTTTCTTAAGACTCGCACAACCACCCACAGCAGTGAACAAACACGCCCATTTAGGTTTTTTTTTCTCTCGAACAAAGTTCAGAGAACATTTCCCAACAGCGCCGCATGCGGACAGAAGGGGAACTGCACACGCGCACTCCAGCGTTATTGCAGCAAAGCTGCCAGAAAGCAGCCCATTCTGGCAGATTATTTATCATATTGTGCAGTCCTCTGCTGTTTTCTGGCGACATTAAACATTAGTCTCACTGACGGGTGATGCATTTTCTGTCAAAATATTTTGCAGTCGTCTGTTTGGTTTGTTTTTCCAGATAGCTGACTGGTGATTAGACAACAACTCCCTGTTTCCTGTCCTCCATTCCTGACCCTCATCCAATTAACAGAGTATATAAGAGTTAATTTCTTTATTCCTTTGACTTTTGTAAACCATTACTTAAGGTTTATCAGCTTCTCCTGTCCTTTGCAAGCTGAGCGGCTTCTAACACAGAGTAATGTGAGCACTGCTGCTGAACAGCGTTACTGTCATAAAATGGCCCAAATCTGACAGACCAGCTACTTCCCGGCGCACAGCGAAGCCTTTATGAGGAATGTGGCCACAGTCCCTGTGTGTGAAAGCCTCTCGGGAAACTGACAAAAGGTCCTGATTATTTTCCAGGTTCAACCATTTCACAGTCTGTTGCACAGAACTGCGACAGGGTACTTCAGGGAGTCAGTTTAGGACAGATCTGTCTAAATAAAGGGGAGAGGAGTCACTTGGGGACTTTCTTCTCAATTCATAAATAAAAAACAACAATCATATGGCCTTTAAATGCACATATATTTAAACTTTGGGGTTCGCCATATTTTTTCACCCAATTTATGGCGTTGTAAAAGCCCGTCTTTGTGCCCAGGTGCATTCTGCGCTAATAAAGCAGAGCTTGTCTGTTCCTAAAAAAGCTCTTTTGTTCTAGAGCCTCAGCACAGAGCCCACTTTCTTACTTTATAAGGAGAAATGGGGGAACGCCTGTGTTTGGCCCACTAATATCTGTGTGGAAACTTCAGCTATCAGTTATTTTTAGAGGAGTGCAGAACCCCCCCCCCCCCCCCCAATTTGTAGGCTTTGTAGACACGGAGGTGAACCTGAGTCCATAAATTCATTTTTAAAACAACCGATATGAAAAATTCTGCTTCTAGCTTCCTCCCAACAGCTGTCCTCACATATTCCTGCTGACGCTGACATTTATTTCTGTGGACACTTTCACAGAAAACACAGTTTGAACGCTGCAGAAAGAGAAAGTTGCACCGAGCACATATTTCCCCTACTTCAGCGGTAAAAAGTGTTTACACAGGAATGTGTTGGCTGAATTGGTTCTTCCTTTATTAGACTATTTCATTCAAAAGGGGACACGTGTTCGTCTTAAGTCTGTCTGGGGCTCCTCTGTGGGGGTCCTGACACACAACCCCTGTTCAACTGAAGACTTTTTAACTCTTCGTTGGCAGACTTTTGCAAAACGATCTTCATTAAAATGAATATATGAGGTCTGATAAATCAGAAGTCATTCTGCACCCATGTAGGTGAAAGGGGATCTGATCAGGGTCCAGTCATGGGCCTTTAGATGAGTTCAGGCGTGTGTGTTTAAGGGTCTGCTCACACAGCTGATGACTGGGGTTGTTTTGTCTAATCAGGCTGATATGGTTTGTTTGTTAATTTGTTTGTTTGTTTGTTGTTTGTTTTCTCAGCCCCACGTGTCAGACCAGAAGTTTATATGAGAAAATTTGTCACATTCATCAATGAATGCATCTTTAAAACTAAATATTTCGCAGCTATTTCAGTGTGGGGCTTGTGTCACATGGTCCAGGTAATTATCCTTTATTGCGCCCTGGCGGAAAGTCTCCCAACAGTCAGCCTCGGGACTCACAGCCGTCTTACGCTCCCAGCTGCGCTCCTCCTCACAAGGAAAGTAGACACCGGCTGGAAAAACTCTCCTCCCCTCTTCCCTCCACAGAGCTGCACTTTTCTCCCTCCTAGAAACCCTGACTATGCGTCCCCGGGTCCTCCTGGCTCCGCGTTCCCCCCGGTGCGCGCAGACCTCGGCCATGGCGTGACCCGGCGCGGCGCCCGATCCAGCCCCGCTGCGCACAAGTCTTCCGCGGTGCTTCGAGTCTGCTGCTCTGAAATATGCCATGTTCGCGGGTGTGCCCGCTTCTCCTTCTGCTCCACTTGGCTTTGCTGCTGGCGGCCGGCCACCAAGAGCTGGAGCTGTCCGCTCCAGGCAGCGTCCTCTCCCTCTTTGCAGAGAAAGGTCAGTGGTTTTTTTGGGGGGGGGGGGGGGGGATGTTGATACCAGCTGCTCGGATTTGTGCACACAGATGCATCTGTCCTGTGTTGTTCCACCTGCAGGTCAGTTCCAGTCAGAGTCAGACCTGTCCATTGTCCATCCGGTGAAAACCACAGCTGATGGAGGCTTCATCTCCCACTCCGTGTCTCATCACTTCAAGGGTGGGCGTTTCAGGCGGGATCTGCAAGCCTGTTTGGAGGAGCGGGTTTACTACCGGGTCACCTACAAGGGCCGCGCTCTGGCCTTCAACCTGACAGTCAACCCTCACCTGGTGTCAAGCGACTACGTCCTCGAGAGGAGGAACGGCGGGGCCAACCGGACGGAGCAGCCGTCCTCCGAAGGGAATTCCTGCCATCTCATCGGCACGGTGGAAACCTCCGAGGAGCGAGGGAGCGCTGCGGTCAGCACTTGTGGAGGGCTGGTAAGAGGCCAGGAGTCGTGCACCACAACAAAGCACAGCGTCGGATTGTTCCCCTTCAGTCGTCACCGTCTGTCCTCTGCTGGAGCGGGAGTCCTAGTTTGACCTTTGACAGGAGGAATTTGTTGCATACACAGCAGACGAAAGCTAGAACTCTGAGTCCAGTGCAGCTGATCTGCCTTCCTTCTTATTAGTAACCGACCAGCCTCTTTCAGATGTTTTCCTTCTCATTCATTCCTGCACATATTTCCTCCAGTGTGCACGTGACCTCAGCATCCAGGATCTTTGGTTAGAGCATTTAGGTGCACGTTCACCACAGCTACAGCTAGTTTTCTTTTTTCTTCTTAATCCTCCAGAATTTCTCTTTCGTACCAGTTTTAGCAGCCCGCTACGTCCCAGCTGTGAAATGATGGGATGTGTCGGTTTAATTCCCAAAGAATGCTTGGGTGTTTGTGCCCCCGCAGGCATGCCTCACCTGCAGGGTCTTGCCTCCTACCCCTGCTTGCTATGTTTTTTCTGCGGGTTTTGGAGCCTGGGTTTTGCCCTACCCCGCGTTGCTGTGCAGCTAACCCCCAGCCAGGAGACCTGTACTGGTCTTACTGGGATTTTAGCGTTAGCGAGGCTAATTCCACAGAGGGAACGCTCAGCCAGACAGATGTGAGGGGAAACCCTGCCAGTGAGGATGTGGGTCATCCATCCTCACTCACTCAGTTCTGTTTTATTTAGGCCTCATTTTTTAAATAGTTGCAGAAGAGCTTGAGGGCCACCGTGAAAACGGTTTGTGTGTCATAGGTGGAGAACTACCTGCTGATCCGAAAAGCTCTCTTCTGCCCGCCGATGTACATTCAGGGCTGGGCGCTCCTCAGTGCCATCCTGAGGAACTCGCATTACTGCTGGGCTCCAGCGTTTCTGGACACGTCAGACTTCCAGAGAGCCGCCAGCTCGGGGAGCAGAGTTGGGCTTCCATTTGTTTGGAGGGGAAAAACGCTCGTTTCAAAAAGTTTCTCACTTTAGCAAAAAACCCTCGAGGTGGAACAAAGAGCAAGAACATGCAAGTTTGGACCCATTCCATCAGTTTTTCCTCACTTGTATGCATGCTTCTTTGCACCGAGCAGATGAAAAATGCAAAGTCGCTGACCTCTGAAGAAGAAAACATCTCACAGGCAGAAGAGTCAGTAACCTCTGATGCTCGGTAACAACCGAGTGGTGCATGGGCGCTCGTTAGGAACCTCGGGGGTACCCCATAAGGTCCCCGGGTCCCACTAATGACTGCTGATGCCCCAGACCGCAGAGACGTCTCTTTGAACAGAAGCAGGAAGCAGGAATAAAGCAGTTCCACGTGGCTGGTCTATCCAGAACACAGTCCTGTCTTCTGGTAACCTCCTGTGGCTTCAGCACCTCGCACCCAAACACACCTGCTCCAGGTCGGGGGAGGAGAGGAGGTGGCAGAGGCAGAAGAGGGGAAAGTGAACTCCTCTCCACAGCTGCTTCAGATGGAATGGAGTCAGGAATTCAGGCCATAAATTTTGCAGGATAATCTCAGCTGATTGTTGAACAAGCAAGTCTTTTTGGATGTGTAGTAAAGCCAAAGAAATCACACCAGCCTTGACTACAGCAGGAAGTTGTGTAAGTGTCAGTCCTGCAGCAGCCTGGAGAGCGTTCTAAACCGGCTGAGGCCACGTCAGCATGTGTGTTTTGTTAGATGAGTCCAGCGTAGCTCAGTGACCCCTGGCTGTGGGCCACGCTCTGTTTTTGCACGCTAAATGTTGCTTTCACATGGAAGACAGAGCCAGAGCATCTCTGTCCCAGTCTGTACTGCTCTCGTTAAATAACGTTCAGTTGAACAGGTGGTGTCAGATGATGTATTCTTTCCAAAGGGAGCTCTTCTCTGGATCTTTGCACCGTCTGAACTCCCCATGAGGCGAAACATGATACACTCACTCAGAGCTCTGTGGACCAACTGCAGTTTAAACACGTGTCCCGAAAAACACGTAAAACTTGTTGGAGTGACCCAGAAAAGCGAGCAGCGTGGAGCTGCAGCGAACAGCGGGGCAGAGCGGCCTAAATGTTCGAGATCTGCTTCAGATTCCTCTCCAGAATCAACAAACACGTTTTACGGACTCTGTGGATCCATCTGATGACTTTGAGAGCGTCAGCTCCTTCACCAGACGGCAAAGGAAAACTTTGTCGGCTGTAGAAAGAATTCTGAATCACCCTCGTTCTGTTGCCTGCAATTTGTTTTAGAGGGAGAGGGAGGAGTTCATCCTAGAAAAGTCTGGGCTTGCTTGGACACACATACAAACACACACAAACACACACACACACAGATGTCACAGAAATGTGCTTACAGAACAAGGAAATGTTGATAGAAGCTGCCTTCGTTTTAAAAAAATGATTTGTGTTTGTTCTGGTATGTTTTCCTGCCTGTGCGTATGTTGGGGTGTGTTTCTATGTACTTATCTTTCGGCGTGTACAGCAGTAAACTTCACCAATCAGCAGGTTAACACCAGTAAGAACACGCATGGCATTCTTCAGTTTGGAAAAAAAAAGGAGGCTTCAGACAGAGAATGTGCTTCAGGGGAGCAGGAAGTGTCATTTTCAGATCTGCTGGGCCAATAATGATTGAAATTACCTGTGACCTTTTCCACAGTCAACCCCTCCACTTTAAAGAGTGCCAATTACTGTTTTCCCTGGTGATTTTCACTCTACTAATAACACATTAATGTCCAGATCTTAGGAAAATGCTAAAAACTTGACTCTGCCAGAAAGTGCATCTGATTTTCTGTCATTTTCCGTTCCCTCAGAGAGGCTTCTTCTCCCTGCCAGAGGGACAGTATTTTATTGAACCGATCCAGACTTCCTCTCAGAACGCCACAGAGGCTCCAGAGCCACATATCATCTATCCCAGAGTCAGAGAAACCCACAGGAAAAAGCGGGACGCTGGGCCCGGAGCAACTCCCGGCTTGTGTGGAGTTCAAGGTATGTGTGCATGGACGTGTGTGTGGCTGCAGATGTTTGGCTAATCCTGCACCTAGGAGGATTTTTAAGTGTCAAACTAGGACCGGCCGCCGGTCATCCCTCCAATAATCTGTCCTGTAGATGCTCCAAGTGATTCGGTACAGGCGGAGAGGGAGAGGGAGGAGTGGGAGAGGGAGCAGCAGAGGGGCGGAGGCCAGGCTCGGCCGCGCACGCAGCGCTCAGTCAGCAAAGAGCGCTGGGTGGAGACCATGGTGGTGGCCGACTCCAAGCTGATCGAATACCACGGCAGCGATAACGTGGAGTCCTACATCTTCACCATCATGAACATGGTGAGGACTGAGGGGCTTCTCCGCCCACAGCGAGCTCAAAGCACTGACGGGAACTGTGGCTAACAGGTGGCTGGGATCTTCCATGATGCCAGCATCGGGAATGCCATCCATGTCATTCTGGTCCGACTCATTTTACTGCACGGCGAAGAGGTAAAACCGACCTGAAACAGGACACGTCTTGTTTAGATGATTAGATGATCTAGATTCACCCTCCTTTGGCTGCAGCTTGGATGAAGCGAGGGCAGACGATGATGCTTGCAGGTGTCTGCTAGAGGCTGTCAGTCATCCTTCTAGTTGCCTCTGTTGCAGAAAGGGTTGAAGATCGTTCACCACGCAGACACCACCCTGTCCAGCTTCTGCACGTGGCAAAAAAACCTCAACCCCCAGAGTGACACACACCCGGCTCATCACGACGTGGCCGTTTTGATCACCAGGCGAGTGGCACGCTCGCGCCCGTTCTTGCAGGGGCGACACAGCGCGGATCCCTAACTTGACTGCGATCCCCAGGAAAGACATCTGTGCTGGAATGAACCAGCCCTGCGAGACTCTGGGTCTGTCTCATCTGTCCGGGATGTGTCAGCCTCACCGCAGCTGCAACATCAACGAGGACTCGGGGCTGCCCGTGGCTTTCACCGTTGCTCATGAGATGGGCCACAGGTCTGTGCATGAACCCAAGTGTGTGGATGATGGAATCAGGGCCTACCAGATCCTGAAGGAATCTGATCTAATTAGAAAGTGGCTTTTTATCCTAACGCTAGTAAAAATAGGACTAGCATTGGCATCGGTGTGCTTTGCTGGCAAGGTTTTTGGAGATTTATCCACCAATGCACTCTGGTTGAACATTTTTGTGTGGTGTTCTAATAATTTGTGGTCCGTAAACAGCTTTGGGATTCATCACGACGGCCAGGGAAACGACTGCGAGCTGGAGGGGAGGCACCCGTTCATCATGTCAAGGCAGCTGATGTATGACAGCTCACCCCTCACATGGTCTTCCTGCTCCAAGGAGTACATCACTCGCTTCCTGGAGTAAGACTGGATTTTCATAAAAACATGTATGAAAGCTGCACCTTTGACTGGTGGGAGGAAACTTGAGAAAGAAGCAATGGCTGTGGAATTCAGAGGTTTTGGAATGGCAACAAAGAAATCGGAATATGCTGAATTTACACTCCATAAACTCAAGGAGAAGCCTAGAGGAAAATAGGAGGGTGGCCAGTCACACCCCGTTTCCTTCAGCACAACTTTTCAGGATGAAAACTATCCAAGATGATTCCAGCTCCTTTAAAACTGAGAGGCACCTTTATTAAGAGCTGCCTTGAAACACTAATAATCTTTTACCATCATCTGGCAGGTTAACACTGATGTTGATTAACCCTGGGTGACACTTCTCTGTTTCCAAGTCGAGGTTGGGGTTTCTGTCTGGACGATCGTCCTTCCAAGAGGGACCTCAGCACACCCCTGGCTCGCCTGGGAGTCCGCTACACCACACACCACCAGTGCCAGCTCCAGTATGGCTCCAACGCTACCTTCTGCAACGAGGTCGATGTGAGTCACGTTGCGCCTGAAGGTCAGGCAGAAGTAGACTCTATCTGAGCGTGTTTGGACTTTGTTGCAGAATGTTTGCCAAATTCTTTGGTGTTCGGTTAACGGCTCCTGTCGCTCCAAGCTGGACTCGCCTATAGATGGCACCCGCTGTGGGCCAGAGAAGGTGGGTGCTGATTCTGGTCTACAGGCCAAATAATTATCTGGGTGCAGAATAAATACACCCTTGTCTTGAAAAAGAATGCAGGGGAGGGTAAAAAAGCATGGGAAGCATTAAAAGAAAATACTTTCGGTCAGCAATGCCTGTCCTAAACCAAGATCTCTACTGAAAAAGCAGTAAAATAGGTTTATAGATTGTAAATGAACTAATTTTCTTCTCAGTGGTGTATCTCAGGGGAGTGTGTGATTGTGGGTAAACTCCCAGAAACAGTGAATGGAGGCTGGGGGCAGTGGACGACCTGGTCCCACTGCTCCAGGACCTGTGGGACCGGAGTACAGTCAGCGGAGCGAGAATGCAACAACCCCAAGTGAGTCGTTAAACTGGCACCACATCACAAAGCAGATCTCAACCATGTCTGGTTCTGATGAAAGCTCTTTGTTTGCACAGACCGGAGTTTGGGGGTAAGTACTGCACAGGGGAGCGGAAGCGTTACCGGACGTGTAACACAAAACCCTGCCAGAAGGACAAGCCCACCTTTCGAGAGATGCAGTGCAGCGAGTTTGACACCGTGCCCTATAACAATGAACTGTACCAGTGGATTCCCGTTTCAAATCCACGTACGTTTTCAAAATCTTTCAACAAACTTTAGTTTAATTAAATACATATAGTGCTTTTAGGCTTTGAAACCTTTACAGGCAATTGCAAATAACGGCCAGCAGATGTCAGTATTCACCCTGGAAATCCCTCCTCAAACGTCTATGTACCTTAAAGGAGTCATATCAGTGTTTATTTCCTAATTTTTCCATTATAATGTTTATGTATTAAAGTTAATCTGTTCCTTTTTTAACATAAATTAAAATTAATCTTTAGAAACACTTTTAAATTGGCACAATAGGAGAAAAAATAGGAGCTACTTTTGACCTCTAACCTTTGACCCTTTGCAGTACACCCCTGCGAGTTGCACTGTCGACCGTCCACTGAGTATTTTTCTGAAAAGATGCTGGATGCTGTGACAGATGGAACGCCTTGTTTCGTGAACAAGTCAAGGAGCATCTGCGTTAATGGAGTGTGCAAGGTAGTGTGGCTGGGTAAGAGACAGAAAAGAGAGGGAGGGGCGAGTCACAGCGGAGTAGGATATCATGTTTAAGTGTCATTACGTTCATAGGAATACAAAAGGCACTTTGTGTGTTTCTGTAACGTTTGCCTGGCTGTGTTTTATTTATTTGTGTCTGCTGTCGTCTTCAGGATGTCGGCTGTGACTATGGCATCGACTCAAACGCAGTGGAAGACCGCTGCGGTGTCTGTTTGGGTGACGGCAAAAGCTGTGAAATGGTCTACAAGTCATTCGATGAAGAAGAAGGCTTGGGTGAGTCCAGGGCTAAGAGGACCGGAGTTAACTGACTTAAAAATCTAAGCATGTAACCGTGAGCAGGCTCCACGTCCTGGCTCTGCAAACTGCATTCACATTCCAAACACATGCACATTAGGTTGACTGGAGCCCCTAAAGTGAGTGTGAGTGTGTCAGTAAACTCTGATGTATCTGTAATGAACGCCCAGTAACTGCTGGGATAGACTCCAGCACCCCTGTTGAGAAATAAGTGGTATTTTCACAGACAGTGTATGAAAACATGAAGCCAGCAGACAATCAATTAAGGAGGCAAAGCCTTGATGCGCCTCCAAAAGTGTGGAACTCCCCCAGAATTCAACTTTTATGCCTGCTAATAAAGCCATTTAGTGTCGGTTCATTAGCATTACATCATTCTGATTCTTTGTTGTCACGGCAGCCTCCTTGTCCACTCTGCAGCTGTTTGCTCTGATGTTCGCTGCTGGCGCAATGTGTGTATGTGCTCATGCATATATAGATATAAAATGATTGGAGAACTAGTTTTTAGAAACCTGCTTTCCTTTAGTGTGTGTGTGTGTGTGTGTGTGTGTGTGTGTGTGTGTGTGTGTCTTCTCCCGCACACATCATCCTCTCCAGATAACAGCCCAGATGTGACAGACTTCAAAAGGCATAAATGGAGGGTAAACCTCCCCCCACCTTCTATACAAACACACACTCACCTCCCCACAAACATCATTAAACTCTACAGACCTACTCATAACCACTTTTGTCCTCCCCCATCCAACCCTTCATCCAAACACAATAAAAAACAGACAGGGCATAGCCCCCCCACGCTGACACACACACACACACACTCACACACACGCACACACACACACAACCATTGCGCCCCCCGATTCAACCCACCCACTATTAAAGATCAGAGAGAAACTTTAGTTTGCATGTGGCAGCAGCCATGGTGGGCCATCCGTTCCCTCACTGTGACTCTGCCTCCCCTCCCTCGCTCTCCTAGGGTACACCGACGTGGGTGTGATACCTGTCGGAGCGCGGGACATCCTGGTGAAGGAGGTGGAGGAGGCAGGTAACTTCCTGGCTCTAAAGAGCGAGTCGTCAGAGGAGTATTTCCTCAACGGTAACTACATCATCCAGTGGAATGGGGAATATGTGGCTGGTGGGACCACATTCTACTATGAGCGCAGCGGGACACATGGAAAACCTCACAGCTCCTGGGCCCACCAAACAGCCAGTCATCCTGCAGGTTGGTGTCTGGTCCTTTTTTCCCTCCTTTTTTCCCCTTTTCAGTCTCACTTGTCCTGTGTTGTTTTCCAGTTGCTGTTTCAGGAGGCAAACCCAGGTCTAAAGTATGAGTACAGCATTAGGAAGACCAAAGTGACCGGCAACGAGGTCACGCAGCCTGTTTACAGGTGGAGACATGGGGCGTGGACCGACTGCAGCACCACCTGTGGATTAGGTTGGTGTCACAGTTGGCTAGAAACGTTGAATATCCTAGCAGCAGCGTAGTCACACTGTGGCCACTCTGAACTCACGCAGGTGACCAACTACAGCCTTCACGCTGTTTTGAGATGGACGTTGGTGTCGTGGACGAGTCTCTTTGTGATGCGGAGAGCCGTCCAGAGGACAGACACCGGAAATGCAAGACTATGGACTGCCCTGCAAGGTTTGAAGCATTCCAAGGTTTTGGGAGTAGTCTGCTGCTGCTGCTGGGATCCCCAAAGTTTTACCATCCCCGTCATCCCTCTCCATCCTGTCTTCCTCAGGTGGTGGGTCGGTGGCTGGCAGCAGTGCACGGCCACCTGTGGATCTGACGGGGTCCGGAAGCGGACTGTGCTGTGTGTGCGCACCATGTCAGGGGAGGAACGGGTCCTCCACCCGGTGGAATGCAAGCATCTCCTCAAACCCAAACCCATAGTGCCATGCAACAGAGATGTAGTCTGCGGCCAAGACTGGGCTGTTGGCGTCTGGGGAGAGGTATTTGTCACTTTTCTGTATTGTCTTTTTGAGGCAGTTTCAATTTAATTTTCTTATCTTGTTGGGTCGCAGTGTCCAGTCACGTGTGGAGGAGGCGTTCGCTCGCGTACAGTTATGTGCGCTGTATCGGCCAAGAAAACCTGCGATCTGTCGACCAAACCTCGATCCAGATCACTCTGCGCCTTACAAAGCTGCCCGAACTCGGGTCTCCAGAGACGACCTGGCCATCCTCCTAAATACCGCCGTATCTACCCGCCAAAGAACCAGCCCACCCGGCGTCCTCCTCCATCCACCTGGGCTCCCAGCAGCGCTGCAACCTCAGCAACTCCCCTGGCTTCCGTCACTGTGATGGAGACAACAACTGAGGAAAGTACAGCATCAAACTCTAAAACCACCACGTCTGGAATCGCAGACGGCGAGTTCAACATCCATTTGAGGAAAAATGACAAGCTAGGAAAAGGTTTCCCATCTAACGCCGATAACAGCAAAGATGAAAGAGAGGAAGAAGAGGAGGGAAGTACGCCAAATATGGCGGGGTACACTCCAGGATATGATTATGTTGTTGAAGACAGGATGACGGAGGAGGAGGGCATTATCGACCTGGATGTTACCACGACTGAGCGATTCAAAATTCCTCTTCAATCAACCCCACCAACATCTTTTAGATCTGTCACGCACACTTCACAGACAGGTTCAACTACCATGTTCGTGTCCAAGCCACCCACGACCTCCTCCTCCTCCTCACACAGCACTGCCAAAACATGGGCAGAGACCACTCAACACCACCCTGTCACCACCCGTCCCAACCACCCCCACAGCCAGTGGACACGCAGGATTCCCCTTGCCACCACCTCCGTCTTCCACGCCACCCAACCTCCATCCACAACTGCAAGAAGACCCTTCACCACTGCCTCATCAGCCCGTTCCACCAAGAAGACTATCAAAGTTAAGAAACCTGCTGTCACACGCAAGAAAAACAGCTTGAGCCCCCAACCTAAAAAGTCCGCTTCCAGTCGCAGCAAGAGCCAAAGCCAGGAGCCGGACATCCCACAGGGCAGCCCCACCAGTGACCAGACCATCCCCGAGCCTGTCAGCACCGACATTTTCTGGGTTGCAGGAAACTGGAGTGAGGTGGGTGCATAAAATTTATGACCGCCTTATCTTCAAAAGCACCAGCCTGCTGAATGTTCACGTTTTGGTCCTTTGGGCGCATACTTAAAATTACTGCTGCCCATTCTCAAGGCCACCCCATAACCTTTCAAGGTTGCTTTCCTCTCGTCCCTGTTAGGCCGTGACTGCCGTGAAACTAGGAGCTTTGAAAGCTGATCTGGGCAGGGGGCTGCATGCCCTCGATCTCTGCTGCCTCCGTTAACAGCTGTGCTTGTTCTGCCTGGATGGGACTGACCACGTCAGCCAGAACTAACTGATACCAAAATAGCACGTTTGAGATCAATTGAAATATTAAACAAGGAAACAAAACAGGACCTTTTTGGTGAAAGTACAGAAAGTTTGAGACCTAAGCAATGTGTTGTCTCATAGGAAAAATAAGGTCTACTTGTCACCGAGGTGGTTAAATGCCTCCAAACTCTGATTTTTTGAGAGTGCACCCTTATTTGGTCAACAGTGTTCAACAACATGTGGGATTGGAGCCATATGGAGGACGGTGGCGTGCAGCTCCAGTAAAGATGAGGACTGCGCCAGCCTCAAGAGACCTGAGCCGGCGCGCACGTGTAACCTGCAGCCGTGTGCCAACTGGAAAAGTGGTGGCTGGAGCAAGGTGATTTGGATTTGACTAGTATGGATGACTTATTCTGTTTCCGAGGGTGTAATGGCGCGTTTGTCCCCTTTGCGAGTGTCTGCTCACGCTCCTCTAAGCCATTTTTGTCACGTGCTCGCCAGTGTCCAGACAGCTGTGGGGTGGGCGGAAGGAGACACCGTGAGGTCCAGTGTGTGGATGCTCAGAGTCAACGTCCTCTCAGACCCTTTCACTGTCAAAATGTGTCCAGCAGACCTGTCAGCTCACTGACATGCCCACAAAAGCCCTGTGTGACCTGGAGTATTTCACCATGGGGACCAGTAGGAGCAACACACACACCAAGACACTTTATTTCTGTAATAGTTTTAGGCAAAGACCAGTATTACTGTACACAACCACGATTTAGTCCAGGCTCCCTTTAGTTATTTTATGGTTTTAGGCAGCAAAAAGCAGGTAGCCGCCATGATTGTTGCTGTTCTCCTCAGTGCTCTGGCAGCTGTGGCGAAGGCATGCGGGAGCGCCTGGTGTACTGTCCTGCGCCTCATCGCTGTAACACCACACTGAGGCCAAACAGCACAGAGACCTGCAGCCTGAAGCCCTGCACCCAGTGGAAGGCCGAGGGCTGGGAGCAGGTGGGTCACACACTCATCCAGAAACGCTCCAAATTCAGGTTGCAGTGGAACTAACATACTGCTGTGTGTGTTACTGTGCAGTGCTCTGTGAGTTGCGGTGGAGGCCATCAGCAGCGGGAAGTCAGGTGTGTCAGCATGCAGGATTCCGCTGTGATGCCAAACAGCCTCTGTGAGAAGATTTCCAAACCAGAAATGCAGAAAAAGTGCAACACGCAGGACTGCAAAGTCAAGACGGGTGGGTAAAGCTTACCTGTGGTGCATTTTGAACTGCTTGGATCCGTTTCTGAGCTGCCCTCCTCCTCACGCAGGTCCCGTTTGTAGGAAAAACACCATGACCTCTCGCTTCTGCGACAAGTTAAAGTTGTTGGGTCGCTGCTCTCTCAAGTCGGTCCAGAAACAATGTTGCTTCACCTGTGGGCTTTAACTGGACTCACACACACTCACACACACACTCACACACACACACACACACACACACACACACACACACACACAAGCACATAAGTGGAACCTTTCTCTGGATAAAGCTTTTTGGTTTTTACCTTTTGTTTTCCAGATTAGGTGGTCCTCAATGATTACCTGCTAAAGTTATTAAAAATAGATTTTTAAAGAATAGGGAATTTTTACAAAAGCTAATAAAATGAAAAAAAAATTGAATTACAAAAGATTGATAACAATTATTCACATGCTGTTTGGTGCTGCGTAAGGACAGCATGCAGAATGTTCCACAGCTGAATGTAATTCAACTGGTCCAAGGACTAAACTGCAAAAACACTCAACTGTAAAAGAGGGGAGATTAGCATGTGAAATGTACAAGCCATTATATAATATTCCATAACACAAGTTGTTAAGACAAACGGTAAAGGTGCTTCAATAATCAAGACACTGACAAGCGACATGGGAGCTTCCCAACCCCCGTCTTCACCTGCCTACACGGGAACAGTTATTTAGTACTCAGATATTTATGATATTACAGGGCAAAAAGTCATGATTGACAGTACAGCTCAGCTTGAGGGTGAACAGGCGTTTCTTCCAGGTCAGCACTGCGTCATCTGGCTGCAAATGATGTGAAAAACTGAAAAAAAAAAAAGATGTCCTGAAAAAACTGAGCGTTTGCATCTTTAGAGGTCAGGGACTCGTGTCGCCTTTGGGTTTGGCCTGGCTTAAGGGGACGCAGAAACGCCGTTTTAAAAAAATGCAAGAAGACTAGTGTGAACATAAGCGATACATCATTTTAGTCAAGATCAGAGCTTATTTCTTTAGGTAAACTCCTAAAACCAGAATGTACAAACAGATTTGTTACCTCATTAATAATTTGTTCATAGTAAATGTAGTCGTTTTTTCTGTCAGAATTACACTGTGTGTTTACATTATTCTGGGTCCATCGTCCTGTTCCATCCATCCTGGTTGCGAGTGTCAATCAAGGCCAATCAGCTGCAGAACCAGTGTGGTTGTGCAGTGGAACCTGTGGCGCTCCTCCTGTGACTGACCAGTGAGAAAGAGGTGTTGCAGGTCATCCCTCTCAGGCCCCTCCAAAGATGGCCGCTGTGCTTGTTCAGTGTGTCTTGTTCATGCTTATGGTACATGACCATGACTGATTCATGCTTTGCATCTTTATTGTTGATATAACTGTTGAAATGAGGTGTTTGTGGAAAAAAAAAACAATTTTTCACAGGAAATAAAAGGTAACGTGTGTCTAATGTGTTGAAGCCTGTGTTTGAAGCAAGTGGACCCATGTTGTGCACCGTGTCCTAAAATCCAAAAGTGTGTGTGTGTCTGGGTGTGTGTTTTATGTTTGGACAGAGCAGACACCATCCAGTTCTATTACCTAACCGTTCAGTCTGTTATGTCGGTGCGCTTATCGTTGCACAGTGGGAAGAAATGATTGAGGAAATGCTTGAAAATATCAAAGAAAACAAAGCACTTTGCTCTGGTTTTACACGACTTACCCAAGAACTTATAAAACCAATGATGGACGGTGAGTTTAAATTTAATTTAAAAGATTTAATTTCTTTTTTTTCCAAATTGGACCGTTGAAAAGTCTGTATATGTCATCACTCCAGCTTGAAATGATCTGTGCTGCCACTTCAGAAGAGCAACAGTTGGCGATCAGCTGATCCAGTGACCTGTAAGTAAATTCCCTGGGCCTGTTGAAACCGACACTCGGCACAGATGGATGATGTAAGTCTCTGTCTCGGAGAGGTGGTGGAGGGGATAACGTGACAACCGTCTATTGATCAATGTGAAGGCGGAAACAGCAGCCTCATCACGTTGGTTACCAGACACCCCAACACAACCACCACATTAAAAATTTACATCCGATGACCAACAACAAAAGAGGCCTTCCACACAAGCCAGAACCTGTTTCTGTCCTCGCCCTGAGACTGATGAGGCTCTGCAGCACCATCAAAGGAGAACGGTACTTTAATCTGGTGTCTAAGTCTTCAAATCCTGGAGTAAACCCCAGAGGAAGAGCGGGCTGGGTTGGTGCACCGGTGCGCTGCTGGTTTGGAGGAAGAAGTCCAGTCTGGTGGCTTTCATCTGGACCTCATCAGGCTGTCCCGCAGGCGCTCAGACTGGCATCCCGGTACCAGCCGTCTTCCTTTATTAAAGCCTTGGCCTCCTCTGACCCAGCGCATGCAGAGCAGGCCCCAGGGAACGCAGACAGACACACATGGTTCCCATAGGTCTGTTAGGTTGTTTGCCTCCCTCGCACGGATTAGGGTTCAAGCAGCTCTGAGTGCAGCGCTTCTCTTCATAAAAGTGGCTAATGATAGAGTACCGAAGAGGGAGGAGCCAAAACGTGTTGGCAACGAGGCCAAGCAAAAGCAGAGACACATGACATGAACTCCCACGGGAAGGGTGACACAAAGCAGGCCGAGCAGCAGATTGCGCGCTGTGGTCTGGCTGTTCCACCTGCTGCAGCTACGACCAGCCGCAGGTGGAGGGCAACCGCTCCGACCCGAAGGAAAACCAGCCTCAGGGAGGGCTCCACGCCTGCACTTCACCCCATTTGGGAGGAAACACACTGATCAAGGAAATAGAAAATGATTATTGCATTGTGCTTCAGCGGTTGCCCTAGCAACCAGACACTATGGCTGAAAGTAAATGGCAATAAACGCACCACAATAAAAGTTCCATTCTGTGAGTGGTAGTTATTGATTAGCATTAAATTTAAGCTTTCACCAGCTCTCAAAACGTTGACAAAGCAGACAAGCGAGAATGAAAAATGGGACAGAAAAGGAATCTTCAAGCACTTTCTTTTTTTTCTGTTTGGCAATCAGTAGCGTTTGCCCTGTAGTAATTTCCTGCATTTTACTTTTCATTGCGGGAGGGATCAGCAGCACATTTGTCTGTCCTATTGCCTATTGTTTATTTTTACCTTGAAATGCTATTCAGGAAGTTTTATAAAGATAAATTGAATGCTAAAGCTGTGGAACAATGGCAGGGATGAGACTTTCTCCAGACCCTGCAAATCTCGCGTATATTGCATTTAGCTGGAAAAGCACACATGAATTGTTGGCTTTATAAGAAAAAAAAAAAACCCTTTTCCTTGCTTCTGAATAAATCCTGCAAATCTTATGAGTATGTCAGTATCTCTGGAGGCTCAGTGAGGCGCTTTCAGCAGATTTAAACACAACATTTAGGACTGATGCGGGATCTGGGAAGCTGACAGATGTCTGCAATAGGAAATAATTCAATTTTTTATGTCATTTTAAAATATTTTCTTGCGACGGTCATTGTTTTAAACGGGAAAATTAATGTCATTAATTATTATTCTTGCTCGGGCAGAAAATCTGCTGCTCTGTTTCCTCTGCACTGGTTCAGGTTATCAGAGAGGGAAGGGACGCTGCAAAGGAAGCGCTGATAAGATTGGTTTGTTTGTGTCCACAGATAAAGCCACCAGACCGCTCTTCTGGCTGGGACTCGTTGACAGGCCTAAAAGCAGGCACTAAAAAATTGATTTACTGGAGGGAAAGCCAGGATTCTCCAAGGATCAGCGTAAATTTTGTTTGTCAGTCTTTCCTCTCGGCCCCATGTGAACCACAGACACCATGAAGGCTGCATGGCCTTCTCATCTGTCACAGCGTGGTCCATCCTCACGTCTCTTGCTGAGGAACAAATGAGGCAAGGGCCAGCCGGACACCTGAGTCACAGAGGAAGGGCTGGCGGGTGAAACTGGAGAGGATCATTACACTGCAGCACAGCAGGGGGGACAGCACCCTGATAAAGGCGAGCGAGGGAACCAGAGTGGCCTCTGCAGCACCAAGGTTGGAACCAGCAACAGAAAAGTTGCTTTATCTGAAGACATCAGGGAGGACTTGTCATGTTCTGAACTAAGAAATGAGCAGATGCATCTCATTTTGCTCACTTTTGACTGAAATCACCCACATGATCTGCACCGGCTCAGTTCCACCTCGCCCTGATATCACATTCTCTTGTGAGTTGTATTCATTTGGAGGCAGACACACAATGCACACGGGAATGCCACAGCGCACAACTTACTCCCATATGTGTGAGGCGAAGCGGAGTAACGAGAGGGTGGGATCAAATAACTAACAGCTACACCCTCATTTTTGTGACTGGGAGATCTCGTCAGGTATCCTCATATGAAAATACTGAAGTGCAGGAGGCCAACAAGTCTGACTCAAGCCCAGACAGAGGGAAAGACCTCCCCGGACCGCTGTCCTGATGCTGTATGGAGGTGGGGGCAAATTGGGTGGGGAGAGGGAGAGGGAAAGAGAGAGAGAGAGGGAGAGAGAGAGAGAGAGGAGTGAGCTGGGCAACAGAAGACAGATGGATTATCTGCCATGCGCCTGGATTGAGCAGGATTCCTCTATAAATCTTGGCTCTTCGTTTTCCTCCCCTCAGTGAAATCTGAAAATGCCTTCTGCACATGTGGTCTGTAGCCGCTCCCAGACAGGTAGAAAGCCCGGTGCTCCTCTTGCTTTTCTTTGGAAATAAGGAATTCAACAAGCGGCAAACTTTTGGACCTGGATTTGAACAAACCTTCTCTTCTTTTTTTCTTTATTTTTGCCTGGAAACACAAGGAGCAACCGTTGGAGCAGCCAAAGGTCACAATCAAAACCTAACCACACAATCAAGGAAGGACCTGAAAAACAAGGTGAATTGGAAACCATGCTAATGCGTTTCTAAGCTACTTTTTTTCCCTCTTATTTAATTCTTAAAAGCAGAGGTGGACTTTGCTGCTGTGTCAGGAGATCTCAGTAGAGTTTGAATGCGATTACATTTACAGCCAAAATTGAAGGAATTTCTTGTGATTGTAATATAATTCGGACCCTGTAGACTGCGGAGGGCTCCCCTCCCTGAGCTCCCAGCCCATCCTCGCCCCCAGCAGCATGTCCCAGGCTCTGAGGCTGCTTCTAGTCCTCCACACAGCACACTACCATGATCAAATGGGCTGCTGGAGGGAGTAAGGCTGCCTCTGCCTCGATCTGCTCCAGGACTGGCTCAGGAGCTCCTCGTAGTTCTGTTTCGGGCACAACCTCCAGACTAAGCTCATCATCACTGGGTCCATCACTGTCCTTGCCTCTCTTGTTTGCACTGGTTGTTTTCTCCGTCTCCCTTCCTGGAGCAACCTGCCATCTTCACAAGAACAGACTGAGTTTTGCAAACCTGCAAGCTGCCAGAGCTCCACCGAACGCCTCTGAGACTGTAGTCGTTTTCAGGCCCAGAGCTGCTAGAGGTCCCCTGGGTCCGACTCGGGGGTCACAGGGTAGGCATGTGCGCAGCTACAGTCATCTCCAAGGGGACATAAGGATGAGGAAGCTATTTTCGTTCCAAAAGTTTTTTCTGAGGATCGATAAAAATGGACAAGTCAATGGAACCAAAAGCAAGGATGACCCTCTCAGTAAGTAACTCGTGTACTAAAGTAACAAAGTCAAGTCCAGTGATTGTCAATAATGTTCCAAAGGAGCTGAAAAAGATTTTAAAATGTGACTATGGGTGCAAAACCAGAAAGGTTTCAAAAAGGTTTCAGAGGGCAGAGAGCGTCTGTCTGCTGCCTTATCCAAAATAAATTTAGCTTAATAAGCCAGCATGAAAAAAGTAGTTTGGAAGAAGCAATCCCTGATCACACTTGTCATTTTGTTTTAAACCAGACGTCCTGCGGATATCTTTGCTGTCCAAACACTCAGCACAAAGATTTTAGCTCCCAGATGGTTTAAAAAGAAGCAGGGTCAGATAACCGGGCCATTATCATGCTGTCTTCACAGTCCAGGGTAAACAGCGCTGATAACAGCCACAGAGGAACAGGGCTTTCAGGGAGGGGGTGCAGGCTTTTCAGCCTCACTGATGCTTGCAGACTGTTTCTGCCTCCTTGCGTCTCACTCTCCCACACAGACTGCCCCGACTGCCAGCCGAAGCTGGGTTAATTACATCTCTTCAGTCACAGAAGAGACATTTGTTTAAAGCAGTTTGACATGTACCCTCATTGAAACAAGTCTTTAAAGTGATTACACGTTGTACCTTTCGGCATATCAGTCAGTAAAATTGCTTTCCCATTAGTCCCCCCAGAATTCCCGCCAGGCTACCTCTGTGTGGCTATCAGCCAGCGGTAGGGGGGTGATCATACAGCATCACATGTGACACACAGGCACACAGGCACAAATCCACATGCATACATTTCTCGTTCTGAGTCCTCAACCCCAATCTGGGTGGACCCAGATTGGTTTATTTACTGACTGGCTGTACGGTTGATTTATCATATCAGCAGTGTATCTATTGACCTTACAGTACAGTATGTATGTTTGTTGTGGTTGTGTTTTTTAAAACCCACAACTCCTCTTTGTTGAGGTACTACAGAGTTTGTGTTCTGGAGGAAACTGAAAACGTGTGTGTGTGTGTGTGTGTGTGTGTGTGTGTGTTGGGGGGGCCATGGGGGACTCTCTGGATGAGACAAGTTCATGAATAACCTGCGGAGCGTCATTGTGGCCACATCAAAGCCCTGCGTCTTCAGTGTCATCAAAAAGCTGGGTCCCGAGGGGGTCTGGGGACACTGTGCATGGATTATGTGCCCTCGTATCAGGTTCGCGTTGCAAAGGATACTACACAACAGCAGCCTTAGTCTTTGCTGTGGCCCCCCCCAAGGCTAGACATGATCCCAGGGCAGACATCCTTTTTTCCGAATGGAGAACTGGTCCAATTAACCGGTGTCAGAACCTCTAAGACGTTGCTTTCATATCACCAGAGGTGAATTTTGATTTTCTGTGAGAGGTGACGAGAGGGTCTGTCTAAGGCCTGTGGCCCTGCAAGGACCCGCCACTTGCTGTCTGTTAAAGGGCCAATATCCAGCCTCCCACAGATTTATGGGGATGCCAGTGAAAAACTGTCCCACATGGTCTGCAGCTCAGTTGGGTTTGAAGGTGAGGTTACAAAGAGGCAAAAAAAGGACAACGACGCAGCAAATAGCAACGTAGCCGTTAGCTCGGCCTGCCTACATAATGAAATATGTAGAAGTCACACTGAGCCGTCATACAAGAGGCAGATAAAGTATTGTTGAACAGGTCCAAAAGGAGTTAAAAGTTTCAACGGTTCCATGGCTGTAAAGAGAGAGAGAGAGAGAGAGTGTGTGTGTGTGTGTGTGCACGTGTCTGAGACCACCATTTGTGGTTCTCTGGGCTCTAGGCCATGTGTAGTGCAAGATGCTTCTGGACATAATTTAAAGTGTGTATGTGAAGTTGTGAACTATAGGTAAGTGTGTGTGTGTTTGTGAGTGTGTGTGTGTGTGTGTGTGCCTCAGTGCACGTTCATCTACTTTAATCAAAGCAGCGGCCTTTTTTTAATGTAGGGGGAAAACAGATGGTGCTCTCACAGCGTTTCAAGGGGGGAGACGTATTGCTTTGCTCTGAGGCGAGGAGGTAGATGGATATCCCGCCTGTGTAAATACACACAGCGCGGTCCTTATAAAGTGTTTTTGCTATATCATCTGATTTATGTCTCACTCCACATGAGTTCTCTGCAAAATAGGAGCATGTCACCAGGCTTTTCTTTAATTGTTCAAACGTTACTGGAAGAAAACAGATGCTGCAGAGTTTAGGAGTTTATGATCCTCCACTAAGTATAAAATCCACTTTTAATTCTCACTGGTGCTTTATTCCAGAAAAAAAAAAGACCCAGCACTCTCATAAAAGAAAAAAACAAAGAAGAGAAAAAAAGTGCCAAAACAAGGCCGACTGACTTCTTCAGTCCGTGTGTGGGGTGAAAACTGGCCCATACTGAGCACATTTAAAGTTCAGTGTGTGATCTGAAATTAAGTCACACACTGGTGCAATTTGAAGTCTCACAGCCAGGTCAAAGGCGCAAGTTTACGTTTACCTGCTGGAATATTAAGTGCATGTGTGTGTATACATGTGTGTCTTTGTGTTTGTGTGTATACAACCTGTCTTGCCCCTGCCTCCGGTGGCTGACTTTGATCAGTGATCATTACAGCCTTACTAATCCTCCCTCCACCCCCCGTCTCACTGTCATGGCTCCTCTGTCGTTCTCTCTGCCCCCCCTCTGTTCTCCTCCCTTTCATCCCTCCCATGTTTACAGAAAAGCCAGGGACCGCCATAGATTGTCTTACATCCTCACTCCGTACCTGACACCCGATCCCATTCAGAAAAACGGTCCCCCTGTGATCTTCAATGGCCGTTGTGTCACAGTCCCCACCGCTACCTCGCCGCTCCAGAGCTCTCTGCCCCGAGGTGCCGCTGTTTGAACTCGAAACTGATACAGTTAAGACCTCACAGACAAGGAGCGAATCTTCTGTATTTTTTAAGAGAGGCATTGTTCTTCGCACACCTGCGTCCATCACTGTCCGCTCCTATTAGAGGCTGGCAGCCCGAGAAGCACCCGGGTCACCACAGAGTGGGTCTGAGAGTGGGGCAGGCTCCCACGCAAGCAGTCATCAGACGCAGGAGGGGCCCCCGGTCTGATCAAAGCACGTCGTTGAGTCCTTAGAGTTCACACCCCCACACTGAAGTTTGTGTCCGTGTCCACACGCACTTGTTGAGATAAAATAATGACAGGTCGCAGGTAGTGGGGGGGAAGAGAGTCAGGAAGGAAGGCATGAAATCAAACCCGGTATTGGTACACACACACTCACACACTCACTCACACACACACACACACACACACACACACACTTACAGAGAGTTCTGTGGTCAAAGGACACCTTGGGAAGTTATATTTCTTTGACCTTTGATACTGAGACCACACAAATAACCACAGCTGTCTGCAGCCAAAGCCCGTCCTCGTTAAGCAGGGATATAAATTAGTTCTCATAACAGACTTGGAGAATTCCTGGAGTTGCTTGAATGAGGACTTGGAAAACGCAAATGCCAAACAAATCATAAACAACATTAGACCCTCTGTGGTCTCCACCCATTCATTTTCAGACTAAATGGCCTGAGCAGCTGGAATCAGTTACACAGGTGGAGGTTGTAAAGCAACTTTATAATATTGCCGAAATTATAAATGTGCATGAGCAATAATTATGATTTGACAGGGCATTCCCATAATTAAAGGCTCCATAATGAACATGAAATGCGCTTTTATCCGTTATTACTCACCATGAAGCAAAGCAACCTGATCTCTTTTTACGCTAACAAGCCAAACAGACGTGCGATATTTGGGAATATTTATGGGGACCTCAGTAGAGTGCATAAACATTTTTTTGCTGAATCCTAGGTATTCTGGAGATCACCTCGGTGGACGTGGGAGTGGTGGCCATCAAAGGGTTGAACAGTAACTACTACCTGGCTATCAGCAAGAAAGGAGAGGTTTACGGAGCGGTTAGTATCCGGGTCAGGGGTCGAAAAGGGGGCCAGATACACAGCTAGTGTTGGATTCCTCCACTCTTATCAGAGTTCTGTCCTTATCTTTACTTCTCTGACTGCTGGGGCAACACTGAATCACAACCAGGCCCGTGAACAAACACGCACACACTCAAACCACAAGTGTATTCTGGTTCTGCACAAGCACACACCTTCTGCTTTGCCTAAACCTGACAGGTGAAACGACTCTGGTTTTTCCTCAGAGGGAGTTTGGTGTGGACTGCAGCCTGAAGGAGCGCATCGAGGAGAACGGCTACAACACATACGCATCGGCCATGTGGAAAAACAAGAAGCGGCAGATGTTTGTGGGTCTGAACGTCCACGGGAAGCCGCTGAGAGGGAAGAAAACCCGCAGGAAGAACAGGGCCACCCACTTCCTTCCAATTGTGGTGTAAACTGGAGACCCCGGTTGGAAGAGGAGGACATGCAGCACTGGACAAATAAAGAAGATGTAGAATTAAAGCTACAAAAAAAAAACAAAAAAAACCAAAAAAAAATACCCTCATCTACAAACAAGGCACTAACACTGTTACATAAAAACACGATCACTGCTGCTGGCTTTGATCAAAATCATCTTTTATTTTATGGGGAAAGATGAAGATCTGTGTTTTCTGTGGCATGGAATTAGATTTTTACCCCCCTTTTTTCTGTGCCAAACTAATGAAAACTGGAACTTTTGTGTAAAGTGGAAATAATGGGAGACAACGTCACAGGAGCAGGAGATGTTGTAAAATGTTATTTATAATCCTTGTTCAACAACAGAGTCAACGGGAGGGAAAGAAAAGGCTTTGGAAGAGAGAAACGATCAGTCCTTTTAGCATGACTGTGTAGGGGAACCTTAACAGCAAACGTTTCATCCACTGTGTCCTGATTGTTACTGTAATGATTTATTTATTTGTGAAATATTTAACTTAAGGGGGACACTTATGAGTAAAGCATTCCTTTGCATTCTTTACTTTTATAGAAACTGTTATGTGAAAATAAATAGCATTTTCTCATCAGTAGTCCAGTCCTCTTCTATCCATTCCTCTGCAGATGTTCCATGTGACAGCTGCTGCAGCGCTGGTTTCCACAGCACACACATCACCCACACCTTGCAATGTTTTGTAGCTCTGCCATCACTCCACACTTCCGTTCAGTTCAGTTCCTCGCATTCAGGAGTGAAGTGATCCGTTTCCTCAGTCAGCAGTGATCTACAAGCAAATCAGTGGCAGCTGCTCCGATGGCAGATCAAAAGACGCGGGTAGAACCTGAACACCACAGGCTTCCGGGCCTGATGTCCTCTCATCGCAAAAGTAGGAGAAGAGCTGCAGGAAGAAAAGGCTGCTAACTACCGGATAGGTATCCAGAGCTTTTTTTTTTCTAAAGAGCTACTTTGTTTAATGGCTGTCCGTGCAATCAGCGATAAGTGATTTATTCTGAAGTATGCTTCAGTGCATTCCAACACACCAGTTTATGAACATCTGAGATAAGACTTCACATTTTGCTCTGCACCTCATGTTAAAATATGGTAAACCATATTGTATACATGTCTGTGTTTAACAAACAGTCAGTACAGGAATTTATTCGGGGGGGGGGGGAGACAGTATTTCGAAGAAGTGTGTTGCAACATTTTCTCAGTTTAACATCTGTGACAATTAACATAAGTAACAGACTTGCAAGACGTTTTATCATTGTGCATTCCCGAATTTGAATGTTTGAACGTATTCCAAAATGCAGGCATGTGGAAAAAAAACAAAAACAAAACCAAAAAAGGGCAGTAATCTTTTATCAGGGTGGGTCTCTGCATTTCTGGAACACAAATTCTTTGTGCTATAATGTGATCCAGCTTTTGGAAACAAGTGGAAAATGACCAGAGGGCAAAACAACTAATGAATACTTAGACTGAGAGGTCTGGTGCAACACATGTTTGTAGCGGGCAGCTACTGAGTGAGTTCAGACTGAGGCGCGTCTGAGACCTGCTCGCAAATGCATTTATTAGAAATTCAAACACTTTGTGCACTAGCGAATATTTATGTCAGTATAATCTTATTTAATGTACCGCAATCATGTTTATTTCATGGCAAGATTTCTTGATGTTAAATGCATTTTTTACCAAAAGTACTCTTCCAAGAGCCAAAAATGGCGCCTTGCCCTCCCCGCCGCCAGGGGGCGGTAGTTAGATTCCAAGGACGCCGCTGGCGGCGGGTTTGTTGTTAAAGGAAGTGGCCAAAAGTTGGGAAGATAGAATCGGAGGAAAATCCAGGATGAGATATAGTTCGTATTTTGTACTGATAAGATAGGGAATTGTCTCCAAACGACAGTCGGGCCGCCTCATTTATAATTAATGCTGGTGTCGATCTGAGAGCCAGGCTGACAAACCAGCAGTCATGAATGAGCATTTTAACAGAGCTCCGGGAGCTGGGAGAATCCGAAATCCCACAGCGGAGCCCGGGTTTGTGGGCACCGCCGGGGATCCCAACACCAGCACGGCTTTTTACAACCAGGCGGTTTCCCCGCTCAGACAGCCGCGGACAGCCCCGTCTCTGACCGAGAGCCCGCACGACGCGGCTGGCGAAGCTGTCGGACAAGGTTAGCTGCGTCAAAGACAAACGCAAAGGGCTCGTTTGAAGCATGCTTCTTGTGTGCAAGTTTCTTCGATAACATTCATTAGCCTGGTCACAGAACGCGTGTTTGTCGAATTTGTCTGTCCCCAAATTCCTTGAGTGGATTAATGTCACTGCTCTTGGCTAACCAGCAGCTAGTTGCTAAAATGTTAGCCACCGTTAGCATCCTGGCACCGTGACCTGCACCTGTTAAACTGTTATTTTAGGTGAGGTAACGTAGCTTCTAAATTAAGCTCACTGTCCAATGTCCCATCGCTAGTCTGCCAGTGGGCTTGGCCGCACGGATACCTTAAAGATCATTTAAACGAGACTAAGTTTCAGTTTCACTTCTCGAGAATCACGCCATTTGACGTGAAGTGAGCTTGGGTTTGCCATTTCCTCGGTAGCTGCACCGAGGACGGGAGACCTTATTGGCTGATGGACTTTCCTGTATAATAAGGTTTCGCTGAACACTTTCGTCTAACTTTCAGATCCAAACAGGCAGAGCGGCCCCCAGCCAAGTGCACACGCAAACAGTGCGTGTGGCTCCAGGAGAAGCACCCAGGAGGACTCTGCCGTGAAACCATCCACCCTGTCGGCCAGTGCTCCAGAGTTTGTACCCACTGGGATGATGTATGAAGTAAGTTCCTGCTACTTTCTAAGTTTCCGTTCTTGTCTGCGTCGGTATTCGTTTTTTCACATTCTGATTTTTGCTTGTGCAAAGAACAACAACTTTTATTTCGACGGTGAGGACTTTTATGGAGAACCAAGCTTGGCTGACACGGTCACAGAGTTTTTGGGTCACCTGAGCACCTCACCAGGGTCCTTTGACTCGGATATTGGCTACATTAGCGACACCCTCAATTCCTGGGTGACTACGGAAGAGACACTGAACGAGCTCGTTGGCCTAATCTTCACACAGGTTAGAAGAAGACTGTTCTATATTTGTTTATAGGCTTTAGATTGTGTTGGTTCCAGCCAGAATGGAGTCTGAATGGAGCATGTGTGCTTACTGTCTGCAATCACAGTCCACCACCATTCCAAACTTTTCCTACACGGGCGCCAGGCTTTGTAACTACCTTTCACACCATCTCACCATCAACCCTCCCAGTGGCAACTTCCGCCAGCTTCTCCTAAAAAGGTGACTTTACCTCCCCCAATATTGGTTTGGAGAGCAGTAACAGCAGCAGTTATTGTTCCTGACGCACCAGCGGTGTCCTTGGTAGATGTCAGGTGGAATATCAGCAGAGGGATGCAGCTGCCAGAGGAGATGCTGACGCTCAGAAGAAGCTCCACTCCTTTGTGCTCTTTCTCGGAGAGCTCTACCTTAACTTAGAGGTAAATCAAGGGATTTTTACGCTAAAAACAAAAAAAAAAAAGCAGCCGAATCTGTCGTTCACTAACTTAACCCCAGTTGAGCTGTGATATTCGGAATCGTTTCACCCGCCAGCACATGTTCATCTTCTTCCTTTCTTCAGGTGAAGAGTGCGAAGGGGTCTCCCAACCGAGCTCAGATTCTGCTGTCTGCCCTGAACGACCTCATGAACACCCTGTTCAACCACCCCGTTGATGCAAACCTCATCTGCGCCGTCAAACTGCTCAAGGTTTGACGTCTGCGTCGGCCGTGTCCCCATAGCTGCTGTTAGCGCTGTGGCCCAGTCCTGACTATGTGCTCTGGGTTCCTAGCTGACGGGTTCTGTCCTGGAAGACGCCTGGAAAGAAAGCGGGAAAGCGCACATGGATGAGCTGATCCAGAGGATAGAAACTATTCTCCTGGACGCTACCTGCAGCAGGTGTGTGTCGTCGGTACCTTTTCTTGTTTTACACGTGTGGAAGTTGACACAAGTTTGTCCGTGCCTCCCCACCTCAGGGACGTCAGACAGATGCTCCTGAAGCTAGTGGAGCTGCGATCGAGCGATTGGGGACGCGTCCGTGACGCTGTGGCTGCCAGTTACGCAACCCCGGACAACGACCCAAACTACTTCATGGTGAGAGTGGGCCGTGCCGCTGCCGCCTCCCGCCTGTGCCCGCTCCTCATCACCCTGTGTCTCCTCTCCCAGAATGAACCCACCTTCTACACCGAGGACGGCGTCCCCTTCACAGCAGCAGACCCAGGTGAGACACAAACGGAGAGCAAAGTGAAAGCGGAGCTCGGACTCCCAGCGGATCCTCCTGCTGCAAACACGACAGCCGGAATCGCTCCAGCGTCTGGACTTGTGGTTGGCTTGGAGTGTTTGTTTGGAATAAAGATTTCATGACTCCTCCTCCTCCTCCAAAAACTCTAAAGCCCCAACAAAACACGAATGTCCCTTTTGTAAAATGAATTTGTCTCTTTTTTTGTTCCAGAATATGCGGAGAAATACCAGGAGATGCTGGCTCGGCAGGACTACTTCCATGAGACCTACGGAGAGAATGGAAACGAAGCGTGAGTTTGAGACAGAAGTGTGACGCTGCTTCGTGGTCGTTTGATGTGAATTGTCGTCTGTTATTGAGAGACTTTACTACCAAATCATCATCGGGTGCTCGTATGTACAGTTTGTATTTAAGCGATGGTCTGTCCCCATCAGTGTCATATTCCCTGGAGGTTGTATCTGGTTCTACTAAATCAGTTCTGGTCTGACCCCACTCAGAACTAACCTGCGGGCCCCTGAGTTTAGAAACCGGCCCCCAGTGCAACCGTGTCAGCCTCGTCCTCACATTCAGTGTAGTCAGCAGTTGGTGTGAAAGAGAGCTGAGCTGGCCTCCCTCTGCCTCTCGCTGTTGCACAAACCCTCTTCAGCAGTTTGTAATATTCCAAAAAGGATGCCTGCGGGGATCTAACGCCCTGCCGGGGCCCAGCGCCCTGCCGGGGCCTAACGCTGCCTCTCTCCTGCAGGTACGACGACTCTGAAGACGAGCTGGAGCCCGACATGGTCGAAGATTTTGAGAGTTTCTGTTTGGAGACGGAGAGAAAACGACAACAGCGACCCAGCTATTAGAATCTCTGAGGCTGTGACCGGCGTCCGGCTTTTCCTTGTTCTCCTGCTGGAACGTTGAGGGACAAAGTGTTTGATAACAGTTCATCCAATCAAAAACAAGCCTTTACTCCCGACGCTTCCACGTGCTTGCCCTTCTGACATATTTGTAAGTCCGCTTCAGCTTTGACCAGTGAAGGTCAAAGCTGAAGGGTCCTCCTCTTCCCTTGGAGGCCTGGACACATGTTGTTGGATTCTATTGTTTTCTCTGAGAGAGAGTGCAGTGATGTTTTTCCCCCTTTATTTATTTACTTTTTTTTTTTTTTACCACAAATTTCCGCCTGGAGCTTCTGTTGGATGACGGATTCAGTCGTTAATTCAGGCAGTTTAGCAAGTCCATTCTAACGAGGACCAGAGTGAGCAGTCGCCCAGGGCAGATGGCCTTGGAAGGACCCGCCCGTGTGTGGCTGCGGAGAAACCTCGGCCTCGGTCTCAAAGTGCAAGTTTGCTGTCAGGTGAGATGATTTGCTCTAAAACTGCTTCATCTACTGCAGCCTCCAAGAGAAGCTGCAGGCCGTCAAGCCTAACTCGTTGTTTAGGGCCACGACAGGGAGCCTGTAAGAGTCGCTGCAACAAGATCAGAAGTCAGATCTAGAGAGCTTAGCTTATTTTAAAACTCTGCTTTTTTCTTTGTGATTAGAATACAAAGTTTCAGGCATTTTATTCTAAACGATTAAATGAATGCAAGCATCTTGGTGTGTATTTATACACACACACATACATATACACATTTATATCTATCTATAAAAGCAGTCGGAGCAGTAGGGCAACACTTCTTTTATATTCTGGATGTAGCTCTCAAAGCGTCTACTGATGACAAGTGTCACGAGGAAGGAATGTTGTTTTATAGTTTGTAAATATTATTTATGGTATTGTGTGCCCGCAATAAATCATTCTTAGTTAAATATTTGTTGTGACTGAGGTAGTTACTGATCATTGTGGAAAGCGTTGCCATAGCTACACGTGACAGCAGATGCTGGAGGAGCCCCCAGAGCACCAACAGGCCTCCGCCAAGCAGCTCCTTTCCCCAGAGTGTGTGACTGACACCTGTGCTATAAGTGTGTGTGTGTGTGTGTGTGTGTGTGTGTGTGTGTATCAGCTGTAGTGACGCAAGATCACATAACGTAATAGGTACTTTTATGGTCAAGGTCTCCTGGCCTTTCATCTTTGGAATCAAGAACTTCACTGAACTTGATGAAATATCAACGTTTCCTGAAAATTTGAATAAAATCTGTTTTTAAGTTGCTTTGCAAACAGGCGAATCAACAAAAAGAGGTGGTCCCACTTGGCAGAGGTTAGAAACCCTTTCCCTTAGATGTCAATAGCAACTGTAAATAATATTTTTTAAAAATGAATAAGATCTTTTTTCTTTTCTTTTAGGTGCAGGAAACTTGTCAGAAAAGCTGCCGTTGCAGAAACGTGGAGTTTGGCTCCATCTAGCGGTCGTAGGTACACACACACACACACACACACACACACACACACACACACCCCTGAAAGACAAACGGTTCATCTTCTCTTAGTTGTGTGTAGTTATGTATTAAAATAGGCTTTTGAACCAGCCTATGACAAATAACGTTTTTTTTAAGTGTTTGCAGCGTTGGGAGTGTGGCTGGCAAAACTACATCAGTCAAGTCAAGTCAAGTCAAGTCAAGTGAGCTTTATTGTCATTTTCGAACATATATAGCTGGTGCGATACATATTGAAAACGAAACAACGTTTCTCCAGGACTTGGTGCTGGTAGGGCAACACAAAAGGGGCACAAAAGGACAGCAGGGCTACACAGAGACAACATGGGTCAACACAACATGCAACAGGACGGGTACATAGACGGGCAGGAATGAGGGGTGGAGTAGGGTGGAGTAAAGTGGAGTAGAGTGCAGTATATATCAGAATAAAGTGCAGACAGATATGTCGGAATAAAGTGCAGTACAGTGCAAATGTTGCGCAGAGTTTGTAGGTAAACGCTGTAAAGTGCCAGTGCAATTGTAACAGTTTTAGGCTTTGTAAACATTATTCCCAGTAGTAGTGTTAAGGCAGCATGGGAGGATTTGTGCAAACCTTTTTCTACAAAACCAGAAAGTTAGCAGCAGGGTTAGATAATAAATAATGTCAATAATGTGTGGTGGCATGGAAAGTCTGTGCGTTCAGATCCTTCCATTGAGGAGCCTGATGGCCTGTGGGAAGAAGCTGTTAGTTAGTCTGGTCGTGTGGGCCCGAATGCTTCGGTACCTTCTCCCAGATGGCAGGAGGGTGAAGAGGGTGTGTGAGGGGTCGGCCACGATGCTGGTGGCCTTACGGGTGCAGCGTGTGGTGTAGATGTCCACTAGGGGGGTCAGAGAGACACCGATGATCTTTTCTGCTGTCCTCACTATCCTCTGGAGGGTCTTGCGGTCCGCCACGGTGCAGTTCCCAAACCAGACGGTGATGCAGCTGCTCAGGATGTGGTTCAGCCTGGCCACAGATTGCAGAAGGTATATTTCTACACTTAGAGAAGTTTAATTTGTAAAACTGCGGCTTAAAAAATGTAGATTTAAAAAATGTTAATGGTCCCTATACTCATTTAACTAAATCAACATGTGGTGTATCTGAAACAAAATATTACAGCCTACAAAAACAGTAATACAAATTAGAATAGTAGTATCTCAGGTCGGTGCATCACAAGCTTAAAAACTGTGACAGAACGCCTGGCATTAAAACACGTTTGCTAACAAAACCACCCCACTACTTAGGCCTTTGTTCAAAGAGAGTTCTAGAACATAATAATGTTAAATTAAAATGATTATATATGTATTTAAAAGTATTCCATAATATTGGAGAAAATTATTGGTAAATTAGGTGTTTAAACTACAGAAAATGAACCATAAAGTAGTTGAAATACTTAATGCAGCACAAAATATGAATGTAGTTTAACTATCGGTAAGTTAGGGCAAATTGCAGTTAAACTATATGTAGTTCAAGTGTATATGTTGTCTAGTAGAGGTGTTAACAAGCTGCAGTTCTTTGATGGTCTGATAATGCTGACACTTTATGCTCATCTGAGGAAAAGGAAGTTGAGGTTGCAAAGGGAAAAAAAAATAATGAAAAACGCGTTACAAACTGCTGTAGAATGAAAAGAATCGGGTAAAAATTGAGAAAGAAAAAAGATAAATGTGCTTAGAATACAGAACACATAACATCAAAAATACAACTCATAATTGACCTATAAGTTATATAAGTGAACACATGGTGATGAATAACATTGTAACAAATAATCACCAAAAAGGAAATCTTTGTACTCTCTCAAATGTTTTCAGGGCTAAATCGAGGCTGTTTTATCGGGGTCATTTTGTGGAGCCGCCGCCGTCCCAGAGTGTCAGAGCTGTGGCCACGCAGGTCCACCCAGCGGCTGATCTCCGTGGGCCGTCCTGCGTGGAGCGCCACAAAGACACGGCCCCCACTGGGGCCTGAAATTCCCGCTGGTCAGCAGACGGGTCTTAGCCGGGGATTAGCGCCACGCCGCCGTCCACTCATGGCTCTGGGCCTGGTTTCTGCCTCTGTGGCAGGGAGCACCCAGCACATATTTACCCTGAGGTAGACGGCTGAGATGGCTTATCTGTGAGACAGATAAATGACCAGCTGATGGCAGAGATGTGGTTTCATCTCTCGTTTCTGTGGCGTTCCTGCGTTCATGCAAACAGACAAACAAGCACCAATTTTTAGTCAAAAAGAAGCGATAACTCTATTTCCGTTCCAGGGCGGCTGATGTTCCTCGGGTCCACGCCTCACAGCTGACGCCGATCAAGAGGGAGAAGCTCAGCCTGGGAAACCAGCCTGCAAGCCGTCCTCTAGATGCAGAACTCTGGAGGTCGGTTTCACCAGGTTCCCCTTTTGTTGAGCCCGTGTGGCAAAAAGCCTGACCACATATGAAGACGACAAGGAAAAAAAGCATTTTACTTCCTCGTTGTTTGTCGTTTACATAAACAGGTCTGGCTCAGATGGAACTTGATTGAGGGGGCTGGTGGAGGCGGTGGGAGCGCTGGAGTGGGAGAACGAGTGGATGGAAGAACATTTTTTCCTCTCTTTCTTGTTTGTTGGTCAGAGACATCCAAGAACCCATCGCTCCAGGCTCCGCTGTCACATAATCAATCCTGGGAGCTTCAGCTCCTGGGAGACGTGGTGGGAGTGAGGGAGGTGGTCAGATCTAACGGCCCGTTTGGCAAACGGCACCGAGGACAAAGGTCAGGATTAAAAACCCAAAGACTAAAGCAGGCGTGTCAGCACGGCCTACGGGGAACATCCTGTCATGCAGCTTTCAGCAAATGAGGGAGAGATTCCAGAGGAAAGCAGGCAGAGTTGCTGCGTGGAGCGTCGGAACAATCCCAGACCCGATGAGTCAGCCAGGCGGCCTGAACCACAATAAATAGCTTGAGAATTACATTAAAGCAAGTCTAGAAGTTCTCTGCTGTGTTTATAAATGTCTCGGAGGAGTCGGAATGCCCCCTTCAAGGGGACTTTTCAAATGTTTGTTTAATCATCCGGCTTTCGGAGCAGGAACACGCCAGCCATTAGCCGCGCTGCCCTGGCCAGCACTCTACATGCACGCTGGAGAGAATCACCGGATATTCGGCCTAATGTCTCATGATACCAGCGAAGGAGGACGTGATGTTGCAAGAACTTATCTCTCATCCTCCATCACCGCTGAGGTCATCACATGACGTCAGAACCAGTCACTGGGAGCAGACAGAAGCCTCGGACCCCACTGACGACAGAATGGAACCTCAGACATTCTTCATGGGGAAACTCTCTTTCACAACTGCCCCAGTGCTCTTGAGCAAGGCCCAGGACTCTGTTCAGAGACGGCAGACCGGGACAGAACGTCCTCTGTTCCTGCAGGGTTCTATCCCTTCTTGATGGGTCAAAAGCACACACACACACACACACACACACACACACACACACAAAAGACCGGGATTCCTCCAACTCCGCTCACAAAGCCTGTCTGTCTGAAATCTACCAACCCAAAGTGACGCCAGCGGGGTTAAACGGGCAGGCGTCCTTCACCAGTGACTCAGCCACAGAAGAACGGGGTTAAAAACCCCACAAAAGATAAGAAAGTCTAAAGACTTAGTTTTGATGTGTCGCTACAGCGGTCATGATCTCCCTCTCTTCAGCCCATTCTCACCACTGGTGGATGCAGACCCACGACCCTGCGGACTGTCTGCAGCCGTCCAGGTCATCGTGGTGCTCAGGGTCCCCCAGGGGCTCATTTTCAAGCTCTGGCTCCCGGTCTTTCAGGACTGAGGAAGCCTTTTGGAGGTTCGGTTCTCCAACCCAACCCAACCGAACCAAGTCCAGCGGCTCGCGGAGATCAAACTTTGGGTACTTTATTACACTCCTCCTCCTCCTCGTTATTTACCCACTTTTACAGCAGGCGACACACCCCGGGGTGAGCTCTGGTGTTTCCGTCGCCAGGTTGAACTGGGAGAGAACCAGTCCTTATTTAGTGCGCGTCCGGTGCGTCATCGCGCAGCGTTGGCTCCACTTTGACAAGTGCAGCGCCTTCATTTCATCACAAATGGAATAACGACGACCATGGAGTTCCTACGAGGGGATATCTTCTTTTTGATCCTAGCCATCGGTGAGTGCGCGCATCGTCTGTCGGCCGCGGAGAGCGTTGTGGTTTCCCTCCGCGATCGTGTGATTTAAAGCGCTTTCCAGACTCTGGGGTCGTGTGCGTTCGACTTTAGCCGGCTCAGACCTCAGCTCTGAAGCGTCTCTCCTGAGGTCCAGGGTCAGCACGCTCGTTGCTTGCAGCCTTTTTTCTGAAAGAACCGTTTTGCTTTGAATGAAGTTCACCTGGAACCTTCTGGCCCGTCTCTTCTCTTCTACTGAGTCAGAAGGAAAAGAAACCAAACTCAGGATGTGAGCCGCAGAGTATCACTTTAAAATAGTCAAATAGCTGTTTGAGCGCGGTGAAGGTTCTTAAAGTGAACAGCGTTTGTGCGCAAAGCTGCAGGAGGCAGGAGCCTGGAGGGGCTCTCCTGCGGTGCTCCTGGGGGGCTCCTGGGGGGCTCCTGAGGGGCTCCTGGGGGGCTCCTGCGGTGCTCCTGCGGGGCTCCTGCCTCCAAAACGCGCCGACATTCCACAGGCTTGGCAGGCTGCGCTGCGTGTATGGGCTTGTGGGATGTGCTTCCCATGAATTCCATGGCCCCAGGGGGATCAGAGGGGTGTGTTGGAAGGCTGTTTTCTGTTTTCTGAGATTAGCACCGATTATTACAGCAGCTAAGAAACGTGAATTATCTCTCCTGATGATGTGTTTCTTCGCTGCTGCCCTGACTCAGCCTGAGGTGGCCTTTTGAAGAGTCAGGCTTCAGGTGCACCCAGCCCACCCGTCCTCCAGAAGAGGATGTCCAGGAGGACGGTGCCCTATAAATAAACACAGGATCGAGGGATAGAAAGAAGGGATATGTAAAGGGCTGTTAATGTCTGATATATGAGCGTGCTCCTCCTCCTCCTTCTCCCACAGCTGCTGACAGAATCTGGCACTCTCGCTGCTTCAACGTCGGCACCGCCAATGGATCTTCACTGGTCCAGCCGCGGAAGAGTTCGGCTACCAAGTCCAACAAGCAACAAACCACGAAGGAAAATGGTATGGAAGTATGAAACGACTGATATGGCTGGAGGGGTTTAGCCCCGTCACCGTCAGATGAAGCACACAAGCTCTAAACCTGCAGTTTTCAGAGGGTGGATGATGAACTTCACGAATGTCTCCTAACAACAGCCCAAGTTCTCGTATAATTCTGTTTGTTCTGGACCCCAGCAGAGGTATAACAGAGCAGAGTTCCAGGAGAACTGGCTTCATTATTCACCTAACTATCTCACTAACAGGTGAAAAACATTCTGAGTTCTGAGCGAGTACGACTGTCGTTCAGGTATTCAGGCCTAGTACTCCTCCTTTCTGGTGCTGGATTATTGAAATTCTTTAAGAACTGACATCTTCCAGATCAGCATTCACATAAGAACATTTTCCTGAAGTTCCAGAGGATATTTTTTCCCCCTTAGATTGCTCTCACAAAGCGTGACGAGGCCATTCCTTATCAGCAGCGTTCAGACTTTGGAGGCACCTAAATGAGCTTCTGACAACAGGAAAAAAACAAGGGAGCAGGACAGAGAGTGTGGTTTGAGCTGTAACGCTTGTATTTACAAGCTCCTCCGCATCTCCGCTTTATCCGCCTGTGTTTTTCCGGCCAGTGTTTGGCTCTGCAGACGACGGTGTGTGTTTTTCGTTCCCGTCCACGGGTGGTGGCAGCAGCCTTCTGCTGGGCTGGTGTGAAAGTCCAGTACGTCTGTAGCCAAGCTAATATTCAACTTTGCACCTGGCCTGTGCACGCCTGCCGTGCCCCTGCTCGTCGGGAACGTCTAGTTAAGGAGTAACTTCTTATTGGTGATGCCTCGCTGAGTCTCACACACACTCACTGTCTAAAGGAGTGTTCGAAGGTGACGTGGGTCATTGTGGAATAATCGTCCTTATTCCGGCTGCAGTGCACGGCAGGCAGGCAGCACCAGGGAGCAAAGCCTTCCCTTCACTGCATTATGTGCTGGGCAGCCGTGCAGCTGTAGGAAGTATATTTTCAGTTCAGCTTCAGTTACTGAGCATTATTTACTCCAACAAATTTACATTTTGGATCTGTTTTTTATGGGCCTTTAAAGCCTGGGTCTGGATTTAGGGACACGTTAACTGTGAAAAGCAAGGGGAAATTTACCGCATCAAATGAACTCGGCGTGCAGCGAAGACGTGCTTTTTCTTGTTAAAACTTTCCAAAGACTGTAAAATCCGACGAGCTCTTTCCTGCAGGCTCCTGGTCAGCGCTCCGTGGAGCGGTTACAGCCGAAACAGGAAGGGAGATCTTTACAAGTGTCCCGTTTCTGAATCCAGAACCAGCTGCGACAAGCTCAATCTCCAAGGTGAGGTTGACCCTTGACCTCTCTGTTAAACAGCCAACAGAGCGTCTAGAGGGTGGTTCTGTTTTGGACATCAAATGAAGAAGCCCTGTCTTACTTTTTTTGTCTTATTCACAGATTCTCTCAGTATTCCAGATGTGAAAAACGTCAACGACAACACCAGCCTGGGTTTGACTCTGGCTCAGAACGACGGCGGTGATTTGCTGGTGGGTGTGAACTCATCCCAAACGTCCCGGCTCCTGCAGGCCGGAGCCCAACCTGGTCTCTCTGTGACAGATGTGCGGGCCTCTGTGGGGGCAGCAGTGTTCCAGCCAGCGCTTCTACCCTGGGATATGTGCAAGACTGTCCCCCCTCTTCCAGCCCCAGCCTGCCTTCTCACCTGCTGTCCAGGGTGAATGACCGCAATCGTCCCTCCTTTTCCTTTTCTCCATTTTCCCTGAGGTGTGGCTTGCAGAGGAATACGGACAGACCCCTGACTTCTCCTTCCTGTCTCGGTGTTTGCAGTGTGCGGGGGACCCATGGACGTCGTGATCGTCCTGGACGGCTCTAACAGCATCTACCCCTGGGAGCCGATGACGGCCTTCATCCAGAAGTTAATCCCCTCCCTGGACATCGGGCCCCAGGCCACGCAGGTAACAGCCCCCCAGGCGTCCGGCGCTGGTCTTTCTGCTGGTTTATTTTGCCTTTTTCTTCCCACCAGCTAAGCATCATCCAGTATGGGGTCGATCCCAAGTTTGAGTTCAGACTGAACCAATACCGCACTAAAGAAGACGCGCTGGCAGCGGCGTCCAGATCACCCAAATGTACGGACACTCCACCAATACCTTCCAGGCCATTCAGTACGCCAGGTTG